>CM076584.1:643455576-643855561 GCA_034641835.2 Pinus albicaulis | reverse complement strand
AGAACCATTCATGCATTTCGTGTTGTCCCATTCAAAGCCTCATTTTTCCTTCTCCATTGGAAACGAAATTTTTTTCTATTTTATTTATCACTTCTTGTTTATAATATTATGCATAGTTGTTTCTTGTTATTTTTTAATACAATCTCTTTACCTTTGTAATCACTACTAATAATTTTCTATTATGTTGTAGGTTAGCATACAACCCTTACAATACAACCACTTACAAAAAAGTTAGTTTGAGTCATTCCTTCAGCTAAAACAACCATAACAACCAAAAACTTAGGTCAAACCTAGAGAAAAGATGCCCACAAGTATCCAAATCTAGAAAATCAATGAGAATATATAAATGATGCTATAAACATATTTAAGAAAATGATTTAAGAAGAGGAGGAAATTTGTAATATTGCAAAATGGAAAAGACAGGAATATGGAACATAAAACTAGAAAATGTAGTGATACACCAACACATAAAATGAGAGCAGATCATATAGACATTCTATTAAACATTATAATAGAAAATGTGAGAAAAATCTTGAGGAAAGATACTCTCAAGCTAGGCAAAACAAGCCTTTAGAGACCTAGTACATAAAATATGAAGAGCAACTACTATACAAGAATGTCGGAGGCTAAGGAAACGTAGTTTCTACTGGAGTTAACTACTACTGGAAAATTTAAATACATGGATCTGCTGATATAGTGCTTAGAAAATTCTAGGATCAAAGATCCAGGCTTTCTAACACTATTCCAAGACAACCCAGAAAGGGTTTTCGGAAATACTCAAAATGCAGAATGTGTAAAATGTAGCCCTAGGAGTTAATAACGCTATGTAAGTGGATCACTAGTGGGAGGTGGATGATATGATATGTCAATGGCTGATATCCCTCCTCACAAACCTCCCGAATGAAGGGCTTCTCCCCTCACTAGAAAACAAGGTCAAGAACTTGGGTACCTGACCTCCCACTGCAATTGCACTGTAAAATAACATAGTTTATGGAGGAGACTACATTATGGGTGGATGTTTTTGCTTGGCTTAATGAAAGATGGTGGAATAATGCTCAAGGAACTTCATTGCTAGCCTCCCGGATGAAGGGCTACTCCCTCACTGGAAAACAGGCTCATAAATTGGGTCTATCAACCCTCCACTGTTGTTGCCTTACAAATCAACACAATCCTGAAGGAGACTTCACTATGAATGATGGCTGAAGCTTGGCCTGATGTCAGATAGTGAAAATGATGCTCAATGAGCCTCTCCTGAGTAGGCACTCGAAGTCCCCCAAGGATGAGGGTGGGATTTTGGCTCGGAAACACCCTTGTGCTGCCATCCCCTTTCTTATATGCCTTGTGAGCTCCCTCACCCTTGTCCCCACACATTAAAGTTACTACTCTCATGGAGATTCCCTCCCACTAACACTGTGTTGTCCCTCATTAACTCTCCACTACCTCCATACCAACGCTACGGATTTGGTCAACTTGACCCTGTCCACATACTCAAGTCCCTATTCACACCCACATGTGATTTATTCTACTGCTACAATGACCCACATTCACATTAGAAGTGTTTTTATTCCTACTAAGGATATTTTTGGGTCTCCCTACCCTATTATTAATATATATAAATGACAAAAACAAAATTTAATATTCCAACTAGCTGAAAGCTAATTAGGAATATTACAATCCT
Organism: Pinus albicaulis; assembly: GCA_034641835.2. Lineage (NCBI taxonomy): Eukaryota > Viridiplantae > Streptophyta > Pinopsida > Pinales > Pinaceae > Pinus > Pinus albicaulis. Next base: position 643,853,883 of record CM076584.1, on the reverse strand, counting down.
CCCCTCCCAAATGTTTCTTGTCCTTAAGAAACTATAAGGGTGAATGCTACAAAACCTCTCATCCTTCCCTGGTGGCACCCACATATGATAAGCTCCCGCACTGAATCAGGTGTTCTCCCATCAATCTATCCCTTAGCTTCTCCTTCCAAGTGTCCAAGTTATCCAAACGACTCACATCATAAGGAAGTAAGAGATCTATGGTAGAAAACACATATTGTCCAATGTTCTCACTGAAGCATGGGGCATAAGAAGTGTTAGAGATATCACTCCCAATGAACAACTCCAATCCATGTGCCATTCCTCCAAACATGCCAACAATAATGAAAAAAACATCATCAACATATGGGATCAAAATCAAAGATACACCAACTGTCATATGAAATTCCAAACGGTGATAATGGTCCCTCAAGGGGAACCAACGCAGCTATGCTCCTTACTGCCCCAAAACATGATATGATGAGTGGCTTCCCAACCACTTTCTTGCTACCCTCCTTTGCTCATCTTCCTGGGGAAAGTAATCGATGTTTGGCGTTGACTGAGTACACCCCATATAAGATATCATCTCCCCACAACCTCTTAGGAATTGGCCATTCCCATCACTGATTATGGCTCCAAGAATACCATGAAGTCTAAAGAGAGGCTTGCCCTCTTGTCTAGAAATTTACTGTAAATGTATGGAAAAGTAATGTAAATACTTGGTTAGTTGATCAATAAGCATAAAAACACAATCCTTACCATGTACTGTTGTAAATTCGGTGAAGAGGTCCATAGATTATCCTTCCCATATTTCTATCAGAAAGGGAAGTGGCTGTAATAGCCTTGCAAGGTGGTGTTTTTCCTCATTCATCAAGCAAACTACATACCTCCTGAAATGCTGGAATGAATATTCTTTGAGACCCTCCCATGAGAAATTCTCCATGATGGTTTGGTATGTCCCAATGAAATCTGTGTGACCAGAAAGGAGTGCTTTATGTGCTACATGTAGAATATTATCCTTGAGCTTGGAGTCTCTAGTCAAGAAGACCCGATCATGGTAATAGATGACTCCATCCACCACTCTATATCCCCCGTCTATCACTTTCCCATTAAGCACCTCACAAGTGAAGAGGTTCTTGGAATACTCCACCAATAGCTGGGATTCCCAATATGTATCTATATTCCTCAATAACAGCGTTTATGGCCTTTTGATAAGGCACCTGTCACCTCATAGATCCCCTCTTTAACATTCTCAATGCCAAAGTCATTGTTGAGCTCTAGAAATTCCTTTTCTTTTATAAAATCATCATCTCATTTCACTCATCTTTCATCAACTCATAAGCCTAAAATCAATGAAGAATGATTAGGATTGTCTTAAGGATACATGCAAATGATTAACATGTTGTATTTTCATGGTTTTTGGTGTTTTAATAATTTTGTGCAGTATATCTACAGAATACAGACATTACATATCTTGTCAGGCGTTCCGCGACTATTTTTATGTTTGAATATGATACAGGTGTCAGTTAAAGAAATGGTTGTTGAGCCTCAAGATTGTGCTTTCTTTCATCTTACTTTACCTCATTTTCCTTTGTCCATTGTTATCCTAGACCCAACTGATCAATTAATTTAGTTAAAATTACTTTTAGAATGATTAACATGACTGACTTGCTAGGTTTTGTGATTTTTGTCATTGGAATACATTTTGACCGGAACTAGCTGCAGAATGCAGACATTCCGTAGCTAACCGGCGATTCTGCAGCTGTCTTCACGTTTGGGTATGTTCCAGGTGGCCTCTCAAGAAAAATCGCATATGGGTATATTCCACGTCATGTCTACATTGTTCGTTTCTCACCATGAAGGAAGAAACGAATTCTGGATATGGTTTTGGTACGTGGGAACACATTTAAGAAGGCAGACTTCTAGTAGGATTGTCTTAGTCCAGATGTCCTTTTCCTTTTTACGCAGCCACTTCAAGAGTCCTAATGTGATTTCGATAAGGAAAGACAATGATCCTGGAATTGTTGCAAGTCTTGTTATGTACATTTGTTATATAAACACTTGAGAAACCGAGAGCTAGGCTAGAGATTTTTGTTCCAGATTTTGCTTAGATTCTGTGCTACATTTCTGAAGACGCAGATTGCTCTGTTCAAGTTATTTCTCCTTTAATGAAGCAGACAGTATTGTTTTGAAAGCGTTGATTTGATTTGGAGTTAGATTCCGTCTGGTGGTAGAGGGCCCCTGCCTTCTGCACGGATTTATTTGCGCAATTTAGATAAGTATCTTAGCCGCCTTTACGTTTTTGAAGTTGAATTTGTAGTTGTTTTCATTAGCTACTATAATTATACTCGTTCTAAAAACTCTTCCAAAAGAAGAAGCTCTTCCAAAAGATTATGATCAGGAATGGGAAATGGCTATAGTATTGTAGGATTTAATTGTAATCTCTTTTGTTCACCATCACAGTTATACTTATGCTAAGCACTCTTCCAAAAGAAGAAACTCTTCCAAAAAATCCTTATAATGTCTTAAGCATGATTGTGATCTTGAACGTTTCAGTTGTGTGTTTTCACTAGGTACCATAGTTGTTCTTGCTCTTAAAATGCTCTTCCAAAATATCATAATGATGGGTAGGAGATGGCTATGATATCTTAGTTTTTCATTGCTTTCAGTATTTACGTTTGCATTTGCACTGAATTTTATAGTTAGGATTTTTCTAAGAAACTCTTCCAAAATACCAATCATGATGGAAAAACAAACTGTATAATTCCATAGAATAATGCATGGTAGCCTAGTTAGGATACTCCGGAGTCTAATTACATCTAACTCATGCTCAGTTATTTTGTTTTAAGTTTGATAATGACTTGTTAGATCAGCATTGTTTTAGATTAGTGACATCTTAAGTTCAGTCTTAGCTTAATTCATTGCATTTGCATTCCACATTCAGTTGTCATTCACTGCATATTAGATTACTTCAGTTGTTAAACTTAACAAAACAACCTTCATTATTTACAAACCTCTTCTTGTTCTAAAATCTATAATTGATTCATAACCACATGAATAGAAGACAATATCATTTTAAGGCCTGAAGTACTTCTGCAACTTCCTTATCATCTCACAAACAAACATTTCCTCAAAAGACTATTTCAAAAATCTATAACCTTTGAGTGAAGAGTAGTGCTATCAAACTAAGTTGCAGAATAGAGTTAGGAACTAATCTTAAAGTAGATATCTTATGATGATACCAATGTTTTACTCCAAATATACTTCAACAAATCTCTAATCATGGATAACATGTTGCATCATTATAAGTTAGTTGTTTAACTGTTAGGAGAATTTGCATGCTTAGCTGACCATGTCTCAAGCTCTCTCCCTCAAACACCTTTGATGAAAGAATTTGACAAATTGAGTTTATGTTTTGAATCATTTGCTTAAAATTCATTATCAAGCTCTGTTTTTGCTTATTCATAGTTTAGATTTGATTCTGTTTCAATATATCTGCAATTGCATTTGTCATTTGTCATCAACCAACTAAGCTTCACTCTGTTTTTAATCATTAGCTTCCTTCCACTAGCTTTCTAGTCATTTTCCTTGTGAACATAAAATTGCCAAAAAGACCAAAAACATCATAAATCATCATAAAAGACCAAAAACATCACAAAACACTACACACAACGCATTAAGAAACAAGCACCTAGGTACATACAATACACTTCACTTCAGCAGTTTACCAACCCTGGTTGACAATTAAATGAGCTCAATTTAGGAGACTAGATTGAGACCAAACAATGGCTTATATGGGTAGTTCTAGAATCCGTCCTACATGATTTCTTCCTATCCACGAGGACCAGATCGAAAATTGAAGGACTCTAATCTGATAGTCAAAGTTGAGGTCAAAGAGACCGTTTTTCGCAGAAATTAGGACTCTTGATTTGCTCCGTAGCAAATCGTGAGTCCTAAGAGTCCCAGTTTGATTATAATTTGAACTTACACCTGTAGCTATTCCTATTCGAAGTTAGTTGTGAAATTTACTTATAAATAGAGAATCTGTAGAACCAAGAACAAGTTAACTGTTAATAGCATAAGTTCAGAATTACAGTGTAATACTCTGTTTTATCAAACTCTGTTTTTAAATAAAGGAGATAAGTTATTTGATGTTGTTTTCATCACATCTTCAAGGAGCTAAGGAATTCACCAAATTGGTAGCATAGGGCCCCTGCTGCGAAGGAGGTTTTTATGCTTTCTAGCTAGGTTTATTTTAGTTTCTTTGTTTAGTATTTCTTTCTGCTTATGCTCAAGTTTACTGCTTTCATAATTGACAATTGCTGTGTCCAACTGAGTAAAAACCATTTGTATACATTACCAAATCCTTATCACTGAATGGTTAGTGACTTATAGGTACAATGATTGTTTAGATTTCATTTACTGCTTTCATAGTTGACAATTATTGTGTCCAACTGAGTAAAAACCATTTGTCTACATTACCAAATCTTTATCACTGAATGGTTAGTGACTTATAGGTACAGTGATTTTTTAGATTTCATTTACTGCTTTCATAGTTGACAATTACTGGGTCCAACTGAGTTAAAACCATTTTTCTAGATTACCAAATCTTTATCACTGAATGGTTAGTGACTTATAGGTACAGTGATTGATTAGATTCCATTTACTGCTTTCATAATTGACAATTGTTATGTCCAACTGAGTAAAAACTATTTGTCTATATTACCAAATCTTTACAACTGAATGGTTAGTGATTTACAGGTATAGTGATTGTTTAGATTTCATTTATTGTCTTTCATAGTTGACAATTTCTGTGTTCAACCAAGTAAAAGCCATTTTTCCTATTTTCAAATATTATATTAAAATGGTTAATGACTTATAGAAATAGTAATTGTTTAGCATTTTCATTCTTTCTATCATTCACTTAATTAGTTGTAGTTAGAAGATCCTCATTCCATTGCAACTAATAATCTCTTTAAAGGAAATTCTGATTGAAACTGAATCTAAATATGATTTGCAAGAATGGCTAAATGATTAGATTTAATGCAATGTTTGAGTTATCAATTATATTTCATGTTTTCATTTCTTAAATCTCAATCGAGTCATATATCCATGGATTAGGTTTATTCACTAATTGAAACACTTGTTTTATCTTTTTAATTGGAACTAGACCTTAGAACTTGTCCATAAAACTCTAATTTCTTTATAGGAAGTTAACTAGTTTTATAACATTTCCTTTTCTTCATTTTTAATTAGATTTATTCTCACCTTTCAAACTAGGATAACACACTAAGGACTAAAAACACAAAACCCCCAAAAAAATAAGAAAAAAATCAAAACAACGAAGTAAGGAAAATGACACTTAGGCACATATAGTGCACTACACTTCATCAAAGTTACAAGCCCTGGTTGATAATTAATGGAAGAAATTTAGGAACACTAAATTGACTAAACTTTTTGGCGTTGTTTCTGGGAAGTGTAACTAGGTCTCCTTATTTCTTACATCCCAAAAAAAATGATATGCGTAGAGAAATAGATTCAAGGGTTAGATTTGTAAGAGGCAGAAGCTTAATTCCTGCAACACCACTCACTCCACCTAGGCCAAGAAGTATTACAACTTCCTCTCAAACTCATATCCCATACTATACTGGTCATAGGCTTCTTGAAGTTTTAAGATCATAAATTCAGTTAGGGGGGTCTCCCACTTCATCTACTGAGGCAATCTTGGAAGAAGAAGATCCTAGAACTCCAACAGAGGGAATAACTTTCTTCACTTCAACAGGGGAATATATTTCAACAGAAGAACTAGAAATCCCTAGTGAAGAAGAAGAAGAAGAGGAAGAATCTTTCTTCAACATACCATTGATATAAGAGCCAGAAGAACAATTATTTCTCCAAGCTGAACCTTATATCAGTTCTGAAGAATCTATCATGGTAGGAATAGGAGAAGGAGGGGAAGGAGCAGGAGAAATCCTCAATGGAGAAAACTTGCTATTTGGAGGAGGTAGAGGTAGAGGAGGAGATAGAGGAAGAGGTAGAGGAAATGTAGAAGGAGGTAGAGGAAGAAGGGGAGTTGAAAGTTCCTTTGGATTCCCTATAGTAGATGAAGAGAAAAATGCTATCATGAAAAATATCTCACCTTCTGTTCTTCCAAACTTTCATGGATTGAAAAGTGAAGACCCTGAGACATTTTTATTTGAATTTGAAGTTTTTTGCAGAACTTATGACTATCTACAAGATGCTCAAAAACTCAAATTGTTTCCTTCAACATTGAAAGGAGCAGCTCTAAAATGGTTCATGAGTCTAATTACTTGTTCTATTGAGTCATGGAGTGATATGAGGAAAGCATTTATAGAAAGGTATTTGGACTATTGTATACCTGTTAACCATAAAGAATAAGTGTTTAAAATGATGCAAAAGGAGGATGAAATTTTGGAAGATTTACTTGAAAGATTCAACTACAATATCAAGAGAGAAAAAATGCAAAATCTAGACCAAGACACTCTAAAATATTTTTTTATTGAAAACAATTAGGGATGAATGGATAGATATCCTTAACATGATGGGGAAGGGAGACATATCTCAACTTCAATTATCTAATATTGGAGAACTTTGTATTAATCTCTCAAGAGGAAAATCAAAGATTTTGAAAGGACCAAGAGACCCTGCTTTAGCTAGGGTAAACAAATTTGCAACTGGAACAGTAAGTAGGGCAGAAATTGGAAACATGCTTGATGAATTCAAAACTGACATTCTAGGGAGTCTTAGTGAGAAAATAGACACCCTTAAGCTACAAAACAAGCGGAAAGCTGAAACTGATGCCTTAGCAATCTTCTGTCCCAAATGTAGAAAGAAGCATGCCTTAAGAGAATTTCCTCATGATGCAAAAGTAGTAGAGACTTGTGTGATTTGTTCAGAAAACCATGAGACCAAGAAATGTCCTTCAGTTCCTAGTCTTAAGGTTGTATTTCAAGAGGAACCAACTACAAATCCCATAGAATCTCTTTTTTTTGTCTCTATAATACCTTGGCAAGGACCTAAAACTCAAGTTTTTAATAACCAAATGTATAATCAGCCCCCACCAAATTGGAATTCTTAGCAGCAACCTTGGCTTTAACTTCAAAATCAATCTCAATCTTGGGCTCAAGGGATGAAAAATACCTATGGAAGGTTCTCACAATACTATCAGTATCCACCATCCTATCCATCATATCCATCTTATCCAAATTGTCCTCCTCAACAAAATCCTCAGCAGAATCCACAACCTCAATCAAAAAATCAAAATCCACCACTTCCGCTAACATTTCCCCAGAAATCAAACCATTTACCTGCCCAGCCAATACCAAACCCCAAAAATAAAAACCCTCATAATACCTATATGATAGAAGGTCAACAATTTCCAACTTATTTGATTACTCCTCTAGACCTTAATGATGTCCAAATTAGGTCTAGAAGGATACTTGAAAGGAAGAAACCTTATGTGGTCATACAAGAACAAGACAATTCCAAGGAATATTCTCTACAAGTTAATAAAATTTTTGAAGAAAGCACATCTCTTCAAAACCAAAATATTGAAAAAGGAAAACAGAAGGAACCAATAAATTCAATTCCTATGTTAGAGCAACCATCAACATCTACTTCTACACCTCCTTTTCCTGAAAGATTACAAATTGATAAGGGTGTAGAAAAATATATTATGTTTCCTAACTATGATTTCCTAGATCAATTTAGAAATATTTGCATTAAAATTCCATTATTACAAGCCATCAAGGAAATCCCAATCTTAGCTAAAACAATAAAGGAGTTGAGTATGAAGAAACCAGGAAGAAAAATAAAGGAAGTAAAGAAAATTCAACTGGTAGGAAAAATAGCTGACATAATGATGGGAAATATTACCATTCAAAAATATCTAGATCCCAGAAGTCCAGTTGTTAAAACTCATATCAATGGAATTGAAATCCCAAACACATTAATTGATTTAGGAGCAGCAATAAACATCATGAGTAAGCAAACCATGGAACAACTTAAACTTCCTATTCTTCTTTATACACCCACATTACTACAGTTAGCAGATAGCTCTGTAATCAAACTAGATGGTGTATTAGAAGATATTTCAGTGTCCTTAGATTCTTGGGAGTATCCTGTGGACTATATGATTTTAACTCCTAAAAATTATCTAGGAGGACATCCTCTTATACTAGGAAGACCTTGGTTAGCTATAGCTGATGCTTTCATCAGCTGTAGATCTAGTGATATGTACATCTTTGATGGTATTTAAACCAAGAAATTCACTTTATATCCTCCAGTAAGAACAATCACAGAAACAGATGACAATCAATGGATTGATGATGAAAAAGATATACACCCTCTCTTCACTATTTCAAACATTAGTGAAGATAGTTAGATCTTAAATGGTCTAGAAAATCATGACTCTTCTTCAAAATATAGACATGAAAAATTCCAATAAGAATCTAATATTAAATTTTTGTCATCTAGGAAAATGTCTCTTTACTCTATGGAAGAATTTGGCAACTCTACAATTGAAATATTTCCAGGAAAAACTTTGAACATAAATAAAAACCTAGAAAAATTACAACAAGAAGAGCTAGTCAAAACATTACAGAGACATTCCTCTGCATATGCATGGGAATACACTAACATGAAAGGGATCAATCCAAAGACTTGCACTCATCATATCTACATAGAGGAAAATTGTAAACCTATTAGACAACCTCAGAGAAGGATGAATCCAAACCTTAGGGAGATTGTTAAAGAAGAATTGCAGAAATGGTTGAATGTCAACTTTATCTATCCCATTTTAGATAGTCAGTGGGTTCTCCTTTGGTGATTGTACTAAAAAAAAATGTTAAATGGAGGGTATGCATTGATTACCGAGAATTTAATAAAGCTACTCTTAAAGATCATTTTCCTTTACCTTTTATAGATCAAATGTTAGACACATTAGCAGGCAAAAAGTACTTCTCATTCCTGGATGGTTTCAATGGTTATAATCAAATTCAAGTTGCACTTGAAGATCAGGATAAAACCACATTTACCTATCCTTGGGGAACTTATGCCTACCGAGTACTACCTTTTGGATTATGCAATGCACCTGCAACATTCCAAAGGGCATTACTAGGAATATTTTCAGATCTAATACATGATTGTGTAGAAGTATACATGGATGACTTTACAGTCTATGGTAATACATTTGAAGAAGCCTTAGAAAACTTGGAAAATTTTCTAAAAAGGTGTAAGGAAGCTTTCATTAAGTCAAAAGAAATGTTTCATGATGTTTACTAAAGGGATTTTTTTAGGACATCACATATCAGGAGATGGAATTAAAGTAGATGAGTCAAAAGTTGAAGTCATCTCCAGACTATTAGTTCCAAGTTTCCAAAAATATGTTAGAATTTTTCTAGGATTTACAGGGTATTATAGAAGGTTTATAGAAAACTTCACAAAGATAGCATCTCCACTCTTCAAACTACTCACCAAAGATTGTGAATTCAAATGGAATTCTAACTGCCAGTTAGCATTTGAAACTCTGAAAACAAAAATCTCTGAAGCACCCATTTTAAGAGGACCTAACTGGAAACTACCTTTTCATATATCAACAGATGATTCAGACACAGCTCTAGGAGCTGTGTTAGGACAAAAAGACCTGATCCCCTATGCCATCTACTATACAAGTAAAAATTTGACTCCTCCAGAGTTGAATTGTACTGTAACTGAAAAATCATTCTTAGTTGTTGTTCATGCTATCAATAAATTCAGACATTATATAACAGGCTATGAAACCTTTGTTCACACAGATCACTCTGCAATTAGGTATTTAATAAATAAATCTGTCACTAATAGCAGAGTTATAAGATGGTTATTGATTCTACAAGAATTTAACATTACTCTTCTAGATAGGCCTGGAAAACAAAATACAGTTGTTGATTTCCTATCTAGAATCCAAAATGTTAAGGACAACACTACAGTTGAAGATAAATTTCCTAATGAATATCTCTTTGCAATAACTACTCAAACTCCTTAGTTTGCAGATATTGCCAATTATTTAGTTTTAGGAAAATTTCCTTCAAATATGAATGCTAGAGAGAAAAGAAGAATCATCCAATCAAGTGCAAAATTTTCATGGATTACTAATGAATTGTATAGGACAGGTCCAGATCTTATTATCAGAAGATGTGTTCGAGAAGATGAGATGCCTGAAATTCTTAAGGCATGTCATGATGAACCCTGCCGTGGAAAATTTGCTGATAAGAGGACAGCCTATAAAATCCTTCATTTAGGATATTATTGGCCATCCATCTTCAAAGATGCTAAAGAATATGTCAAGAGGTTTGACAGTTGTCAAAGGGTAGGGAAACCTGCTCCTTCAAATGAAATGCCTTTACAAGCTCAGGTACGTATTGAACCTTTTGAAAAATGGGCTTTGGATTTTTCGGACCTATAAATCCTCCATCAAAACAAAGGAATTATATCCTATTATGCATTGATTATGTCACTAAATGGGTAGAGGCTAAAGCATTACCTTTTGCTAATGAATCATCTATAATCGGTTTTCTTTTTTAGGATATTTTTACTCGTTTTGGTGTCCCAAGAGAAATTGTCACAGATCAAGGAGCTCAATTCACATCAAATTTGGTCCAAAAGATGGTAGAGAATTACAAAATAAAGCACAGGAAGTCTACTCCCTACCATCCACAAGAAAATGGTCAAGTTGAATCTACCAACAACGTGATTGAAGGAATTCTCACAAAGACTGTTCATCTACATAGAAGAGATTGGGAAAAAAGGCTTCCTGAAGCCTTATGGGCCTATAGAACCACATGGAGGAACACAACAAGACATACTCCTTATGAACTTGTTTATGGGAAACAAGTCCTATTCCCCATAGAGTTTCAGATCAAAACCTTCAAGATGGCAATCCAACTGGGACTTGATTTAACAGAAGCACAGAAGCACAAATTGTAGCAAATTAATGAACTAGATGAAATCAGACAAGATGCAGTCCAAAGAACCAACATAGTCCAACAACAAAGGACTAAATGGCATGAAAAATATATCAAAGAGAAGAAATTTCAAGAAGGTGACTGGGCACTCTTGTTTGACTCAAAATTCAAGGATTTTCAAGGGAAATTTCAGACTCATTGGCTTGGGCCATATGAGATTGAAAAAGTCTTTGAAAATGGAGTTGTAAAGATCAGAACAATAGATGAAGAAAAGGTATAATTTCTTGTAAATGGTCATAGACTGAAAGTATATCATAAACCACTTTCAAGAGAAGAATTTGTCAGAAAATTTTAGGATAACTTTGATATGGAGTTAGTGAAGAAGAATTCTTCTTCTTCACTAACTTAGCTTTTATTTTTCTATTATTACTGATAAAAAAAATTTAAAAATAAAAATAATATATATATATATATATATATATATATATATATATATATATATATATATAATAAAATAAAATAAAATAAAAAAATGAAGTATAAGTATGAAAACCAATCAATGATTGGCATACTTATGCAGAAAGTGCAAGGTGAAAATCAGAACCTTCTGACATCCTATACTTTCAATTTTCTTTTTCTGTAACTAAGTGTTCATAATTGAAAAACACAAATTGCAAATTCATTTCATTTCATTCCATATTTCATCTCATCCCACTTCCATTTTCATTTTTTCCATCATAACATTTTTCACTCCATACTCATATTCCATCTCACTCCACATTCATATTCCATATCCATATTTCATATTCTTTTGACAAGCACATTCTGTAGCGGTTCATTCTGTAGCTGATTCTATTCTGCAACTAATCTGATTCTGCAACCTACTCCAACAAATAAAATATTATTGTAAGAAGGGACTATGGAACTCTATTCCAAAGATCACTATGCCACAAAAAGGAGAAAAAACACAACAAATAAACAAGGTCAAAGTTCTGAGTAAATTGTGTAAAATTATTTTAATAGAAAAAAGGTTAAAACATGAAATAGATATAATGTGTATAATCATATGTTTCCTAAAACAACCTATCATTCAAATTGATTGAACCCTTGTCGTAAAACATCTCGACCATATCCCTTATCTCACGTCCCATAATGGCCCATCATTAAACTCTTAATTGAATGACTAACGGTCATAATTACAAACATGACTTATTAGGCCACAACTCCCTAAGATCATATCATTCACTTATGACCCATAAGTTCATCATAAATTCCCTAACAGATCTGTAGCCATTTCGTTCTATATCAAATCCACAGCTTGATTACCTCCATCATTCTCTCACCTCCATCGCACTCTGCAGCCAATCTATCTTTAAGTATAAAGAGGTAACGCTGAGGGTGAAGCATCATTCTGTGGCTAATCTTTCCTCAGACACAGAGAGACAGTCTCAGAAATAGAATATCAGACTCTGTAGCCAATCTAGCTTCAAGCATAGAAAAGTAATTCTGAAAGGAAGATAATTTATACAGAGGAGGAATGGGGCTAATTTTTAGGACAAAACCAGTTGGAGTCAAGTACTTGGAAGGATATCCACAAGTCAAGGGGTTACTACAGCAAGCAGGGTGGTTAAATTTTATAAAGAAATTTGATGGCTTCCATAAGGAGATTACAAAATCATTTTCTAGGTCTTTTGATGGAGCGGAAGTGGAAATTGGAGACATCAAATTTACCATAACATAATCATTTGTAGCTGAGGCAACAGAACTACCAAGGCAAGGAGAACGATGGTTCAAAAATAAGGAATTTCATAATGAATCTTGGAAGAAGATATTGAAGAATCCAGTTATGGATGTCACAATATTTAGGAAGAGTATTCCAATTACTACCTTAAAAATTCAGTGGAGAAACATGTTGTTAATTTTGCAAAAAAATTATAACATGTGAAGGAATATTTGGGAGAATGTATGTTTATCATATTAGGTTACTAATGAATTTTCTAGAGGATGGTGAGATAAATTTACCTTTCTTTTTACTCAATAGCTTGAAAAGAATGGCTTTGAATGTCCAAAAGAAAGTTCAATTTTTAGAAAACACTCTGCATCACCATGGTTTAATAAAGATACTGATTGAATTCCACCTGGAGAGTATAGGAGATAATTGGGAAGAATTTCTTGTAAGAAATCATTTTCAAGAACATGCAGAAACACCACCTAAAGAAGAAAATGTTAGGAGAAGCAGAAGAAGAAAAACTCATATGGCTATTGAAATTAAACTTGACACTCCGTCACAGGAAGAAGATGAAGAACTAATTTCTGAAAATTTAACAGAAATTAGAGAAAATATTAGGACCAAAAGAAAATAAAAAGCAGCAATTGAGTATACTGATGAAGAAAAGGGGATTCCGCCAAAGCTAAGGAGAAGTTCTAGACTCAGAGGAATAATGAAAAAGACATTGATAAAGGAGGCAGGAATTATAAATATTGAGGATGAAGAGACTCCAATTCAAACACTAGTTAACAGATCTCCTACATTTAGTCCTCAAAACTCTCCTCTACAACATTTTGAAGATGGCCCTAGTAGGAGGACTCCTGATATAGATCCATTCCAGCAACAAATCTATGACTATGTGGAATCCTTGGAAAGAAATGCCTCAAAGAATCAAGAGAAACCTATCAGTCCACAAGAACCTCCAATAGAAACCATAAAGAAAGATAAGTATGAATTGGAGATACTGAATAGGCACATAGAAAATGAGAATGAGATCTTAAGAGAACAGGTTAAGTTGAAAAATTCCATGAATAGTGATCTCACTTTACAACTGGAAACACTACATAAAAAGAACAGGAAACTTAAGAAGAGGAATAAGAAGATGAAAATAGCCCTCATAAATCTTAGGTTTAAATTACTCATGAAAAATCCAAAAATGACACTAACTTCCAAAAGAAACAGGAAAATAAGGCTGGATGTTTTGGTTGAAGTGTTAGAGCATATGGAGTAAGAAAGAAGAACTTACAGTGTTAATAAAATTGCATGAGGACATGCAATGGTTTTGCAGTGGGGGTATGTTGAGCTCTAGAAATTCCTTTTCTTTTACAAAACTGTCATATTATTTCACTCATATTTCATCAACTCATAAGCCTAAATCAATGAATAATGATTAGGATTGTCTTAAGGAGACATGCAATTGATTAACATGTTGTATTTTCATTCGTTTTACTATTTTAATAATTTTGTGCAGTATAGCTACCGAATATAGACATTCTGTAGCTAGTCAGGGATTCCACAACTATTTTTTTCTTTGAATATGATACAAGTGTCAGTTAAAGAAATGGATTATATGGGTAGTTCCAGAATCTGTCCTACATGATTTCTTCCTATGCACGAGGACCAGATCAGCGATTGAAGGAGTCTAATATGATAGTCAAAGTTGAAGTCAAAGGGACTATTTTACACAGAAATTAGGACTCTTGATTTTCTCCATAGCAAATCATGAGTCCTAAGAGTCCCAGTTTGATTATAATTTGATGTTACACCTGTAGCTACTGTTTTTAAATAAAGAAGATCAGTTCTTTGATGCTACTTTGATCACATCTTCAAGGAGCTAAGGAATTCACCAAATTGGTAGCAGAGGGCCCCTGCTGCTAAGGAGGTTTTTATGCTTTCTAGCTAGGTTTATTTCAGTTTCTTTGTTTAGTATTTATTTCTTCTTATGCTCAAGTTTACTGCTTTCATAATTGACAATTGTTGTGTCCAACTGAGTAAAAACCATTTGTATACATTACCAAATATTTATCACTAAATGATTAGTGACTTATAGGTACAGTGATTGTTTAGATTTCATTTACTACTTTCATAGTTGACAATTTTGTGTCCAACTGAGTAAAAACCATTTGTCTACATTACCAAATCTTTATCACTGAATGGTTAGTGAATTATAGATACAATGATTGTTTATATTTCATTTATTATTTTCATAGTTTACAATTATTGTGTCCAACTGAGTAAAAACCATTTGTTTACATTACCAAATCTTTATCATTGAATGGTTAGTGACTTATAGGTACAGTGATTGTTTAGATTCCATTTACTGCTTTCATAATTGACAATTTTTGTATCCAACTGTTTAAAAAATGTTTTTCTATATTACCAAATATTTACAACTGAATGGTTAGTGACTTACAAGTACAATGATTGTTTAGATTTCATTTACTATCTTTCATAGTTGACAATTGTTGTGTTCAACCAAGTAAAAGCCATTTTTTCTATTTTCAAATCTTATATTAAAATGGTTAGTGAATTATAGAAACAGTGAGTGTTTAGCATTTTCATTCTTTATTTCATTCACTTAATTAGTTGTAATTATAAGATCCTCATTCCATTGCAACTAATAATCTCTTTAAAGGACATTCCGATTGAAACTGAATCTAAATATGATTTGCAAGAATGGCTAAATGATTGGATTTAATGCAATGTTTGAGTTATCAATTAAATTTCCTATTTTCATTTCTTAAATCTCAATTGAGTCATAGATCCATGGATTAGGTTTATTCACTAATTGAAACACTTGTTTTATCTTTTTAATTAGAACCAGACCTTAGAACTTGTCCATAGAACTCCAATTTTTTTATAGGAAGTTAACTAGTTTTATAACATTTACTTTTCTTCATTTTTAATTAGATTTATTCTCACCTTTCAAACTATGATAACACACTAAGGACTAAAAACACAAAACCCCCAAAACAATAAGAAAAATATCAAAACAACGAAGTAAGGAAAAGGACACTTAGGCACATATAGTGCACTACACTTCATCAAAGTTACAAGCCCTGGTTGATAATTAATGGAAGCAATTTAGGAACACTAAATTGACTAAACAGTCATATGCCAAAACACTGCTAACTTTCCTTTGTTTCCTCCCTTGTAGTTGTTCCCCCCTAAGTAGGGGTCGAAATTTATGGAGGTTAGTCTTCACTTGGAAGCTATTAGCCATCCAAAAATTTCTGAGTTTGGCCAATGTATGCATGAATGCCAACAACCCTATACCATATATGGAAGATCCATTCCTATATGGAAGTATCTTCTAACTCTCAAAGGCCATGGAATAGCCCCCTTGCACCATGATTGTGCCATAATCAACCCCTAAAACATCTCCTCTCAGCGCAAGATGCTTGGAGAGAGTTGGTAATACTGATATCGGAAGAATGTACCTCTCCTCCTTGAGCCTACAAAAGACTCTCTGCATTGTGCTAAGCTCACCCAAGGTTCCCATCTCAGCCAGATCTAGGAATGGTGCAAATTGTTATGAGAACTCTTTAACCAACTCTTTGTCCGAGGGCCTTCTTGGTGGAATGCCACCAAATAATACTACATCATGGGTCAGATTCAACTGCATGATTGAGTGGAGTGATGTGTCCTTTCTCCCACTATGAAAATCTGGCTCTATATTGTGTGCAAAAGCTATCTGAGGGGGATAAGTTTTCATGCCCCTGATCATCTAATGCTTAACACTCTTCTTATCTACCCATTCCATCTGCAAATTCTCCCAATCCGTGGTGAATTTCCCCATTGTAATAAACCAGTGCACACCCAATATCATATTGGTGTCAGGAATGTCAACCACAAATAAGTGATCAGTCAAGGTATATGTCCCCAAGGTTACTAACAATGCCAGAACATACTTCATACACTGCATAGTTCTAGCTCCGAGAACCAAAATTGAAAATCCCTCAAAATCATTAGTGGGTATCACTCTCCTCTATAGTAACTGAGCATCAATAAAGTTATGGGTAGCCCCACTATCAACTAACATTAATACTCTCTGATCCTGAATGGTACCTGAGACTCTCAAAGTCGAATACTTGGGTACTCACTGCAAAGATTCAAGGGCCCCTCCAACGGGATAAAATTCCCCATTCCAACCTCCTGGTGGTGGTGGATCCTCTCTTGCTATCACAACATTGTTGTCCCCTTCTGGCTCCTCTTCTTCCTCCTCCTCACTATAAGATAATATCTCTATATAGTGTGCTTTCCCTACTACACATCGATGCCCTGGTTCCCATGGTTCTTAGCATGTGAAGCAAAGATTCCTCCTCCTCAAGTATATTCAAACATCATCACTAAGAGGCCCTTTGTTCTAGTTCTCTTTTGAGGGGAGATCCTTCACATATTTCCCTTTTGACTGAAAGGGTGGCCTTTGCTAGAATGGAGCCTTTGCCCTTGGCAAGGCATCTTGTAAATCTCTTGCCCTCTCAATAGCATATTGAAGAGTAGCTGGTTTAGTAGATTAACCAACCCATGCAGAGGCTCTGCTAGCCCATCAATGAACATATAAACCCTCCTAACTGCAGATAAATCAGGAACCATGATAGAAAGTTTTAGAAATTCAGAAATATAGGTTTCTGGATTAACTGACTGCTTGAGCTTGTCCATCTCGATAAAATGTGCCTCGGGGTCTCTTCGATCAAACCTCTCTACTAACCTTTGAGTGAACTTTGAGTAGGCAGTCACATTGGCATGCCCCAATGTAGAAATTCCATGAAACAACCAATCATGTGCCTCACCTTCAAGGCGCAGCGCTGCAATTTTGATGGCCTCCATCTCCAACACTAGGTTCAGCTGAAAGTAGATGTCTAACTTCTCCACCAAATACTTGGTTGTGCACTTGGATGACCCGTCAAAATCGGGTAAAAAGAATATACCCATGGTCCATTGTAGATCATTGTTCTGTATGAACCCTCCACTTCTCCCTCCACTTATATTGTTATGCCAGAGTATTATGTTGTCCTTGATCTGAAAAAACTCTTGAAAGTTCATATTATCTTTGAATCTCTGAGATTGAGACTCATACTCTAGGAAATCTTCAAGAGTTTCTTGTTCTTGGGGTCCTCCACCTCCATTTCCCACTGTTAGGAATGTAGGCATAATGGAGCATTGGGAAACTTTCTGCTTCACTAGTTTATCAAACCAGTGATGTGAAATGCTGGAGCTTTCTCCCTGTAGAAACCCTCTAGGAGATTCTTTATGTCTCTCCATCCTCATCTCCTTTATTTCTCTTGCAATATCTTGCATGGTCTAAAGAAGAAGCTTGGGAAACTCCTTATCATCCACCTCTCCCGATATTGGATTTTTGCCCTTATCTTCTTTGATGTATGTATAATCATATCTCTAGTTTCTATTAAGATACCTCTTTCCTCTCTCTGTGAGAGGCTCTTCTTCGTCTGATGACATAGCTATTGTACTACAAAGGCTGAGCCAATATTATGCTCTGATACCAATATAATATTCCAAAATGGAAAACACAGGAATATAGAACATAAAACTGGAAAATATAGTGATACACCAACACATAAAATGAGAACAGATCATATAGCCATTCTATTAAACATTATAATAGAAAATGTGAAAAAAATCTTGAGGAAAGATACTCTCAAGCTAGGAAAAACAAGCCTTTAGAGACCTAGTACATAAAATATGAAGAGCAACTACTATACAAGAATGTCGGAGGCTAAGGCAATGTAGTTTCTACTGGGGTTAACTACTACTGTAAAATTTAAATACATGGATCTTCTGATATAGTGCTTAGAAAATTCTAGGATCAAAGATCCAGGCTTTCTAACACTATTCCAAGACAACCCAGAAAGGGTTTTCGGAAATACTCAAAATGAAAAATGTGTAAAATGTAGCCCTAGGAGTGAATAACACTATGTAAGTGGATCACTAGTGGGAGGTGGATGATATGATATGTCAATGGCTGATATCCCTCCTCACAAACCTCCCGAATGAAAGGCTGCTCCCCTCACTGGAAAACAAGGTCAAGAACTTGGGTACCTGACCTCCCACTGCAACTGCACTGTAAAATAACATAGTTTATGAAGGAGACTGCGCTATGGGTGGATGTTTTTTCTTGGCTTAATGAAATATGGTGGAATAATTCTCAAGGAACTTCATTGCTAGCCTCCCGGATGAAGGGCTACTCCCTCACTGGAAAACGGGCTCAGAAATTGGGTCTATCAACCCTCCACTGTTGTTGCCTTACAAATCAACACAATCCTGAAGGAGACTTCACTATGAATGATGGTTGAAGCTTAGCCTGATTTCAGATAGTGGAAATGATGCTCAATGAGCATCTCCTAAGTAGGCACTCGAAGTCCCCCGAGGATGAGTGTGGGATTTCCGCTCGGAAACACCCTTATGCTAAACATCAAAACAGACTCTACTAAACAGCTGAAGCGTGAAAAAAGTCATACAAGACCAATACAATATCAATATCCAGAATGCCCTCTATGGCTTCCATCCCCTTCCTTATATGTTTTGTGAGCTCCCTCACCGTTGGCCCCACACATTAAAGTTACTACTCTCATGGAGATTCCCTCCCACTAACACTGCGATGTCCCTCATTAACTCTCCACTACTTCCATACTAGCGCTATTGATTCGCTAAAACTTGATCCCATCCACATTATTCAACCTCTATTCACACATAAGAGTGCTTTATTCAGCTGATAAGATGATCCACATTCATATTAGAAGTGGTTTTATTCCTACTAAGGAGATTTATGGGTCTCCCTACCCTCTTATTCATCTATCTAAATGACAAAAAAAAAATTAATATTCCAACTAGCTGAAAGCTAATTAGGAATATTACAAAATTGAACCTAAACCATTTGATTAAAACGAAGGAAGGTATTTTTTTGTCAAGGAGCTCATGGAAATGATAATAGAAGATGAAGCTATAACAAGATTAGTTAAATTATTGAGTATGTTGAAAATTTGTAATAAGAAAACATCAAGCAAAATTATGAAGAACATCGATGAATTAAACAAGGGGGGAATATAAGAAATGACTATGATCACCATGTTGACTTGTAGATAGAGGGAAAATTTATTCACCAAGTCATAGTTGAGTGCAAATCACAAGTGAACATCATGCTTAAGGATATTTAGATAAATATGGGAAGGCTTATATTAGTAAGATCTAGAAAGCTTTTGAAATTGGTTGAATAGAGATTTGTTGAACCCATTAATTTTTTGAAGGGTATAGAGATAAATAGAACAAGGATAGTAACAACAGTTGAAGTTGAAATACTTGATCTATTTGATGGAAGCACAACACACACATGATTGGTGGAAAGGCCTTAAGGGAGAATAATGAAGGATGTAATTTATTTATAAAAGGATAACGATCAAATTAAAAGGAAATGGAAAAAAAATAATTATTCCTTTATATTACAAAGAAGGAATAGCATCTTTATAACCTTTAAAGGAAGATTTAGATATTAGGAAGTTGGAAAAATTATTACAACTAAACTAATAATACATAGAATCCAATGTCAAGAGATAAATACACATGATAACCCTCTTTTTCTATGGACAAAACATGTGTGTTGAGCTATATAAATGGTAGTAGGGAGATTTGAAACTAAATCAAGACAATGTTGGATTATCAAAGCTATACCTAAAGACATCATAATAATTTTCTTCTTGATCAAGGAAATAGTAGGCATTTTCAAGAGATATATTAGACAATACCCAATTGTAATCATGTTACATACCGAACCACCTAAAAACCATTAGGAAGGCATGGAAATAGTTTTTTTTCCTAAATTATATTTCCTAACTTGACTCTAAGTCCATATGTGAAATCGTGGTTGGACTCTACTCACCAAGATATTTCCAACGACTATAAATGTATTCAATTTCAAGCTCTAGATGTGAAGTTATGGCCTCTTAAAGTTTCTCATGGGATTTATCTTTCTTGACATGTGGTTCTACCACATAATAATTTGTACAAGGGACAAATTATCTATCATACATTCCATTGTTCTCTAAGTTTCACAATTTTAAATATAATTCTCCCCTCTTTGATGTATCACACCGAATTTATCTTCTTGTACACGATTATTACACCCCAAAAATTTTAACTTCTAAAACTTACCATGCTGAATAATTTTGTGGTGAAATATGCCACTCCTTAAAAAATATTCTTTTCCATGACAATGACTACAGGTTTCCCAAAATTTTCACTTTTATGATGTATCATGTTGAATTTTTTTGTGGAAAAATATGTCATCCCTTCAAAAAATTTCTTCATCACGACAAAGGCTAGTAAGCTTCCGTTTTTTTTCCTTTTGTGACGTATTTGCTGAATATTTTATGGCATGATAGGTCATGCCTTAATTTTCTTCACTGCAATATGTGTCTACCATCTAAGTCCCCTTTTCATATTTTTCTTCTCCTCCTTCTTGCCTTCTTTTTCTCCTCATCCTTCCTTCTCGTCCATATTGCACCTTCAAAGTTAATTTTTTTATGGCATGTAACATCTTTAAATTTTTTAGGTGCACTGTATTGCACTAGAATAGTTTTGGTGTGATACAACACACCACATCACTATGTCTTTTGACTTGGATCCTTAGTCTTTATTGTTATTTCATTATCACAAAATAATTTTTGCACATGATATTGTTGAAATGCATGGATTTTTTCTTCATGTGATATGTATTGTATCACGTGATATTTTTCTTCATGTGATACATGTTGTATTGCATAGAATTTTTCCTCAAGCGATACACACTATACCACATGAAGTTTTATTTTATTTTATGGGATACACATTGTATCACATAAAGTTGTTTTTTTTAGGCAATGCACCCATTATCTCTACATTAATGTTAAAAGAATTTTTCTAGAATCTTCTCTTGAGAAAAATAAGGACACCTTAGTAAAAGTTATCTTTAACTTTTATAAAGGTATGAAAAGGGGTCCTAATCCTTATTGTAACTTTAATTTTATTGAGTGCAGTGGATATAACTTTATACTTTTTTTATGTAGTTGAAAAAATAAACTTTATTAAGAAAGTGTGTATTCCACCCTTTCCACCCATGATTAACCCTTCTGCAACTTTCGAAGTGCCTCATGCAGGTTGTTTTTTATCAACAATCAAAAAGGAATATTAGGGGCCCTCAAGCATTCGATGGTTAATAGGCAGGGGTATTTGAAATCATGCCCAAGTGATATATCACTAGGACATGCATCACATAAAGAACCATATTGGGGCTCCCCCCCCCAGATTTCCAAAACAACTAGCCTACCCTCCCAATATCGCTTAACGATGTGAGCTATGTGAACTTACCCAGACAATAGAGCATTACATTGGCCAATTACAAAGGTGAAGTGGTGGAAAGGTAAACTAATAAGAGAACCATGTGGCATCTAGGTGGAAAAAAATCATTGTTCCATGTGTCATAAGTGTGAGAACAACGTCAAAAATAATAAATAAGAGGGAATTAGATAATTCCATTTCATAATTATTATGCTCTTTTGGATAACTAATACTTGTTCTCCTTTATTTTAATAAATTAATTTTCAAAGTAAATGGTGTTTTCCCAATCAAATAATGCCATGTGTCTCAAAATGGACGAAATAACAATTAAAGGGTAATGAAAGTAGCATATTACCAGGTAAATTATAAAATATTGCTTCCATTCCTTTCAATTAAAATGAATATCAAAGTGAAAAAACTCCAATATTTAGATTCTTCATGACTTGTAAATTTCAAATACTTTCCATTAATATATTGGTAAGAAAATGCAAATTAAAATCAACGTGAACTTGACTTGTATGAGCTTAGGGATTGGTCTTTTCAATGTTTTCAATACTAACAAGACATCTCCTTGGCTTTGGAGTCCTACTTAGCCCAGTGTATCATCCCCTAAACTTACCCGTACCTTGAATTCATATTGTAGTGTGTTGAGCATTATGTACCCAACAAGCAAGCTATTTTATCAAAGAATCCATATTAACTCGTAATCCAACCAAGAAATGTTGAAGATACTAATGCCAATGTAGAAATTTTTAATAACTGTTAAATTATTCACCGAGATTATCCTGATCACACACTATTTGAGCTTCATGCATAATACATAACCTCTTCTACTATTGATCATTAATTGCGGAAATATAAAAAATTGCATGCACACATTAAAACCATAAACAATCACACATATAAACACAGTATTTATGGAAAAGCTTAAAGCTGAAAACCCCCAACTATCTGTATATTATAATGATAGATATCATGTAACAATAATTGTACAAACTCCTCACAAGCTCTCAGTACTATCTCCAATTGTTACACACTACACAAACTCAGATCTAACAAAACACATGCTCCAATCTGCTCCACCTATTAGCCTGCCTCTACTGCACAATCCAAGATGAATAATGGCCCAATCTGAGTTCGAATCCCTCTGGTATGCACTGCGCAATCCTCATTGGCATTTCCATCAATGTGTGGTGAAAACTCATGCACCTAGTCTGTTGTTCTGGCCAGTGATCACACCACTCTGACCTACCTCTTCCTTTGGTCTCCTTTATTTGTCCATGCGCGAAGTTAAGCGAAGTATTCTTTGAATGATTTATAGGTTAATAATTATTAGATTAATTAATAATTAATTCACACCACTCTCACTAGTGTATCAATCAGTTAGACTAGATACAACTAGCTCAACTATGTTCAGCTGATTTATTGAACAAACGCTCCATTAACTCCTCAATCCAGCTCCACCAAACTCTGTCACATGAGTTCTAACTGAAGTCCTCCATGCAATAGCTCCACTAAACCCTCGGGAATAGCATAATTCCTTCTGTCAACTCCTGTGCCACATCTGTGCACTTAACTGAAGTGCTCCAAGAGAATAAGATAATGTTTAGAGTCCAAATATTATTAAGAGCTAATAATATTCGACATATCTATTTTTAGACTGGCAATCTAAAAATAGATTCCGCCCAATATGTCTAAAATAGAAGTCCATCTATTTTTTCCGACTTGACCAACCATCCAAAAATAGCATCCTGCAACTCATAGAACATGATCCATATGTCTAAAAATAGACATAGTCTAAAAATAGACTTTGCGCCAAAAATAGCCTGCGGGCCCACTTAGTGAAGGCGACTTCTTTCCACTAAGCTCATCATCTTGTTGCATTCTCAACACCCAATCAAACAAAAATATGGAATGAATATTTCCTGAGCCAGAGTTACAAGGATTTGACCTATGAGCATAAGGCTATTTTCCTTGAGTCTTTCTTACCTTTTAATTCCCAATTACTAGAAAGTCCCCCTCCTTACCCTTCAAACATATTGCCCTAAATGTCTATAAAAATAATATCCATGGTCTATTTTTTACTTATAAATTGTGATGAACATTCTATATATGATATTATATTAGGGATTATCTGCAACCCCTATCCTACCTCTGTGGTATTCGAATTTTCTTCTGGTGAGTGCCTTCGTCAATATATCAGCATCCTGATCCTCCGTAGGAATGTATTAAAGTAACATGACCTTCCGTTGCACACAATCTTTGATATGATGATACCGGATGTCAATTTTTTTAGATCTATCATGAAATACTGGATTAACCGAGAGTTTGATGCAACTCTGATTATCACAATAAATCACAGTAGGATCCAAGTGTGAACCGAACAACCTGACCAGGATCTTCCTCATCCATATAGCCTTGCATGCAGCCAAACTCGCTGCCATATACTCGGCCTCTGCTGAACTGAGTGCCACGGATCTCTGCTTCCTGCTGTACCAAGCGCTATCGACCCGATACTGAAAAATCCCTCCAGATGTGCTCTTTCTGTCCGTTGGACTCCCTGCCCAATCTGCATCAGTGAAGCCAGAAAGCTTCACTCCATCCTCCTGTCTGTACCATAGACCATATCCCGATGTGCCTCTGATATAGCGCAATACATGCTTGCACGCCTTCCAAAAGAGCTTGGTAGGCTTAACCATAGCTTGCGAAAGCTGGTTAACTGCATAGCATATATCGGGTCGAGTATTGACCAGATACATCAACGACCCCACCAACTGTCGATAGACAGTGGCATCCACTACCTCCTTCGAAGTAGCATCTCCCTTCCTCCATCCACCAGGAAGAGGGGTATCAACAGGCTTGCAGCCTTGCATGTTGAACCTCTCCAGAATCTCCCGGGCATACTTGCCCTGAGAAACAAACAGTCCTCCACTGCGCTGCCAAATCTCCAATCCCGGGAAATAATGAAGGATGCCCAGGTCCTTCATCTCAAACTCTCGTGCAAGATCCTCCTTGCATGAAAGTATCAACTGCTCATCGCCAGTCAAAATCAGATCATCTACATACAGTACGATGATCAACAGCTTCCCCTCCACCACAATCTGGTACAGGTTCGGATCCGCCTCACTCTTGGAGAATCCAAGTCTGGTGAAATAACTGTCTATCTTTGTGTACCAAGCATGAGGTGCTTGTTTCAACCCATACAGCGCTCTCTTGAGCCTACACACATGGGACTCGCTGCTGAAGATCTCAAAACCTTCAGGCTGCACTATGTACACCTCCTCCTCAATCACCCCATTGAGGAACGCAGTCTTCACATCCATCTGATGAATGTGCCACCCCATATGCACTGAGAGAGCAAGAATCGTCTGTATGGAAGAATACCTTGCGACAGGTGCAAAGGTCTCCTCATAATCGATCCCCTCAATCTGTGAGAAGCCTCGGGCAACAAATCTTTCCTTGTACTTCTCCACACTCCCGTCAGCTACCTGCTTCACTTTGTAGATCCATCTCGAACCCACCACTGATTTCCCTTCCGGCGTTGGGACAATCTCCCATGCACTGTTTCTGATAATCGAATCATACTCTTCCACCATGGCATCTACCCATGCGGTTCCTCCACAGCTTCTTCGAAAGAGGATGGCTATGTCACGATACACTTGCTCACAAGAGCCATGTATCCAGTGTACCGATCAGGCGACTGTCTCTGTCTGCGCTGTGCTGTAGGTGATCCTACAACCCTCTCTGCATCTTGAGCCAGTCGCTCAGCTTCTATAGTGTGCTTTCACCCTCTGATGGTTGGCGCTGCATGAGTGGTCTCTTCCACTCCATGAACCTCATCTTGTGGCTGATCCACATCCTGAGACTCATCCTTAAGAACTAATAGATCCTCCTCTGCATGCAAGTGTGGCTCCCTCTCAAGCGAACACTTCATGGCTTTCTCCTCCTGAAATTTGATATCCCGTCGCACAACATTCTTGTGACTGTCTGGCAAATAAACATGATAGTTGTGGGGCGTATCAGTGTACCCCAAAAATATTCCAACCTCTGCAGTTGGCTCCAGCTTCTTCCTAGCATCCTTTGTCACATGAATGTAAACAAGTGAACCAAAAATCCTCAAATGGGAAATATCAGGCTTCTTACCAGAAAACGCCTCCTCGGGTGTACTCATGCCAATTATCTTCTGAGGACAATAGTTCTGCACATATACTACAGTATTGCATGCCTCCGCCCAAAAGTGAATGGGTAGGCCCTGATCATGCAACATCGCCCGTGCAGCACCCACGATCGTTCTGTTCTTCCGCTCAGCAACCCCATTCTGCTGTGGTTTATGAGGTGCTATGAGCTCTCTTCGAATTCCTTCTGCGCTGCAAAATTCCTTGAATTCACCAGAGATGAATTCACCACCATTTTTGCTCCTAAGAGCCTTCACCTGCTTCCCCAATTATTTCTCAACCAGTGCCTTGAACTCACATAACTTTGAGTATGTCTCGCTCTTCTTCTGCATGAAGAAGATCCAGCATTTACGAGAAAAATCATCAAAAAATATCACATAATACCTGTGCTTTGCTGTCGAAGCTGTTGAGAAAGGTCCACACACGTCTGTGTGAATTCTCTCAAGGATCGTCGTGGTGCAACTATCCTTCTCGTGAAAGGTGGCTTTCACAAACTTTCCCAAGGTACACCCCTTGCACTGATCTGACTGTGCAAGAGTGCCTTTAGGAAGCCCAATAGAAATCTTCTGCAGTATCTTCAAAGCTCCATGGTGAAGGTGGCCCAATCTCCAGTGCCACAACTCACTATCATCCCAGCTCACCACTCCTTCTGCCTTGCCTTCCATTGCTACACAGCCATCTACCTACAATTGATAAAGGTTCTTAACTCAAACCCCTATCCTCCGGGTCTCAGGAAAGTCTTTCCCTTGCTAAAGACAACATCATATCCCTTGTCTTCTAACATCGCCATAGAGATAAGATTCTTCTTCAATCCTGGAACATGCATCACTTCCTTCAATACGAAGGGTTTACCAGACTCCCTCTCAAAGGAAATGGTACCGATACTGGTCGCACTGTATCTACCATCATCGCCCATCTCGATGTGCACTCCAAGATCTTTCTCATCTAGATCTGAAAACAAATCTCGATCTCCTGTCATGTGAAAATATGCACCACTGTCCAAGAACCATACTGATCCCATCACACTTGAGACCAAGCATGCGATCAGTGAAAAATCCAGCTCAAACTGTGAGGCTAAGGCCTCTCCCACTGCAGATCCAGCAACATGCTTATTTTTCTTCTTCTGCGGACAATTTGTGGCATAATGTCCGTGCTGGTGACAATGAAAGCACTTCACCTTGGACATGTCCTGCTTCTTGCCTTTCGCACCGGAATGAGAAGCTTTCTTGCTCTTCCCCTTCTTTGCTTTGGCAGCCAAAGCGCAATTCTCTTCATCAGAGTTCCTTGATGAAGATCCGTCCCTGGTACTCCGCCTTATCTCCTCTTGCACAAGATCCGACCAAAGTTGCTCCCATCCTGGCAATTTCTCCCGACCATTGACAGAGTCCTGATAGGAATGCCAACTCTTCGGAAGCCCAAGGAGAACCAAGCTCACCAAGTCCTCATCATCTATAGTCACCCCCACACTTCCCAGCTCATCCCTGCATTGGATGAACTTCGTGAGGTACTTGGGCATACTGTCGCCTTTCTCAATCTTTATGTTTCTGAGTTTATCCTTGAGCGCCAACTTCCTCCGGTTGCTCTTTCTTTGGAATAAATCTGTCAAGGCTTTCCACATCAAGAATGGAGAAGCCTTACCATGAAGGTTGGAAACTATGTGATCCTTCACGCCCTCCAACAGAATCCTTCGACACTTTGCTGTCTTCTTTTGCGATGCGCCAAGTACGACAACATTAATAGAAGTAGGCTTTGTAATTTCTGCATCTATGAACTCCTTCAACCCATTGTCATCTAGCACCACCTCCATCCTGTCCTTCCATGAAATATAATTCGAGCTGCCCTCAAGGGCATACTCCAATCGCAATCCATTGAAAGACATCTCAACTTCGACACCAAGAAAACACTGCTGCAAATTCGAATTCCACCAGCACAAAACTCAACTGCTTCAATGTCTTGCAATTGCTCTAATGATCAATATTTCTCTTATACCATGTAGAAATTTTGAATAACTGTTAAATTATTCAACGAGATTATCCTGATCACACACTATTTGAGCTTCATGCATAATACATAACCTCTTCTACTATTGATCATTAATTGCGGAAATATAAACAATCGCATGTGCACATTAAAACCATAAACAATCACACATATAAACACAGTATTTATGGGAAAGCTTAAAGCCGAAAACCCCCAACTATCTGTATATTATAATGATAGAGATCATGTAACAATAATTGTACAAAATCCTCACAAGCTCTCAGTATAATCTCCAATTGTTACACACTACACAAGCTCAGATCTAACAAAACACATGCTCCAATCTGCTCCACTTGTTAGCCTGCCTCTACTGCACAATCCAAGATGAATAATGGCCCAATCTGAGTTCGAATCCCTCTGGTATGCACTATGCAATCCTCATTGGCATCTCCATCAATGTGTGGTGCAAACTCATGCACCTAGTATGGTCACAACTAATAGTCACACTTGCTCTTTCACCTACCTCTTCACTGGTCTCCACTGAAACTGTCCATGCACTGAGGTTAACTGATGTATTCTTAGTTGATATATGAGTTAATAATTAGTGAATTAATTAATAATTAATTCACACCACTCTCACTAGTGTATCAATCAGTTAGACTAGATACAACTAGCTCAACTATGTTTAACTGAGTTAAAATGAACACAACTCCATTAACTCCTCAATAAACTCCACCAAACTCTGTCACCTGAGTTCTAACTGAAGTCTCCATGCAATAGCTCCACTAAAACCTCAGAAATAGTGTAATTCCTTCTGTTAGCTGCATGTGCCACATCTGTGCACTTAACTGAAGTGCTCCAAGAGGATAAGATAATGTTTAGAGTCCAAATATTATTAAGAGCTAATAATATTCGACATATCTATTTTTAGACTGGCAATCTAAAAATAGATTCCGCCCAGTATGTCTAAAAATAAAAGTCCATCTATTTTTTCCGACTTGACCAACCATCCAAAAATAGCATCTTGCAACTCATAGAACATGATCCATATGTCTAAAAATAGACATAGTCTAAAAATAGACTTTGCGCCAAAAATAGCCTGCGAGCCCACTTAGTGAAGGAGACTTCTTTCCACTAAGCTCATCATCTTGTTGCATTCTCAACATAGAATGGGTAATTGGAATGATTTACAAGGATATGCTGATAAATTTCCAAATGGTTAAAAGTGGAAACAATATCTAAATTTTCTCTTTTCTATGTCCATGAGTGGAATGTGAGAGGACAGCCTTGCTAAAACAATTTTCTTTTACATTTTCGAGTAATGGGAGTAGTGAGTGATTGTATTAAATACTTGGAATTGGGCGTAAATGCTGACTGGATATTTGATGTCAAATTCGGGGGTGATGAAAGCATGACCAGGAAATAAAAGTACATGAAAATGAGTGAAAACGGGCTTTTATAGGTTGAATGTGAAAACAAGAAGGGGAAAACCCAAGTTAATGTTTCCATAGAAAATAAAATTAATTTTACAGAGTGCATTTAATGGCTGAAGTGACATGCATGAATGACAGGTGGCGAGGGGATGTATGATGTGGTGGGATGAGTGAAGGGACCGGGCTCGCCTACTGACGACATCACGCTCGCTTGCTGATGTCACTGCAGGGGGCAGTCGTTGGTATGGTTCATCATCGGGGGATACTTGCCTCCGCAGATAATATGAGCTATAGAACTAAAATTGCTAGACACGTTGAAAAGTCTTTGACAAGGCACCTCTATTGTTATCCACCGTGCATTTCATGTTGTCGAGTTTTCCCATCTCGTGGGCCCCATTCCACAAACCATCTCTGACTCCAAACTTGTCCAAATTTTAACCTTTCTACCATTGGTTCTGAGTCCCATTATGAGGGCTATTGCTCCACTCATCTTGATTATTGCATTAAGTAATATCATTATTCTTAAACAAATTTCATCAAGAAAACAAAACCCAACCGCCTTCTAGCTTTATTTATTATTTTGTTTTGATGTTTATTTTCTTTTCTCTTTTACAATACTACATTCTAAACACCTTTAAATAGGAAAAAATTAAAACTAGTTACAACATCCGGCTCCACTTGGGGATAATGCTTTTCAAGAAGGAAAAACACTAAGAACCACATATTAGTGCCTTCACCTCCGGCATGGAATCAAATTCCAACTTGGTACATTATAATGAATAAATCACCGGGATATTAAAAATGGCACACCAATATGTACAATGATGAAAAATTACTTCAAATCAATTCTGGAAGCAATGTTTGAGGTACTTCCCATTCACTGGCATTTTTATGAGCTCACCATCCCGATTTTCAAGAAAAAAAGTGTTATTTTCCCTGGATAAAGAGGGAAGACAATAAGATAAAAAAAATTAACTCTCGGGTAGATGAGGGTATATTTGTTGGGTACTCAAGCAAAAGCAAGGAATATAAATGATATAATATGAGACTAAAAAATATGGTGGAGGTAATTAACATAACTATTGATGAAGTTCATGGGGAAAATACTAAGCAAGAATTCACATCTTCAATAATGAAAGCAACAAAAGAATTGGAGCAAGAAATAATAAAGGAAGAGGAACCATTGAAGAAGAGCATGTTGATTCACATCACCACCCAGTCCAGAAGATGGGGTTCTCAACACACTCTTCACAAGAGCATTAAGGATTTCTAACAAGGAACATATAGAGGAAGAAAAGAATATATATCATTCCTCTCATTCCTCCATTAGTAGCATTAGTGATAACAATATGGGAATGGTTAATTAAAATAAACTATCTTATCTATGATAGTTTAGTTTAATTATTATTAATAATTAACTATAAAACATACTAAATTCACTCAAATTTTTTTAAACATATTAATATATTTAAGTATAATTTTAAAATTTAATGCATTAAATTTAATATATTAATATTTTAATTATCTACATTAATAATATTAATGCATTAAATAATTTAATGTATTAATATTTTTAAATCTACATTTAAATATATTAAAATATTCATATTGAAAATAATGAAATTAAAAAGTGTCCTATTAAATTTCAATCCTTAAACATTTTTATCAATCACATTAAATTCATTCCTTAAAGCATATTAATGTGTTTTATTATATTAAATGATTAATATATTTAATTAATTTTAAATATATTACTATTTTAATTAATATTTTAAAATATATTAATACATTAAAACAAAATGAGCTACTTTCTATTACTGGTAAAAATAAATTTGGTAATAATAATTTTTCTCAAAACTTTACATAAAATTCAAACTTATTAATTCATTTGACTAAAAAATTTAAAAGTATTCTAGTCTCGCGAATTTTTCTTTTTCTTTTTTGGTCCCTATATTTATACATCTCCTTCTCATATGCTTTTCTCGACATTTGTCCTCATGATGGGTCTTGTTTTAGAATCGAAACATCGACATTGAAATATGTCTATTATGGAGAAATTTCTGACATCTACAACAAAAAATCCACCCCACAGAAATCTGCAAACATTAATTAAGAGCATGTTGTCAACCAGGAAGAAACTGATCAGAAAAATCCTTAGGCACCTTCCAAAACACCTAAATTATGGTATTAGAAGAATCACCCATCAGAGAAAATTGTTAAAGACATTGATGCAGGAATTAAAACTAGGTGAAGATGAATGCCCAAACATAGACATATTGCATTGCTATCTTTAATTAAGCCTAGCATATATGAAGAAGCCAATCATGATGAACATTGGATCAAAGCCATGGAAGTAAAACTAGATTAGATTAGAAAGAATGAAACATGGGAATTTGTTCCAAAACTAAGGGACAAAAAATCCATTGGCACAAAATGGGTGTTCAGAAACAAGCTTAATGAAGATGGACAAGTGACCAAGAACAATGCAAGGTTGGTTAGTAAGGTATATGTTCATGTTTAAGAGATATATTTTGAATGGACATTTACACCAGTGACCAGGATGGAAACCATCAGGATGTTCTTGGCTTATTCTTCCTCAAGAAGGATTAATGTGCATTTTATGGACATCAAATCAGCCTTTCTAAATGGAGAATTGGAAGAATAACTCTACATAGAGTAACTAGAAAGATTTCTAGTTACAAAAAAGAAAAATTATGTGAACAAGTTGAAGAAAGATCTATACAGTCTCAAGCAAGCTCCTAGAGTCTGGTATGCACATCTTGGTGGTTACTTAGAACAACAAATAAGTATAAAAAGGCGAGAAAGAGCTATAAAGCATGGGGAAGTTTTTTCCTAAGATTAAAAGCATCTAAAAAATGGATACAAGCATTTTTACATGAGTAAACATTAGTCACCACAAATTTTTTTCCCAAATTTAACTAAGGTGTAATTTGGAAAATTCCATTTCCTTCACTTGCCTATATATTGGAGGCTTGGCCATTGAGAAAGGGATGAGAATTTGATCATTGTTATGCTTCCAAGATAGTGTTGAGAGAGAGAGAGAGAGTATCTGGGAGCTAGGGGAAGGCTTGTTGCAACACCATTGTTTTAATCTTCCTTCTCATATTTAATAATATAGATCTACTATTGTTCTGTCTATATCATGGTTCAAATGTTTACATTCTTGTGTTATGACTTTATGATTTAGACTAACACTTCAATACAGATGCATTTGATTTATATCTGCTACCATATGTTAATATTTTGAATTTTTAAAGTTTATATATGATGTGAAGATAACTTTTTGTCCACTTTGTGTGTAGATATCATTCTTGGAGTTGGTTGAGGGTTCTTCTTTGCCACACTAACTGCTCCAATAGATTTGTGCAAAGGATAAGTTGGTCTCCACTCATCCTTCCATTGTCAATTCTTGTCTATCATTGTCATGATTGAACATGTCTTTATTAAACAACTACATATCCCTTGATACATCTTCCTTAGGTTCCAGGAAACCTGAGAGGGTTTTTTGTCTATCCACCCATGCATTAATCCCTATAGCTTAATTGGCGACTCCATTGGGGATTGTTCTTTGATTCCCAATTTTGATCTCCTAGATCCTTAATCTATGGCTCTCCTTGCCTCTATATGTTCTTTCCAACTCTAATTATTGTCATTCTACCTACTTGCAGCTAACACTTTGTTGGAAATATGATGTAAAGTCTTGTCCTTGATGGCAACCTACTTGATGAAGTTGTCCTTGATGGAAACCTACTTGACAAGTTTCCCATGATAAGAAACCTATGTGTTAAAGATGTAAGAATTATGTATCTATAGATCATTTTAGATGTGACAGAGAAAATAATTCCAGTAAGTGTTGTCCTTGATGGAAACCTACTTGATGAAGTTGTCCTTGATGGAAACCTACTTGACAAGTTGCCTATGATAAGAAACCTATGTGTTAAAGATGTAAGAATGATGTATCTATAGATCAATTTAGATGTGACAGAGAAAAGAATTCCAGTAAGTGCCAGAGAAATGAGAAATATAATATGTCACAATGTATATGCTACTTTTGTGAAGGCAACCCACATATGGATGCAATGTATACGCTACTATTGTGAAGGCAACCCGCGTATACATTCAGGGTTAGCATATACACAGTTTTTATGAGGCGAAGTTGCGTATACACGTGGAAATGAACGCTCCAAGTCACGTATGCCCTTTTGCGCTCTAAAATTATGATACCAAGGGGCATTACCATGGTATTAGCCCACAGTATTGAATGTTGCATTGTCTATTTGATTCCATCCAAGAATACCATCAGAAGTTGTGTGGTTTGGCTCATGGTATTGATAAATGCTAAAAATATATAAGGAGAAGAAGATCATAGTGAAATGGGGTGCATATGTCTAAGTATTCAATGAATACTTCACTCTGAAGTATATCTACATGGAATGGGTTGCCTTTTATTGATAGATCTGAATTAATAATGCACCTATGAATAAAATGATGGATTAGGATTTCTAGACCTGAAATGACTATATATCTTCTAGATCTATTTATGGAATGTTTAGATCTGAGATGTGGCGAATGTTTTCTGAAGTGAAGGGTAAGATCTGAGCTATTTATCTGTTCTGAAGAATTGCGCAGCCCTGCAATGTTTTCAGATCTATACGTAGGTTCATCGCAACAAAAGCACGTTTATAGGCGGGTTAGTTTCAACAAAAGCGCGTATGGAATCTAAGGTTAGTCCTGAAATGTTTGCAGATATATACGCAGGTTTTCCTCTGTAAAAGCACGTATATACGTGGGTTCAGTGAAGTAAAAGTGTGTATGGAATCTATGGTTTTGCTGAAGTGTGCAGAAGGAAATCTCTTATCTATTTTGTTGTATTACTGTTGTCTGTCAATGATGTCTTCATACATATCTGAGTTGTTTGAATACTAATTATGCTGCTAGTTGATCAGTGGTTGGTTGGTTGATTGATGATTCAATAAATGAATTGATGGGGTTATGAGTTTCATTTTGATGAAAGTTCTTTGAGCTTAAATGTGTGGAGTGGGTCTAGTCTGAAAATCTGATGAAAAGAGGCCTACAAGTTGTGTTGTGTGGAAGCTGTTGGATCTAGTATGAAAATTGGTGAAACGTGGTCCATGGTGGTGCTGAGGGTCGAAGCCTTCAGTGAGGGGGTTGTAGCTCCCTTCCAGTGGTAGAGGGTAAACGAGATCAGGGGGTCGTAGCTCCCTTTCAGGAATGGCTGGTAAACAAGATCAGGGGGTTGAAGCTCCCTTCCAGTAGTAGCTGGAGAACGAGAGAAGGTTGTAGCCTTCAGTAGGTGGGTGCCTGCGTGCTGGTATGAGTCTGCACCAGTACATGATTGTAAGTAGTTTCCTTTATAATAAATATTGAAGAAAGAAACAACAACAGTGGTGGTTTTCTCCTGAATTGGGTTTCCACCTTAAATTCTGGTGTTCATGTGTGTTGCTTATGTGTGATGATTTATTCTGTTCTTATTGCATATACTTATTTCTTACTAAACATATGATGAATGAATAATTCACTGATATAAGTAAATAATGATATGCATAATAAGATCTTTAGTAATACGTAAGTTGTCTTAAGGATATCCACGTATATACGTGAGTTGGGTTCATTAAAGTTGCATATGGGATTTAGTAAGGAAAAAGTAAAATTTTTCAGTAAGCTCTAAATACTGATTCAACCCCCTCTTAGTATTTTTCCAACAATTAAATGTATAGTCCAAGAGGTCAATCCGGAAGAAGGAAGATCAGCCAAGATGAGCAATCAAGATGGGACAACATCTTTCAGGCCTCTTCTTTTCAATGGAAACAATTTAATATTTTGGAAAACACGGATAAGATCCTATCTTCAGTCTCTTGGAGCAGATGTATGGGCTATTGTTGAAGGAGGTTATCAATATCCAGCCTCAGTTCCAACAGATGCAACGGCAAGAAAGAACTATGAAACAAATGCAAAGGTAGTCAATGCACTATTGGGGAGTCTGACTGAATCAGAATTTGTCAAGGTCATGCAGTTGAATACAGCAATGGAAATATCAGACAAAATCATTCTAAGCTATGAAGGTGATACAAAGGTAAAAAGTGCTAAACTCCAAACTCTCAGAATTCAATATGAAAACCTAAGGATGCATAATGAGGAGAGCATTGCCAGTTTCTTTTTACGACTAGATGATATTGTAAATTGTATGAGAAACTTGGGTGAAACCATAACTGACACTACTCTGGTTGAAAAAGTTTTAAGATCTCTAACTTCAAAATTTGAGTCAAAAGTGTCTGCTATTGAAGAGAAACAGGATCTTCAAAGTCTTACCATTGTCCAACTTCATGGGATTCTAACTTCTTTTGAAATGAGAAAAGGAGGATCTTCTGAAGTCAAAGAAGCCATCTTTAGAGCCTCTACAAAAAGAAAAGAAGTACAAGAAACAGAAGGATCAGGGTATATTTCAGAAGAAGATGAGGTAAATTTTGTAAAGAAGCTCCAACTTGGCACTGGAAGGTTCAGAGGTAAGCTTCATTTCAAATTTTTTGCTTGTGGAAGAGTTGGTCCTTATTCTGCTAAGTGTCCTCATAAAGAAACACATGAAAAAGGAAAAGAAGTAGCAAGAAGAAACAAAAATCGATTTAGCACTAGAAAAAGTTATTATACTCATGAAGATAGTGATGGGTTATCAGATAGTGAGGAAGTATCTGATCAAGATCTTAGATTTCTCATGGCATTTGAAAAAGAGTCTAGAGAAGAAAATTATACTTTTATGGATGCTCTAGAAGACAATGATTTTCTTGAAGAAATCAATCAACTCAAAATATGTTTGGAAGAAAACAAAATATCCATAGAAACTCTAAAAAATCAGCTTGAAGAAAAGGAGAAACACAATGAGAAATTAGAATGTGAAGTAGTAAGTCTAAGAAAATAAATTGAGAAAGTAAAGACTTTGATTCTTAGATTTGCTAAAGGATCTAAAACCTTAGACGAAATTATCAAGGTACAACGTTCTCCTCTTATAAAGACAAGTCTTGGATATGTCAGAGAATATTCTTAGTCTTCAGCACCAAACTATCTAAAAGCAGCTACAGCCAGTCTACAACATTCTACCACTCAGCAAGGAAACAAAGAAAATTTAAAGGTAAAGCATCACCACCTCAATATAAAGAACACTAAAAGGAATACCTTTCAGAGAAACACCAACCAACAGGTAAACACAAATAGAAGGTTCAATGATCGCAGAAATTTCTTCTTCAATGGACAATGTTTCTCATGTCATAATTTTGGTCATAAAGCTATTCAATGTGTTGCATACAAAACCATCATGACTAGAGAAGCAAGAAAGAAAATAATTGATACTAGAATAAAGAAGAATACATATAAAAACTTTTCTCCTCTTCAAAATGAAATTGAATGTGCTTATTGCAATAACTTTGGTCGTGAAGAGTCTAAATGCAGGAGCAAACTTCGGCCAAAAGAGCATATACCATAAACTTCCAAATTATGGAGAAAGAAGGAATTACAGGTTGAGAACTGTGGCATAGCTTTATTTGCAGAAGGAGAAGAAAATCAATGGTACATTGATAGTGAATGCTCAAAACACATGACCGGTGACAGAAATAAACTTATTGCATACAATGCTCTAGAAAGAGAAAAGAATGTTACTTTTCGAAATGATACTCCTGCTGTCATTGAGGGAAAAGGTTCTGCTTTTCTAAAATAAAAGGTGAAAGCTAACAATGTTATGTATGTGGATGGATTAAATCATAACCTGTTAAGTGTAAGTCAGATGTGCGATCAAGGAACTGAAGTTGCCTTTAGCTCAAAATAATGTGTGGTACGTGATTTGGATACAGGAAAAGCAATCATAAAAGGAAGTAGAACACCAAGCAATTTTTATGTATTGAAAAGCTGTAAAGAACAATGCTACTTGGGTAAATATTCAAAAAATTGGTTATGGCATAGAAGATTTGGGCATTTGAGCTTCTCTCAAATCAACAAATCTAGCAGACTCAAAGTTGTTCGTGATCTTCCCAATATTACTTTGCCTAAAAGTACCATATGAAAATCTTGCCAATTCGGTAAGCAAACCAGAGTTCAATTTAATGCCAACGAAGGATCAGCAAGTAAGCCTCTTAAACTCATTCATACTGATATGTGTGGACCTATGAGAAAAAGGTCACCCCGTGGAGAACAATACTATATTATGTTTATTGATGATTTCTCTAGAATGTGTTGGATTGGGTTGCTAAAGCACAAAGATGAAGCATTCGAAAAATTTTAGATCTTCAAAGCATTGGTTGAAAATGAATTAGATCTAAAAATAAAGTGTCTTAGATCTGATCGTGGAGGTGAATATATATCAGATGAATTCTTTGATTTTTGTGAACAACATGGCATAAAAAGACAACTTTCTGTAGCTGGTACCCCACAACAAAATAGAGTAGCAGAAAGAATGAATAGAACAATTCAACAGATGGCTCGGCCTATGATTGATGATTCAGGAACACCTGACACATTTTGGGGAGAAGCAGCACATACTGCGGTAAATATTCTTAACAAAGCACATGTTCTTATAAACACTAATAAAACTCCATATGAGCTCTGGTATGGTAATCCTCCCACTGTAAATCATTTTAGAGTTTTTGGAAGTAAATGTTTTATCAAGAACAATGATGAAAAGCTTGGCAAGTTTGAACCTAAAGCAGATGAAGGAATATTTATTGGCTACTCTTCTAGAAGTAAAGCATATAAATGTTACAATAAAATACTTCGGAAGATTGTTGAAAGCATTGACGTTGTAATTGATGAATCCCTCTCAGCTCCAAAAGGAGAAACTCAAACAAAAAATGAAGATGATGATGATGTATATCTCCCTCCATCTAATAGAGATAATATAGAAGGTGAAACAAATGAAGCAGCATAAGAAGATCTATCTGAAAAGGCTCCATCCAGGTATGTTCAAAAGAATCATCCAGAATCTCAAATTTTGGGAGAAAAGGGATCAAGTGTCCAAACAAGAAGAACTCTTGTAGTGTCTACTAGCTATCTAGAATTTTTATCCACTATTGAACCATAGAATGTCAATCAAGCTAGTAAAGATGAATGTTGGATTCAAGCCATGAATGAAGAACTTGATCAAATTGAAAAGAATCATACTTGGGAACTAGTTCCAAGACCTCATGATAAAAATGTTATTGGAACAAAATGGATATTCAAGAACAAGTTAAATGAAAATGATGATGTTTTTAGAAACAAAGCTAGAATTGTTTGTAAAGGTTATGCTCAACAAGAAGGTATAGAATTTGAAGAAACATTTTCTCCTGTAGCTAGACTTGAAGCCATCAGAATGTTTCTTGCTTTTTCAAGCTTTCAAAAAATCATGTTTTATCAAATGGATGTTAAACCTGCGTTCCTCAATGGTGATCTAGAAGAAGAAGTTTGTATAGAACAACCAGAAGGATTCATTTTGGGCAATGATGAAAAACTTGTTTCTAAACTCAAAAAGGCTTTATATGGTCTCAAACAAGCTCCAAGGGCATGGTATTATCGTCTTGATAAATATCTTCATTAATAAGGATTTTCAAAAGGATCTGCTGATAGCAACTTATACACAAAAACTTAAAATGATAAACTATTGATTGTGGTTGTATATGTTGGTGACATCATTTTTGGAAGCAATGAAGAGTCCATGAGTTAGAAATTTGCTTCTGTTACACAACAAGAATTTGAAATTTCTTTACTTGGGGAACTAACATTATTTCTTGGCTTACAAGTGCAACAAGCAACAGATGGAATATTCTTATCACAAACAAAATATCTTAAGAAAATTCTGAAGAAGTATGTGATGGAAGATTGCAAACCTATAAGTACACCAATGATAACCGGGTGTAACCTCAGTGCTCATGATCATTCTTCCACGGTGAATCAACCAAAATATAGATCCATGATTGGAAGTCTAATTTATCTCACCGGGACAAGACCAGACATTATGCACATGGTTGGGATTGTTGCCCGATTCCAAGCTAATCCAAAAGTGTCTCACCTTCAGGCTTTAAAAAGAATATTCAAATATCTACAAGGAACACAAGACTTTGGACTATGGTATCCAAAGAATGTTGATCTCATTCTTCATGCTTACACAGATGAAGATTGGGCTAGAAATGTTGATGATGGGAAAAGAACTAGTGGTGGTGCATTCTATATGGGTCCCGATTAGTATCTAGGTTCAGCAAAAAGAAGAGCTCTATTGCCTTATCTACAGCAGAAGCAGAATATGTGGCTGCCGCATCATGTTGCACACAACTTCTTTGGATGATGCAGAATTTACAAGAT
This sequence comes from Pinus albicaulis, assembly GCA_034641835.2. NCBI lineage: Eukaryota > Viridiplantae > Streptophyta > Pinopsida > Pinales > Pinaceae > Pinus > Pinus albicaulis. The sequence continues at coordinate 643,813,901 of CM076584.1, read as the reverse complement.
ATTCAAATCAAATGTTTACCTCCCATATCCATTATGTGTGATATTACAAGTGCCATCAGTATCTCAAAGAATCTTGTTATGCATTCCAAGATCAAGCACATTCCTATCAAGTATCACTTCTTACGTGAACAAGTGCTTCAACAAAAGGTGAAATTGGAGTATGTTCCCTCCAAAGAACAAGTTGCTGATATATTTACTAAACCTCTTACCAGGGAAGCATTCGAATATCTCAAACAAAAGTTGGGAATTGTCTCTGCTACTCAGAAGATCATATCTTCTTAAATTCAGAAGATTAAATTGGATACATGGATTTCATAAAGGACAGTAATGTATATATGTGAGTTTATATACATAAAACTACGTATGGGTTTTTCCTGGCACAATTTTCTGGGCCAGCATTTTCAGAACAGTTGCGGTGTTGTTGGGTATATCTGGTGATGTTCCAGTTATTACATTTCTATTTCATTCTCTAATATTTTTGATGAATATGCCTTGATGATTTGTTGTTGAAAGTGTTCAGGGTGCACAAGCTAAGGGGGAGCAGTTGTCTTGTGGGAAAGGATGCATTGTTGACATTCTAAGTGTTTGTTGTGGTATGATCTCATGATTGAGATTCATTGGTTTTGTTTATAAAAGTCATTTGATGAAAAGGTCATGTTGAGATCTATGATGTAAATTGTTATATTCATTCATGTAATGACTTGGTCAAATTTGTAAACCCACTTGGTTGGGTAGTTGAGTCAAATTTGTAAACCCACTTGGTTGGGTAGTTCAGTCAAATATGTAATTCCACTCGGTTGGATCATTGATGTAAGTATGAGTCCTTGGTGATAGGAATGGTCATACTTGGTTGAGTTATAGAGTCATGTACTTCATTGAAAAATCTGTCTAAAGATTCAGCATGAACTCAGGGGGAGCATGGTAAATTCAGTGCACTTCAGATCTATAGAGCTCATTTTTCTACAATGGAAGAGAAACCTTGTTTTGGTTTTGATTCGCCCTTTGCCCTTGATGTCAAACGGGGAGAATATCTTGGTGTTTGAATAATGGTTATGATTATTGTATTTATCTATAATGGTGATCAAACACCATCATGGTTGCCATCAATTCCAAAGGGGGAGATTGTTGGCAATATGATGTAATGTGTTGTCCTTGATGGAAACCTACTTGAAAAGTTGCCTATGATAAGAAACCTATGTGTTAAAGATGTAAGAATGATGTATCTATAGATCAGTTCAGATGTGACAGAGAAAATAATTCTAGTAAGTGTTGTCCTTGATGGAAACCTACTTGACAAGTTGCCTATGATAAGAAACCTATGTGTTAAAGATGTAAGAATGATGTATCTACAGATCATTTCAGAGAAAATAATTCCAGTAAGTGCCAGAGAAATGATAAATATAATATTTCACAATGTATATGCTACTTTTGTGAAGGCAACCCACGTATGGACGCAATGTATACGCTACTTTTGTGAAGGCAACCCGCGTATACATTCAGGGTTAGCATATACACAGTTTTTATGAGGCGAAGTTGCGTATACATGTGGAAACGAATGCTCCAAGTCGCATATGCCATTTTGCACTCTAAAATTATGATACCAAGGGGCATTACCACGGTATTAGCCCACAGTATTGAGCGTTGCATTATCTATTTGATTCCGTCCAAGAATATCGTCATAAGTTGTGTGGTTTGGCTCATGGTATTGATAAATGCTTAAACTATATAAGGAGAAGAAGATCATAGTGAAAGGGGGTGCATATGTCTGTGTATTGAATGAATACTTCACTCTGAAGTATATCTGCATGGAATGGGTTGCATTTTATTAATATATCTGAATTAATAATGCATCTATGAATAAAATGATGGATCAGGATTTCTAGACTTGAAATGACTATACATCTTCTAGATCTGTTTATGGAATGTTTAGATCTGAGATGTGGCAAATGTTTTATGAAGTAAAGGGTAAGATCTGAAGAATTGTGCAGCCCTGCAATGTTTGCAGATCTATACGCAGGTTCGTCGCAGCAAAAGCGCGTATATACGCAGGTTAGTTTCAGCGAAATCGCGTATGGAATCTAAGGTTAGTCCTGAAATGTTTGCAGATATATACACAGGTTTGTCTCTGTAAAAGCACGTATATACGCGGGTTCAGTGAAGAAAAAGCACGTATGGAATATAGGGTCTTGCTGAAGTGTGCAGAAGGAAATCTCCAATCTATTTTGTTGTATTACTATTGTCTGTCAATGATGTCTTCATACAGATCTGATTTTTTTGAATAATGATTATGCTGCTAGTTTATCAGTGGTTGGTTGGTTGATTGATGATTCAAAAGATGAATTTATGGGGTTATAAGTTTCAGTTTGATGAATTTTCTTTGAACTTAAATGTGTGGAATGGGTCCAGTCTGAAAATGTGATGAAAAGAGGCCTACAAGTTGTGTTGTGTGGAAGATGTTGGATCCAGTACAAAAATCGGTGAAACGTGATCCATGGTGGTGCTGAGGGTCGAAGCCTTCAGTGAGGGGGTTGTAGCTCCCTTCTAGTGGTAGAGGGTAAACGAGATCAGGGGGTCAAAGCTCCCTTCCAGGAATGGCTGGTAAACAAGATCAGGGGGTTGAAGCTCCCTTCCAGTAGTAGCTGGAGAACGAGAGAAGGTTGTATCCTTCTGCAGGTGGGTGCCTGCATGCTAGTATGAGTTTGGGCAAGTACATGATTGTAAGAAGTTTCCTTTATAACAAATATTGAAGACAGAAACGAAAACAGCGGTGGTTTTCTCCCGAATTGGGTTTCCACCTTAAATCCTGGTGTTCATGTGTGTTTCTTATGTGTGATGATTTATTCTGTTCTTATTGCATATATTTATTGCTTACTAAACATCTGATGAATGAATGATGCACTGATCTAAGTAAAGAATGATATGCATAATAAGATCTCTGGTAATACGCAATTTGTCTTAAGGATATTCGCGTATATACGCAAGTTGGGTTCATTAAAGTCGCATATGGAATTTAGTAAAGAAAAATTAAAAGTTTTTAGTAAGCTCTAAATACTAATTCACCCCCTCCTCTCAGTATTTTTCCCAACAATTGGTATCAAAGCGGTCCTTCTGAAGAGGCTTAACCGCTAGAAGGAAGATCAGCTAAGATGAGCAATCAAGATGGGACATCATCTATCAGGCCTCCACTTTTCAATGGAAATAATTTAATCTTCTGGAAAACACGGACAAGATCCTATCTTCAGTCTCTTGGAGTAGATGTATGGGCTATTTTTGAAGGAGGTTATCAATATCCAGCCTCAGTTCCAATAGATGCAACGACAATAAAGAACTATGAAACAAATGCAAAGGCGGTCAATGCACTGTTGGGGAGTCTGACTGAATCAGAATTTTTCAAGGTCATGCAGTTGAATACAACAATGGAAACATCGAACAAAATCATTCTAGGCTATGAAGGTGATACAAAGTTAAAAAGTGCTAAACTCCAAACTCTCATAATTCAATATGAAAATCTAAGGATGCATAATGAGGAGAGCATTGCCAATTTATTTTTATGACTAGATGATATTGTAAATCGTATGAGAAACTTGGGTGAAACCATAACTGACACTACTCTGGTTGAAAAAGTTTTAAGATCTCTAAATTCAAAATTTGAGTCAAAAGTGTCTGCTATTGAAGAGAAACATGATCTTCAAAGTCTTACCATTTTCCAACTTCATGGGATTCTAACTTCTTGTGAAATGAGAAAAGGAGGATCTTCTGAAGTCAAAGAAGCTGTGTTTAGAGCCTCTACAAAAGGAAAAGAAGTACAAGAAACAGAAGGATCATGGTATATTTTAGAAGAAGATGAGGTAAATTTTGTAAAGAAGCTCCAACTTGGCACTGGAAGGTTCAGAGGTAAGCTTCATTTCAAATGTTTTTCTTGTGGAAGATTTGGTCCTTATGCTGCTAAGTGTCCTCATAAAGAAACACATGAAAAAGGAAAAGAAGTAGCAAGAAGAAATAAAAGTCGATTTAGCACTAGAAAAAGTTATTATACTCATGAAGATAGTGATGGGTTATCATATAGTGAGGAAGAATCTGATCAAGATCTTAGACTTCTCATGGAATTTGAAAAAGAGTCTAGAGAAGAAAAGGATACTTTTATGGATGCTCTAGAAGACAATTATTTTCTTGAAGAAATCAATCAGCTCAAAATATGTTTGGAAGAAAACAAAATATCCATAGAAACTCTAAAAAATCAGCTTGAAGAAAAGGAGAAACACAATGAGAAATTAGAATGTGAAGTAGTAAGTCTAAGAAAATAAATTGAGAAAGTAAATACTTTGAATCTTATATTTGCTAAAGGATATGAAACCTTAGATGAAATTATCAAGGTACAACGTTCTCCTATAAAGACACGTCTTGGATATGTCGGAGAATATTCTCAGTCTTCAGCACCAGACTATCTAAAAGCAGCTACAACCTGTCTACATCATTCTGCCACTCAGCAAGGAAACAAAGAAACTTTACAAGTAAAGCATGACCACCTCAATATAAAGGACACTAAAGGAATACTTTTCAGAGAAATACCAACCAACAAATAAACACAAATAGAAGGTTCAATGATCGCAGAAATTTCTTCTTCAATGGACAATGTTTCTCATGTCATAATTTTGGTCATAAAGCTATTCAATGTGTTGCATACAAAACCATCATTACTAGAGAAGCAAGAAAGAAAAGAATTGATACTGGAATAAAGAAGAATACATATAACAACTTTTCTCCTCTTCAAAATTAAATTGAATGTGCTTATTGCAATAACTTTGGTCATGAAGAATCTGAATGCAGGATCAAACTTTAGCCAAAAGACCATATACCATAAACTTCCAAAGTATGGAGAAAGAAGGAATTACAGGTTGAGAACTGTGGCATAGCTTTATTTGCAGAAGGAGAAGAAAATCAATGGTACATTGATAGTGGATGCTCAAAACACATGACCGGTGACAGAAATAACTTCTTGCATACAATGCTCTAGAAAGAGAAAAGAATGTTACTTTTGGAAATGATACTCCTGCTGTCATTAAGGGAAAAGGTTATGTTTTTCTAAAAGAAAAGGTGAAAGCTAACAATGTTATGCATGTGGATGGATTAAATCATAACCTGTTGAGTGTAAGTCAAATGTTCGATCAAGGAACTGAAGTTGTCTTTAACTCAAAAGTATGTGTGGTACGTGATCTGGATATAGGAAAAACAATCATAAAAGGAAGTAGAACACCAAGAAATTTGTATGTATTGAAAAGATGTAAAGAACAATGCTACTTGGGTAAATCTTCAGAAAATTAGTTATGGCATAAAAGATTGCGGCATTTGAGCTTCTCTCAAATGAACAAATCTAGCAGACTCAAAGCTATTCATGATCTTCCCAATATTACTCTGCCTGAAAATACCATATGAAAATCTTGCCAATTCGGTAAGCAAACCATAGTTCAATTTAATGCCAAGGAAGGATCAGCAAGTAAGCCTCTTGAACTCATTCATACTGATATATGTGGACCTATGAGGAAAAGGTCACCCTGTGGAGAACAGTACTATATTCTGTTTATTGATGATTGCTCTAGAATGTGTGGATTGGATTGCTAAAGCACAAATATGAAGCATTCAAAAAATTTCAGATCTTCAAAGCATTGGTTGAAAATAAATTAGATCTAAAAATCAAGTGTCTTAGATCTGATTGTGGAGGTGAATATATATCAGATGAATTCTTTTATTTTTGTGAACAACATGGCATAAAAAGATAGTTTTTTGTAGTTGGTACCCCACAACAAAATGGAGTAGCAGAAAGAATGAATAGAACATCTCAACAGATGGCTCGGGCTATTGTTGATGATTCAGGAACACCTAACACATTTTGGGGAGAAGCAGCACATACTGCTGTAAATATTCTTAACAAAGCACATGTTCATGTAAATAGTGATAAAACACCATATGAGCTCTGGTATGGTAATCTTCCCACTGAAAAACATTTTAAAGTTTTTGGAAGAAAATGTTTTATCAAGAACAATGATGAAAAGCTTGGCAAGTTTGAACCTAGAGTTATGAAGGAATATTTCTTAGCTACTCTTCTAGAAGTAAAGCATATAAATGTTACAATAAAGGACTTCGGAAGATTGTTGAAATCATTGACGTTGTAATTGATGAATCCCTCTCAGCTCCAAAAGGAGAAATTCAAACAAAAAATGAAGATGATGATGATGTATATCTTCCTACATATAATAGTGATAATATAGAAGGTGAACCAAATGAAGTAGCAGAAGAAGATCTATCTTAAAAGGCTCCATCCAGGTATGTTCAAAAGAATCGTCCAGAATCTCAAATTTTGGGAGAAAAGGGATCAGGTGTCCAAACAAGAAGAACTCTTGTAGGGTCTACTATCTATATAGCATTTTTATCCACTATTGAACCACATAATTTCAATCAAGATAGCAAAGATGAATGTTGGATTCAAGCCATGAATGAAGAACTTGATCAAATTGAAAATAATCATACTTGAGAACTAGTTCCAAGACCTCATGATAAAAATGTTATTGGAACAAAATGGATATTCAAGAACAAGTTAAATGAAAATGGAGATGTTATTAGAAACAAGGCTAGACTTGTTTGTAAAGGGTATGCTCAACAAGAAGGTATAGACTTTGAAGAAACATTTGATCCAGTAGCTAGAATTGAAGCCATTAGAATGTTTCTTGCTTTTTCAAGCTTTCAACAAATCAAAGTTTATCAAATGGATGTTAAATCTGCATTCCTCAATGGTGATCTAGAAGAAGAAGTTTGTATAGAACAACCAGAAGGATTCATCTTGGGAAATGATGAAAAATTTGTTTCTAAACTTAAAAAGGCTTTATATTGTCTCAAACAAGCTCCAAGGGCATGGTATTATCGTCCTGATAAATAACTTCATCAACAAGGATTTTCAAAAGGATCTAATGATAGCAACTTATACACAAAAACTGAAAATGATAAACTATTGATTGTGGTTGTATATGTTGATGACATCATTTTTGGAATTAATGAAGAGTCCATGAGTTAGAAATTTGCTTTTGTTATGCAACAAGAATTTGAAATGTCTTTACTTGGGGAGCTAACATTCTTTCTTGGCTTACAAGTGCAATAAGTAATAGATGGCATATTCTTATCACAAACAAAATATCTTAAGAAAATTCTGAAGAAGTATGGGATGGAATATTGCAAACCTGTAAGTACACCAATGATAACCGGGTGTAACCTCAGTGCTCATGATGATTTTTCCACGGTGAATAAACCAGAATACAGATCCATGATTGGAAGTCTACTTTATCTCACCGGGACAAGACCATACATTATGCATGCGGTTGGGATTGTTGGCCTATTCCAAGCTAATCCAAAAGAGTCTCACCTTCAGGCTGTAAAAATAATATTAAAATATCTACAAGTAACTCAAGACTTTGGACTATGGTATCCAAAGAATGTTGATCTCACTCTTCATGCTTACACAAATGCAGATCGGGCTGGAAATGTTGATGATCAGAAAAGCGCTAGTGGTGGCGCATTCTATATGGGGCCCCAATTAGTATCTTGGTTCAGCAAAAATTAGAACTCTATTTCCATATCTATAGTAGAAGCAGAATACGTGGCTGCCGCATCATGTTGCAAACAACTTCTTTGGATGATGCAGACTTTACAAGACATTGAAATCAAATGTTTACCTCCCATATCCATTATGTGTGATAATACAAGTGCTATCAGTATCTCAAAGACTCTTGTTATGCATTCCAAGACCAAGCACATTCCTATCAAGTATCACCTCTTACGTGAACAAGTGCCTGAACAAAAGGTGAAATTGGAGTATGTTCCCTCCAAAGAACAAGTTGCTGATATATTTACTAAACCTCTTACCAGGGAAGCATTTGAATATCTCAGACAAAAGCTGGGAATTGTCTCTGCCGCTCAGAAGATCAGATCTGCTTAAATTCAGAACATTAAACTGGATATGCAGATTTCATAAAGGATAGTCGCGTAGATACGTGAGTTTATATACCGAAAACCGCGTATGGGTTTTTGTTGGAACAATTTTCTGGGTCAACATTTTCAGAACAGTTGCGGTGTTGTTGGGTATATCTGATGATGTTCCAGTTATTACATTTCTGTTTCATTCTCTAATATTTTTGATGAAGATGCCTTGATGATTTGTTGTTGAAAGTGTTCTGGGTGTACAAGCTAAGGGGAGCAGTTTTCCTGTGGGAAAGGATGCATTGTTGGCATTCTAAGTGTTTGTTGTAGTCTGATCTCATGATTGAGATTCATTGGTTTTGTTTATAAAAGTCATTTGATGAAAAGACCATGTTGAGATCTATGATGTAAATTGTTATATTCAGTCACGTAATGACTTGTTCAAATTTGTAAACCCACTTGGTTGGGTAGTTGAGTCAAATTTGTAAACCCACTTGGTTGGGTAGTTCAGTCAAATATGTAATTCGAATCGGTTGGATCGTTGATGTAAGTATGAGTCCTTGGTGATAGGAATGGTCATACTTGGTTGAGATATAGAGTCATGTACTTCATTGAAAAAATCTGTCTAAAGATTCAACATGAACTCAAGGGGAGCATGGTAAATTCAGTGCACTTCAGATCTATAGAGCTCATCTTTCTACAAGGGAAGAGAACCTTGTTTTGGTTTTGATCCACCCTTTGCCCTTGATGTCAAAGGGGGAGAATATATTGGTGTTTGAATAATGGTTATGATTATTGTATTTATCTATAATGGTGATCAAACACCATCATGGTTGCCATCAATTCCAAAGGGGGAGATTGCTGGCAATATGATGTAATGTGTTGTCCTTGATGGCAACCTACTTGATGAAGTTGTCCTTGATGGAAACCTACTTGATAAGGTTCCTATCATAAGAAACCTATGTGTTAAAGATGTAAGAATGATGTATCTACAGATCAGTTCAGATGTGACAGAGAAAATAATTCCATTAAGTGTTGTTCTTGATGGCAACCTACTTGATGAAGTTTTCCTTTATGGAAACCTACTTGACAAGTTTCCTATGATAAGAAACCTATGTGTTAAAGATGTAAGAATGATGTATCTACAGATCAGTTCAGACGTGACAAAGAAAATAATTCCAGTAAGTGCCAGAGAAATGATAAATATAATATGTCACAATGTATACGCTACTTTTGTGAAGGCAACCCATGTATGGATGCAATGTATATGCTACTTTTGTGAAGGCAACCCGCGTATACATTCAGGGTTAGCATATACGCAGTTTTTATGAGGCGAAGTTGTGTATACACGTAGAAACGAACGCTCCAAGTCACATATGCCCTTTTGCGCTCTAAAATTATGATACCAAGGGGCATTACCATGGTATTAGCCCAAAATATTGAGCGTTGCATTGTATATTTGATTATGTCCAAGAATACCATCGGAAGTTGTGTGGTTTGGCTCATGGTATTGATAAATGCTAATACTATATAAGGAGAAGAAGATCATAGTGAAAGGGGGTGCATATGTCTGTGTATTGAATGAATACTTCACTCTGAAGTATATCTACATGGAATGGGTTGTAGTTTATTGATAGATCTAAATTAATAATGCACCTATGAATAAAATTATGGATCAGGATTTCTATACCTGAAATGACTATATATCTTCTAGATCTATTTATGGAATGTTTAGATCTAAGATGCGGCGAATGTTTTCTGAAGTGAAGGGTAAGATCTGAGTTGTTTATCTATTTTGAAGAATTGCGCAGCCCTGCAATGTTTTCAGATCTATACGTAGGTTCATCGCAGAAAAAGCGCGTATATACGCGGGTTAGTTTCAGCAAAAGTGCGTATGGAATATAAGGTTAGTCCTGAAATGTTTGCAGATATATATGGAGGTTTGTCTCTGTAAAAGCACGTATATACGCGGGTTCAGTGAAGTAAAAGCGCGTATGGAATCTAGGGTTTTTCTGAAGTGTGTAGAAGGAAATCTCTGATCTGTTTTGCTGTATTACTGTTGTCTGTCAATGATGTCTTCATACAGATCTGAGTTGTTTGAATACTGATTATGTCGCTAGGGTATCAGTGGTTGGGTTGTTGATTGATGATTCAATAAATGAATTTATGTGGTTATAAGTTTCAGTTTGATGAATGTTCTTTGAGCTTAAATGTGTGGAGTGGGTCCAGTCTGAAAATCTAATGAAAAGAGGCCTAGAAGTTGTGTTGTGTGGAAGCTATTGGATCCAATATGAAAATTGATGAAACGTGGTCCATGGTGGTGCTGAGGGTCGAAGCCTTCAATGAGGGGGTTGTAGCTCCCTTCCAGTGGTAGCTGGTAAACGAGATCAGGGGGTCGTAGTTCCCTTCCAGGAATGGCTGGTAAACAAGATCAGGGGGTTGAAGCTCCCTTCCAGTAGTAGCTGGAGAGCGAGAGAAGGTTGTAGCCTTCTGGAGTTGGGTGCCTACGTGCTGGTATGAGTCTGTGAAAATACATGATTGTAAGAAATTTTCTTTATAATAAATATTGAAGACAGAAATGACAGCAGCGGTGGTTTTCTTCCGAATTGGGTTTCCACCTTAAATCCTGGTGTTCATGTGTGTTGCTTATGTGTGATGTTTTATTCTGTTCTTACTGCACATACTTACTGCTTACTAAACATTTGATGAATGAATGACGCACTGATCGAAGTAAAGAATGATATGCATAATAAGATATCTCGTAATACACAAGTTGTCTTAAGGATATCCGCGTATATACACGAGTTGGGTTCATTAAAGTCGCGTATGGAATTTAGTAAGGAAAAAGTAAAATTTTTTAGTAGTCTCAAAATACTGATTCACGCCCCCCTCTTAGTATTTTTCCCAACAATTGGTATCAAAGCAGGTCCTTCTGAAGAGGCTTAACCGCTAGAAGGAAGATCATCCAAGATGAGCAATCAAGATGGGACAACATCTATCAGGCCTCCACTTTTCAAGGGAAACAATTTAATCTTCTAGAAAACACGGACAAGATCCTATCTTCAGTCTCTTGGAGCAGATGTATGGGCTATTGTTGAAGGAGGTTATCAATATCCAGCCTCATTTCCAACAGATGCAATGGCAAGAAAGAACTATGAAACAAATTCAAAGGTGGTCAATGCACTATTGGGGAGTCTGACTGAATCAGAATTTGTCAAGTTCATGCAGTTGAATACATTAAAGGAAATATGGGACAAAATCATTCTAAGCTATGAAGGTGATACAAAGGTAAAAAGCACTAAACTCCAAACTCTCAGAATTCAATATGAAAATATAAGGATGCATAATGAGGAGAGCATTGCCAATTTCTTTTTACGACTAGATGATATTGTGAATCGTATGAGAAACTTGGGTGAAACCATAACTGACACTACTTTGGTTGAAAAAGTTTTAAGATCTCTAACTTCAAAATTTGAGTCAAAAGTGTCTGCTATTGAAAAGAAATAGGATCTTCAAAGTCTTACCATCTTCCATCTTCATGGGATTCTAACTACTTGTGAAATGAGAAAAGGAGGATCTTCTGAAGTCAAAGAAGTCGTCTTTAGAGCCTCTACAAAAGGAAAAGAAGTACAAGAAATAGAAGGATCAGGGTATATTTCAAAAGAAGATGAGGTAAATTTTGTAAAGAAGCTCCAACTTGGCACTGGAAGGTTCAAAGGTAAGCTTCCTTTCAAATTTTTTGCTTGTGGAAGAGTTGGTCACTATGCTTCTAAGTGTCCTCATAAAGAAACACATGAAAAAGGAAAAGAAGTAGCAAGAAGAAATAAAAATCGATTTAACACTAGAAAAAGTTATTATACTCATGAAGATAGTGATGGGTTATCAGATAATAAGGAAGTATCTGATCAAGATCTTAGACTTCTCATGGCATTTGAAAAAGAGTCTAGAGAAGAAAATGATACTTTTATGGATGCTCTAGAAGACAATGATTTTCTGGAATAAATCAATCAGCTCAAAATATGTTTGGAAGAATACAAAATATCCATATAAACTCTAAAAAATTAGCTTGAAGAAAAGGAGAAACATAATGAGAAGTGATAATGTGAAGTAGTAAGTCTAAGAAAATAAATTGAGAAAGTAAAGACTTTGAATCTTAGATTTGCTAAAGGATATGAAATCTTAGATGAAATTATCAAGGTACAATGTTCTCCTCTTATAAATATAGGTCTTGGATATGTCGGAGAATCTTCTCAGTCTTCAGCACCAAACTATCTAAAAGCAGCTACAGCCAGTCTACAACATTCTGCCACTCAACAAGGAAACAAAGAAACTTTACAGGTAAAGCATGACCACCTCAATATAAAGAAAACTAAAAGGAATACCTTTCAGAGAAATACCAACCAACAGGTAAACACAAATAGAAGGTTCAATGATCGCAGAAATTTCTTCTTCAATGCACAATTTTTCTCATGTCATAATTTTGGTCATAAAGCTATTCAATGTGTTGCATAAAAAACCATCATGACTAGAGAAGCAAGAAAGAAGAGAATTGATACTGGAATAAAGAAGAATACATATAACAACTTTTCTCCTCTTCAAAATGAAATTGAATGTGCTTATTGCAATAACTTTGGTCATGAAGAATCTGATTGTAGGAGCAAATTTAAGCCAAAAGAGCATATACCACCAACTTCCAAAGTATGGAGAAAGAAGGAATTACAGGTTGAGAACTGTGGCATAGATTTATTTATAGAAGGAGAAAAAAATCAATGGTACATTGATAGTGGATGCTCAAAACACATGACCGGTGACAGAAATAAACTTCTTGCATACAATGCTCTAGAAAGAGAAAAGAATGTTACTTTTGGAAATGATACTCCTGTTGTCATTAAGGGAAAAGGTTCTGTTTTTCTCAAAAGAAAAGGTGAAAGCTAACAATGTTATGTATGTGGATGGATTAAAGCATTACCTGTTAAGTGTAATTCAAATGTGCAATCAAGGAACTGAAGTTGTATTTAGCTCAAAATAATGTGTGGTACGTGATCTGGATACAGGAAAAACAATCATAAAAGGAAGTAGAACACCAAGAAATTTGTATGTATTGAAAATTTGTAAAGGACAATGCTACTTGGGTAAATCTTCGGAAAATTGGTTATGGCATAGAAGATTGGGGCATTTGAGCTTCTCTCAAATCAACAAATCTAGTAGTCTCCAAGTTGTTCGTGATCTTCCCAATATTACTCTGCCTGAAAGTACCATATGCAAATCTTACCAATTCGGTAAGAAAACCAGAGTGCAATTTAATGCCAAGGAAGGATCAACAAGTAAGCCTCTTGAACTCATTCATACTGATATATGTGGACCTATGAGAAAAAGGTCACCCCGTGGAGAACAATACTATATTATGTTTATTTATGATTTCTCTAGAATGTGTTGGATTGGGTTGCTAAAGCACAAAGATGAAGCATTCGAAAAATTTCAGATCTTCAAAGCATTGGTTGAAAATGAATTAGATCTAAAAATCAAGTGTCTTAGATCTGATCGTGGAGGTGAATATATATCAGATGAATTATTTGATTTTTGTGAATAACATGGCATAAAAATACAATTTTCTATAGCTGGTACCCCACAACAAAATGGAATAGCAGAAAGAATGAATAGTATAGTTCAACAGATGGCTCGGGCTATGCTTGATGATTCAGGAACACCTGACACATTTTGGGGAGAAGCAGCATATCTTGCGGTATATATTCTTAACAAAGCACATGTTCGTGTAAACAGTGATAAAACTCCATATGAGCTCTGATATGGTAATCTTCCCACTGTAAATCATTTTAAAGTTTTTGGAAGAAAATGTTTTATCAAGAATAATGATGAAAAGCTTGGCAAGTTTGAACCAAGAGCAGATTAAGGAATATTTCTTGGCTACTCTTCTAGAAGTAAATCATATAAATGTTACAATAAAAGACTTCGGAAGATTTTTGAAAGCATTGACATTGTAATTGATGAATCCCTCTCAGCTCCAAAAGGAGAAATTCAAACAACAAATGAAGATGATGATGATGTATATCTTCCTGCATCTAATAGAGATAATATAGAAGGTGAACCAAATGAAGCAATAGAAGAAGATCTATCTGAAAAGGCTCCATCCAAGTATGTTCAAAAGAATCATCCATAATCTCAAATTTTGGGAGAAAAGGGATCAGGTGTCCAAACAAGAATAACTCTTGTAGGGTCTACTAGCTATCTAGAATTTTTATCCACTATTGAACCACAAAATGTCAATCAAGCTAGCAAAGATGAATGTTGGATTCAAGCCATGAATGAAGAACTTGATCAAATTGAAAAGAATCGTACTTGGGAACTAGTTCCAAGACCTCATGATAAAAATGTTATTGGAAAAAAATGGATATTCAAGAACAAGTTAAATGAAAATGGAGCTATTATTAGAAGTAAGGCTAGAATTTTTTGTAAAGGGTATGCTCAACAAGAAGGTATAGACTTTGAAGAAACATTTGCTCCTGTAGCTAGACTTGAAGCCATCAGAATGTTTCTTGATTTTTCAAGCTTTCAACAAATCAAAGTTTATCAAATGGATTTTAAATCTGCGTTCCTCAATGGTGATCTAGAAGAAGAAGTTTATATAGAACAACCAAAAGGATTCATTTTAGGCAATGATGAAAAACTTGTTTCTAAACTTAAAAAGGCTTTATATGGTCTTAAACAAGCTCCAAGGGCATGGTATTATCGTCTTGATAAATATCTTCAGCAAAAAGGATTTTCAAAAGGATCTGCTGATAGCAACTTATACACAAAAACTGAAAATGATAAACTATTGATTGTGGTTGTATATATTGATGACAACATTTTTGGAAGTAATGAAGAGTCCATGAGTCAGAAATTTGCTTCTGTTATGTAGAAAGAATTTGAAATGTCTTTACTTGGAGAACTAACATTCTTTCTTGGCTTACAAGTGCAACAAGAAATAGATGGCATATTCTTATCAAAAACAAAATATCTTAAGAAAATTCTGAAGAAGTGTGGGATGGAAGATTGCAACATGCAAATACACCAATGATAACCGTGTGTAACCTCAGTGCTCATGATGATTATTCCATGGTGAATCAACCACAATACAGATCCATGATTGGAAGTCTACTTTATCTCATCGGGACAAGACCAGACATTATGCATGCGGTTGGGATTGTTGGCCGATTCCAAGATAATCCAAAAGAGTCTCACCTTCAGGCTGTAAAAAGAATATTAAAATATTTACAAGGAACTCAAGACTTTGGACTATGGCATCCAAAGAATGTTGATCTCACTCTTCATGATTACATAGATGCAGATTGGGCTGGAAATGTTGATGATTGGAAAAGCACTAGTGGTGGTGCATTCTATATGGGGCCCCGATTAGTATCTTGGTTCAGCAAAAAGCAGAGCTCTATTTCCTTATCTACAACATAAGCAGAATATGTGGACACTGCATCATGTTGCATACAACTTCTTTGGATGATGCAGACTTTACAAGACATTCAAATCAAATGTTTACCTTCCATATCCATTATGTGTGATAATACAAGTGCCATTAGTATCTTAAAGAATCCTGTTATGCATTCCAAGACCAAGCACATTCCTATCAAGTATCACTTCTTATGTGAACAAGTGCTTGAAAAAAAGGTGAAATTGGAGTATGTTCCCTCCAAAGAACAAGTTGCTAATATATTCCTCTTACTAGCGAAGCATTCGAATATCTCAGACAAAAGCTGGGAATTGTCTCTACTGCTCAGAAGATCAGATCTCCTTAAATTTAGAAGATTAAATTGGATACGTGGATTTTATAAAGGATAGTCGCGTATATACGCGATTTTATATATAGAAAACCGCGTATGGGTTTTTGCTAGCACAATTTTTTGGGTCAGCATTTTTAGAACAGTTATGGTGTTGTTGGGTATATTTGGTGATGTTCCAGTTATTACATTTTTGTTTCATTCTGTAATATTTTTGATGAAGATGCCTTGATGATTTGCTGTGGAAAGTGTTTAGGGTGCACAAGCTATGGGGGAGCACTTTTCCTATGGGAAAGGATGCATTGTTGGCATTCTAAATGTTTGTTGTGGTCTAATATCATGATTTAGATTCATTGGTTTTGTTTATAAAAGTCATTTGATGAAAATTTCATGTTGAGATCTATGATGTAAATTGTTATATTCAGTCATGTAATGACTTGGTCAAATTTGTAAACCCACTTGGTTGGGTAGTTGAGTCAAATTTGTAAACCCACTTGGTTGGGTATTTCAGTCAAATATGTAATTCCACTTGGTTGGATCATTGATGTAAGTATGAGTCCTTGGTGATAGGAATGGTCATACTCGGTTGAGTTATAGAGTCATGTACTTCATTGAAAAAATCTGTCTAAAGATTCAACATGAACTCAGGGGGAGCATGGTAAATTCAGTGCACTTCATATCTATAGAGCTCATCTTTCTACAAGGGAAGAGAAACCTTGTTTTGGTTTTGATCCGCCCTTTGCCCTTGATGTCAAAGGGGGAGAATATCTTGGTGTTTGAATAATGGTTATGATTATTGTATTTATCTATAATGGTGATCAAACACCATCATGGTTTCCATCAAGTCCAAAGGGGGATATTGTTGGCAATATGATGTAATGTGTTGTCCTTGATGGCAACCTACTTGATGAAGTTGTCCTTGATGGAAACCTACTTGAAAAGTTGCCTATGATAAGAAACCTATATGTTAAAGATGTAAGAATGATGTATCTACATATTAGTTCAGATGTGACAGAGAAAATAATTCCAGTAAGTGTTGTCCTTGATGGCAACCTACTTGATGAAGTTGTCCTTGATGGAAACCTACTTGACAAGTTGCCGATGATAAGAAACCTATGTGTTAAAGATGTAAGAATGATGTATCTACAGATCAATTCAGATGTGACAGAGAAAATAATTCCAGTAAGTGCCAGAGAAATGATAAATATAATATGTCACAATGTATATGCTACTTTTGTGAAGGCAACCTGCATATGGATGTAATGTATATGCTACTTTTGTGAAGGCAACCCATGTATACATTCAGGGTTAGCATATACACAATTTTTATGAGGCGAAGTTGCGTATACACGCGGAAACGAACGCTCCAAGTTGCATATGCCCTTTTGCGCTCTAAAATTATGATACCAAGGGGCATTACCATGGTATTAGCCCATAGTATTGAGCGTTGCATTGTCTATTTGATTCCATCCAAGAATACCATCGAAAGTTGTGTGGTTTGGCTCATGGTATTGATAAATGCTAAAACTATATAAGGAGAAGAAGATCATAGTGAAAGGGGGTGCACATGTCTGTGTATTGAATGAATACTTCACTCTGAAGTATATCTGCATGGCATGGGTTGCATTTTATTGATAGATCTGAATTAATAATGCACCTATGAATAAAATGATGGATCAAGATTTCTAGACCTGAAATGACTATATATCTTCTAGATCTGTTTATGGAATGTTTAGATCTGAGATGTGGCGAATGTTTTCTGAAGTGAAGGGTAAGATCTGATTTGTTTATCTATTCTTAAGAATTGTGCAGTCCTACAATGTTTGTAGATCTATACGCAGGTTCATCGCAACGAAAGTGCGTATACACGGGTTAGTTTCAGCAAAAGTGCGTATGGAATCTAACGTTAGTCTTGAAATGTTTGCAGATATATATGTAGGTTTGTCTCTTTAAAAGTGAATATATGCGTGGTTTCAGTGAAGTAGAAGTGCGTATGGAATCTATTGTTTTGCTGAAATGTGCAGAAGGAAATCTCTGATCTGTTTTGCTGTGTTACTGTTTTCTGTCAATGATGTCTTCATACAGATCTGAGTTGTTTGAATATTGATTATGCTGCTAGTTGACTAGTGGTTGGTTGGTTGATTGATGATTCTAGAAATGAATTGATGGGGTTATAAGTTTCAATTTGATGAATTTTCTTTGAGCTTAAATGTGTGGAGTGGGTCCAGTCTGAAAATATGATCAAAATAGGCCTACAAGTTGTGTTGTGTGGAAGCTGTTGGATCCAGTATGAAAATTGATGAAACGTGGTCCATGGTGGTGTTGAGGGTCGAAGCCTTCTGTGAGGGGGTTTTAGCTCTCTTCCAGTGGTAGATGGTAAACGAGATCAGGGGGTCATAGCTCCCTTCCAGAAATGGCTGGTAAACAAGATCAGGGGGTTGAAGCTCCCTTCCAGTAGTAGCTAGAGAACGAGAGAAGGTTGTAGCCTTCTGTAGGTGGGTGCCTACGTGCTGGTATGAGTCTGTGCCAATACATGACTGTAAGCAGTTTTCTTTATAATAATTATTGGAGATAGAAACGACAACAACGGTGGTTTTCTCCTGAATTGGGTTTCCACCTTAAAACCTGGTGTTCATGTGTGTTTCTTATGTGTGATTATTTATTCTGTTCTTACTGCTCATACTTACTGCTTACTAAACATATGATGATTTAATGATGCACTGATCTAAGTAAATAATGATATGCATAATAAGATCTCTGGTAATACACAAGTTGTCTTAAGGATATCTACATATATACGCGAGTTGGGTTCATTAAAGTCACGTATGGAATTTAGTAAGGAAAAATTAAAAAATTTCAGTACACTCTAAATACTGATTCACCCACCCCCCCCCCCCCCCCCTCTCAGTATTTTTCCCAAAAATTGGTATCATATCAAGTCCTTCTAAAGAGGCTTAACCGCTAGAAGGAAGATCAATCAAGATGGGAAAACATCTATCAGGCCTCCACTTTTCAACGAAAACAATTTAATCTTCTGGAAAACACGGACAAGATCCTATCTTCAGTCTCTTGGAGCAGATGTATAGGCTATTGTTGAAGGAGGTTATCAATATACAGCCTCAGTTCCAATAGATGCAACGGCAAGAAAGAACTATGAAACAAATGCAAAGGTGGTCAATGCACTATTGGGGAGTCTGACTGAATCAGAATTTGTCAAGGTCATGCAGTTGAATACATCAAAGGAAATATGGGACAAAATCATTCTAAGCTATGAAGGTGAGACAAAGGTAAAAAGTGCCAAACTCCAAACTCTCAGAATTCAATATGAAAATCTAAGGATGCATAATGAGAAGAGCATTGCCAATTTTTTTTATGACTAGATGATATTGTAAATCGTATGAGAAACTTGGGTGAAACCATAACTGACACTACTCTGGTTGAAATTTTTTTAATATCTCTAACTTCAAAATTTGAGTCAAAAGTGTCTGCTATTGAAGACAAATAAGATCTTCAAAGTCTTACCATTGTCCAACTTCATGGGATTCTAAATGCTTGTGAAATGAGAAAACGAGGATCTTCTGAAGTCAAAGAAGTCGTCTTTAGAGCCTCTACAAAAGGAAAAGAAGTACAAGAAATAGAAGGATCAGGGTATATTTCAGAAGAAGATGAGGTAAATTTTGTAAATAAGCTCCAACTTGGCACTGGAAGGTTCAGAGGTAAGCTTCCTTTCAAATGTTTTGCTTGTGGAAGAGTTGGTCATTATGCTGCTAAGTGTCCCCATAAAGAAACACATGAAAAAGGAAAAGAAGTAGCAAGAAGAAATAAAAATCAGTTTAACACTAGAAAAAGTTATTATACTCATGAAGATAGTGATGGGTTATCAGATAGTGAGGAAGAATCTGATCAAGATCTTAGACTTCTCATGGAATTTGAAAAAGAGTCTAGAGAAGAAAAGGACACTTTTATGGATGCTCTAGAAGACAATGATTTTCTTGAAGAAATAAATCAGCTCAAAACATGTTTGGAAGAATATAAAATATCCATAGAAACTCTAAAAATCAGCTTGAAGAAAATGAGAAACACAATGAGAAATTAGAATGTGAAGTAGTAAGTCTAAGAAAAGAAATTGAGAAAGTAAAGACGTTGAATCTTAGATTTGCTAAAGGATCTGAAACCTTAGATGAAATTATCAAGTTACAACGTTCTCCTATTTTAAAGACAGGTCTTGGATATGTCAGAGAATCTTCTCAGTCTTCAGCACCAAACTATCTAAAAGCAGCTACAGCCAGTCTACAACATTCTGTCACTCAGCAAGGAAACAAAGAAACTTTACAGGTAAAGCATGACCACCTCAATATAAAGAACACTAAAAGGAATACATTTTATAGAAATACCAACCAACAGGTAAACACAAATAGAAGGTTCAATGATCGTAGAAATTTCTTCTTCAATGGACAATGTTTCTCATGTCATAATTTTGGTCATAAAGCTATTCAATGTGTTGCATACAAAACCGTCATGAATAGAGAAGCAAGAAAGAAAATAATTGATACTGGAATAAATAAGAATACATATAACAAATTTTCTCCTCTTCAAAATGAAATTGAATGTGCTTATTGCAATAACTTTGGTCATGAAGAATCTGAATGTAGGATCAAACTTCAGCCAAAAGAGCATATACCATCAACTTCCAAAGTATGGAGAAAGAAGAAATTACAGGTTGAGAACTGTGGCATAGCTTTATTTGCAGAAGGAGAATAAAAGCAATGGTACATTGATAGTGGATGCCCAAAACACATGACCAGTGACAGAAATAAACTTCTTGCATACAATGCTCTAGAAAGAGAAAAGAATGTTACTTTTGGAAATGATACTCTTGCTATCATTAAGGGAAAAGGTTCTGTTTTTCTAAAATAAAAGGTGAAAGCTAACAATGTTATGTATGTGGATGGATTAAAGCATAACCTATTAAGTGTAATTCAAATGTGTGATCAAGGAACTAAAGTTGTCTTTCGCTCAAAAGAATGTGTGGTACGTGATCTGGATACAAGAAAAACAATCATAAAAGGAAGTAGAACACCAAGAAATTTGTATGTATTGAAAAGATGTAAAGAACAATGCTACTTGGGTAAATCTTTAAAAAATTGGTTATGGCATAGAAGAGTGGGGAATTTGATCTTCTCTCAAATCAAAAAATCTAGTGGACTCAAAATTGTTCGTGATCTTCCCAATATTACTCTGCTTGAAAGTACCATATGCAAATCTTGCCAATTCGGTAAGAAAACCAGAGTGCAATTTAATGCCAAGGAAGGATCAAAAAGTAAGCCTCTTGAACTCATTCATACTGATATATGTGGACCTATGAGAAAAATTTCACCCCGTGGAGAACAATACTGTATTTTGTTTATTGATGATTTCTCTAGAATGTGTTGGATTGGGTTGTTAAAGCACAAAGATGAAGCATTCGAAAAATTTCAGATCTTCAAAGCATTGGTTGAAAATGAATTAGATGTAAAAATCAAGTGTCTTAGATCTGATCGTGGAGGTGAATATATATCAGATGAATTCTTTGATTTTTGTGAACAACATGGCATAAAAAGACAGTTTTTTGTAGTTGGAACGCCACAACAAAATGGAGTAGCAGAAAGAATGAATAGAATAGTTCAACAGATGGCTCAGGCTATGCTTGATGATTCAGGAACACCTGACACATTTTGGGTAGAAGCAGCACATACTGCGGTAAATATTCTTAACAAAGCACATGTTCGTGTAAACAGTGATAAAACTCCATATGAGCTTTGGTATGGTAATCTTCCCACTGTAAAGAATTTTAAAGTTTTTGGAAGAAAATGTTTTATCAAGAACAATGATGAAAATCTTGGCAAGTTTGAACCTAGAGCAGATGAAGGAATATTTCTTGGCTACTCTTCTAGAAGTAAAGCATATAAATGTTACAATAAAAGACTTCAGAAGATTGTTGAAAGCATTGTCGTTGTAATTGATGAATCCCTCTCAGCTCCAAAAGGAGAAATTCAAACAACAAATGAAGATGATGATGATGTATATATTCCTACATCTAATAGAGATAATATAGAAGGTGAACCAAATGAAGCAGCAGAAGAAGATCTATCTGAAAAGGCTCCATCTAGGTATGTTCAAAAGAATCATCCAGAATCTCAAATTTTGGGAGAAAAGGGATCAGGTGTCCAAAAAAGAAGAACTCTTGTAGGGTCTACTAGCTATCTAGCATTTTTATCCACTATTGAACCACAGAATGTCAATCAAGCTAACAAAGATGAATTTTGGATTCAATACATGAATGGAGAACTTGATCAAATTGAAAAGAATCATACTTGGGAACTAGTTCCAAGACCTCATGATAAAAATGTTATTGGAACAAAATGGATATTCAAGAACAAGTTAAATGAAAATGGAAATGTTATTAGAAACAAGGTTAGACTTTTTTGTAAAGGGCATGCTCAACAAGAAGGTATAGACTTTGAAGAAACATTTGCTCCTATAGCTAGACTTGAAGCCATTAGAATGTTTCTTGCTTTTTCAAGCTTTTAACAATAAAATTTTATCAAATGGATGTTAAATCTGCATTCCTCAATGGTGATCTAGAAGAAGAATTTTATATAGAACAACCAGAAGGATTCATTTTTGGCAATGATGAAAAACTTGTTTGTAAACTTAAAAAGGCTTTATATGGTCTCAAACAAGCTCCAAGGGCATGGTATTATCATCTTGATAAATATCTTCATCAACAAGGATTTTCAAAAGGATCTGCTAATAGAAACTTATACACAAAAATTGAAAATGATAAGCTATTGATTGTGGTTGTATATGTTGATGACATCATTTTTGGAAGCAATGAAGAGTCCATGAGTTAGAAATTTGATTCTATTATGTAGCAAGAATTTGAAATGTCTTTACTTGGGGAACTAACATTCTTTCTTGGCTTACAAGTGCAACAAGCAACATATGGCATATTATTATCACAAAAAAATATCTTAAGTAAATTCTGAAGAAGTATGGGAGGGAAGATTGCAAACCTGTAAGTACACCAATGATAACCGGGTGTAACCTCAGTGCTCATGATGATTATTCCATGGTGAATCAACCAGAATAAAGATGCATGATTGGAAGTCTACTTTATCTCACCGAGACAAGACCAGACATTATGCATGTGGTTGGGATTGTTGGCCAATTCCAATCTAACCAAAAGGAGTCTCACCTTCAGGCTGTCAAAATAATATTAAAATATCTACAAGGAACTCAAGACTTTGGACCATGGTATCCAAAGAATGCTGATCTCACTCTTCATGCTTACATAGATGCAGATTGGGCTGGAAATGTTGATGATCGAAAAAGCACTAGTGGTGGTGCATTCTATATGGGGCCTCGATTAATATCTTGGTTCATCAAAAAACAGAGCTCTATTGCCTTATCTACAACAGAAGCATAATATGTGGTTGCCGCATCATGTTGCACACAACTTCTTTGGATGATGTAGACTTTACAAGACATTCAAATCAAATGTTTACCTCCCATATCCATCATGTGTGATAATGCAAGTGCCATTAGTATCTTAAAGAATCCTTTTATGCATTCCAAGACCAAGCACATTCCTATCAAGCATCACTTCTTACGTGAACAATTGCTTCAAAAAAAGGTGAAATTGGAGTATGTTCCCTCCAAAGAACAAGTTGCTGATATATTTACTAAAACTCTTCCCAGGGAAGCATTCGAATATCTCAAACAAAAGCTGGGAATTGTCTCTACTGCTTACAAGATCAGATCTGCTTAAATTCAGAATATTAAATTGGATACGTGGATTTCATAAAGGAAAATCGCATATATACATGAGTTTATATACTAAAAAACGCGTATGGGTTTTTGCTAGCACTATTTTCGGGGTCAGCATTTTCAGAACAGTTGTGGTGTTGTTGGGCATATCTGGTGATGTTCCAGTTATTACATTTCTATTTCATTCTCTAATATTTTTGATGAAGATGCCTTGATTATTTGTTGTTGAAAGTGTTCAGGGTGTACAAGCTAAGGGGGAGCACTTGTCCTGTGGGAAAGGATGCATTGTTGGCATTCTAAGTGTTTTCTGTGGTCTGATCTCATGATTGAGATTCATTGGTTTTGTTTATAAAACTAATTTGATGAAAAGGTCATGTTGAGATCTATGATGTAAATTGTTATATTCAGTCATGCAATGACTTGATCAAATTTGCAAACCCACTTGGTTGGGTAGTTCAGCCAAATATGTGATTCCACTCGGTTGGATCATTGATGTAAGTATGAGTCCTTGGTGATAGGAATGGTCATACTCGGTTGAGTTATAGAGTCATGTACTTCATTGAAAAAATATGTCTAAAGATTCAGCATGAACTCATGGGGAGCATGGTAAATTCAGTGCACTTTAGATCTACAAATCTCATCTTTCTACAAGGGAAGAGAAACCTTGTTTTGGTTTTGATCCACCCTTTGCCCTTGATTTCAAAGGGGGAGAATATCTTCGTGTTTGAATAATGGTTACGATTATTGTATTTATCTATAATGGTGATCAAACACCATCATGGTTTCCATCAAGTCCAAAGGGGGAGATTCTTGGAAATATGATGTAATGTGTTGTCCTTGATGGAAACCTACTTGACAAGTTGCCTATGATAAGAAACCTATGTGTTAAAGATGTAAGAA
This sequence comes from Pinus albicaulis, assembly GCA_034641835.2. Lineage (NCBI taxonomy): Eukaryota > Viridiplantae > Streptophyta > Pinopsida > Pinales > Pinaceae > Pinus > Pinus albicaulis. The sequence continues at coordinate 643,789,437 of CM076584.1, read as the reverse complement.
TGATGTATCTATAGATCAGTTCAGATGTGACAGAGAAAAGGATTCCAGTAAGTGTTGTCCTTGATGGCAACCTGCTTGATGAAGAAACCTACTTGAAAATTTGCCTATGATAAGAAACATATGTGTTAAATATGTAAGAATGATGTATCTACAGATTAGTTCAGATGTGACAAAGAAAAAAATTCTAGTAAGTGCCAGAGAAATGATAAATATAATATATCACAATGTATACGCTACTTTTGTGAAGGCAACCTGTGTATGGATGCAATGTATACGCTACTTTTGTGAAGGCAACCCTTGTATACATTAAGGGTTAGCATATACTCAGTTTTTATGAGGCAAAGTTGCGTATACATATGGAATCGAACGCTCCAAGTCACGTATGCCCTTTTGCGCTCTAAAATTATGATACCAAGGGGAATTACCATGGTATTATCCCACAGTATTGAGCATTGAATTGTCTATTTGATTCCGTCCAAGAATACCATCGTAAGTTGTGTGGTTTGGCTCATGGTATTGATAAATGCTAACACTATATAAGGAGAAGAAGATCATAGTGAAAGGGGGTGCATATGTCTGTGTATTGAATGAATACTTCACTCTGAAGTATATCTGCATGGAATGGGTTGCAGTTTATTGATAGATATGAATTAATAATGCACCTATGAATAAAATGATGGATCAGGATTTCTAGACCTGAAATGACTATATATCTTCTAGATCTGTTTATGGAATGTTTAAATCTAATATGTGGCGAATGTTTTCTAAAGTGAAGGGTAAGATTTGAGCTGTTTATCTATTCTGAAGAATTGTGTAGCCTTGCAATGTTTGCAGATCTATACACAGGTTCGTCGCAACAAAAGCGCGTATGGAATCTAAGGTTAGTCCTGAAATGTTTGTAGATATATACGCAAGTTTGTCTTTGTAAAGGCACGCATATACGCAGGTTCAGTGAAGTAAAAGCGTGTATGGAATCTAGGGTTTTGCTGAAGTGTGTAGAAGCAAAATCTCTAATTTGTTTTGTTGTATTAATGTTGTCTGTCAATGATATCTTCATACAGATCTGAGTTGTTTTAATACTGATTATGCTGCTAGTTGATCAGTGGTTGGTTGGTTGATTGAGTATTCAATAAATGAATTGATGGGGTTATAAGTTTCAGTTTGATGAATGTTCTTTGAGCTTAAATGTGTGGAGTGGGTCCAGTCTGAAAATATGATGAAAAGAGGCCTACAAGTTGTGTTGTGTGGAAGTTGTTGGATCCAATATGAAAATTGATGAAACGTGGTCCATGGTGGTGTTGAGGGTCGAAGCCTTCAATGAGGGGGTTGTAGCTCCCTTCCAGTGGTAGCCGGTAAATGATATCAGGGGGTTGTAGCTCCCTTTCAGGAATGGCTGGTAAACAATATCAGGGGGTTGAAGCTCCCTTCCAATAGTAGCTGGATAATGAGAGAAGGTTGTAGCCTTCTGCAGGTGGATGCCTGTGTGCTGGTATGAGTCTACGTCAGTACATGATTGTAAGCAGTTTTCTTTATAATAAATATTGAAGACAGAAACGACAACAGCGGTGGTTTTCTCCCGAATTGGGTTTCCATCTTAAATCCTGGTGTTCATGTGTGTTTCTTATGTGTGATGATTTATTCTATTCTTACTGCACATACTTACTGCTCACTAAACATCTGATGAATGAATGATGCACTAATCTAAGTAAAAAATGATATGCATAATAAGATATATGGTAATATGCAAGTTATCTTAAGGATATCCACGCGTATATGCGAGTTGGGTTCATTAAAGTCGTGTATGGAATTTAGTAAGGAAAAAGTAAAAGTTTTCAGTAAGCTCTAAATACTGATTCACCCCCCCCCCCCCCCCCCGCTCTCAATATTTTTCCCAACATACTTCTATTCTAAGCCCTTGTTTTGACCTAGATTTTCCCTTTTTCCAAGTGAAATTTTTGTAATGCACCCATTTTGTGCCTTCCAGAGAATTATAACACCCCCTCTACCTAATAAAAAGTGTTACCCCAGCTGATAATGCCCTGTGTGAATTTCAAACCTACATTATAGGCCCAAACCTATGTTATCCACCCAATTATGTGGATTTCACCATTTGACAGTCTCACTTCTTGGTTGATCATTGGATCTATTCTATTCGGATTTATTTTTGTTGGTTGCATACATGTATATCCTTCTTTTGAAAAACAATTAGCTTAATTGCACTAGTTTTGAAAAAAGAAAAGATTTTTATTTTTATTTATTTTTATTTTATTTTTATTTATTTTTTATTTATTTTATTTATTTGTATTTTTCTTTTCTGTCATTTTAGATGGTTAGTTCAAGTTTATTTTGGGTTTTTTATCTAAGCATTGCATATCTGCATTTATTTTCTTTTGTTAGAATTGCACTAGGACTATTTGGTTTTAGAAAAGGCATATTGTTACTCTCTCCTTGTAGAAACTCTTATTCATCGAACTGAAATTGAAAAGCATATTTTTTGCATGGTTTGAGTCAAGTCTCACAAATTACATACATCAACACCCCCTCTCAGGAAATTAATCAAGTACCCTTAAAATAAAACTTGTAATAAAATTGATTGTTGGCTTGAGGGGTCCTGACCCAGGTTAAGATTTATTGTGCAACCAACAAACCCTCCAACTACTAGCCCTTTCGGCAATGACCTGCTTGCGCAAATCAAAGTCTCACTCGAAGTAGTATGGGGTGGGGGGTGTTTGAACCAGGTTTCCACACCCTGAGGAAGAAATTGATGTGGTGGCTCTAAACAGACTTATAATAGATAATAGAATAGATGCGCGCATAAACAGATCAACAGTCAACAGATCAACTCCTCACAGATTATCCCAATGCGAAATATATATGTAGTTGCACATAGTAAACAGATATACCTTAAGCAGATATATCCATCAACAATGTACTTCACACATAATATACTTCATTCATTTCGCATATGCATTTAATCATAAATAGAAGTAAATATGCAATAACATCACAGATTCCAATCTCAATAAAATAACAGATACATAACAAATCAATCGCATAATAGACTCAAGTTCACCAAAACAGTCTTCAATATTAAGAGATTCAACAGTTCAATACATTTAGTTCTTTAATACCAATTACCCTTCTACGCACACAGCCAGGACTAAGGTCTCTACACACACAGCCTGTAGGAGCCTTTCTACCCAAAAACCCAGACTTAGAATAAAATATTTCCAAACATTCAACATCAAACAAAAATATATCTTCAATTGACTCGATCTATTTATATTTATACTAATCTTAGCGCGTAGATACCATGGTCTCAAACCATGGTTTGAGACTCATAGTTTTCCCTTAAAAACCCATTTACATTGAATAGGGAATTTGACCTGCCCCAAATACCCTTTGAATGTTCGTCGCAATGCGCACAACAACATATATACAAAAATTTATCAAAATTGACCCCAGAGGACCCCGCTCCAATAGGCCCCCAACACAAACTTGTGACTCGTCCCGATTCACTGTGGGGTGGGCTCCTTCATCTTCACTTTGAGCACTTCGACAAATCTCTTCAATGGCAAGACCACTTCGACACTCTCTGCAGCAGCTCCCTGTACTTCATTCACTAATTTTGTAGTTGTCGGCCCTTCAAATGCTAGATCGATGTTGCGGTGGGTTTGGTGAAGGCTCTTCAGTGCACCATCCAATGTTTGAGACAACTGCAGGGGTTCCTCAACCCACAAATACATCCTTGCTTCTAAAATTTGCTCGCGGTGATGCATATCTTCTATCTCTGTTTGAATGGCTCGACCCTCCCAAAGGTGGGAAAGTCATTGTGTTATCAGTAATCTGGGCGTCGCCATCCTAATGTCTAAAAACTATTGCTCTTTTGCACACAATTCATTACACATATACTGTACCATTGGGTAATTTTGAACCGAATTACAGAGTCCATGGCTTCATCTAATAGTTTTTCACACTCTTTTACTACAGCTGATATACTATCTGTCGCTTCCTTGACTTCTACAACATGTTGTTCTCTAACTTACATAGGTGTTTCCAGCTGTAGCTTCATCTGCAAGTCTGAAATTTGTTGTTCGAATTCTGCTCAGACATTCTTCACTTCATCGTGCAATGCCTTCAGTGCAGTAGCCAAACCTTCCAATTTTTCTGCAGGTGCCACTGAGGCAGGAACTGCTAGAAAATAACTGCATACTTGATCAATTTTGGCCTCCAAGGCAGCACATTGAGCCTTAGTTATGTGGCATGCTTCCTTTATTGGTTTTTGTTTGTCCCAAAGTTTAGCTGCTTGCTGTTGTGACTCATTTTTGGCGTGGTATGCTCGGTCCTCTCTGTACTCCAAGTCTTCTTCAATCATGATGTGGATCATGTGGAGCTTTCCTGCTATCATCATACTGGATGCGCTCTAGGTACATGTAAGGTGTGAGCTCTAAAAGTGTCTCTTGATCTATGAGATCCCAATCCTCGATTTTCAGTAGTGGGATTTTAGAAAACATGTTGCCCTCAACAGGTACATTCTCTGGCAACAATGAAATGTTGATATAATATCGCACTTTTTCAAGGTCCTTCGAGATATTCACCGAAGCTTTGTGCAGTGCAAGATATGTAGGAAACCATGTGATAGGATTGGAAACCTCTACCACATCCTCTTCCTCCATTAATTTTTCTGGAAACTCGGTCATCAACTTATTTTGGCACTCAACCGCAGTGGAGTGTGACTTAGGGGCCTTATCTCTAGGAGACTTTCAGGACCCCGAGGTATGTCCCTTCTTGGTCTGAGCTGGTGCAAAGGTCTCAGTGGCCTGGGTAGTGGGTTCCTCTCCTAGTCTGGTGGCTTTCATACTATGTGAGATTAGGTAACCTAGACCTCTATGACGCAGCTCCTCCTCAAACAACGGGTCGATACTAGACATAAAGTTTTGAAAGAAGGAAAAAATAAAATAGCTCAACTCGAAACAATCACACAGAAATAAAAGGGCAGTAATGCGACCCCTTCAGTCATATTTATAGCATAGGTGAATCTTAAATGGTCTCTTGTGCATTAATGTAGCTCCATAAATGATAAATTGGCTCCAAATCTAGCATAATATCCTCATTAAACGCAACTTAGACACTCCTCCAAATGGTAAGAATATTGTCTTGTCCAAATTTACTATTCCAACGGTTATATTCTGGCACTTCTATAACCTAGTCAACCTTTGCATTCATCGCACCTGTCTGCGCGTTCGCCATCCCTTCTGCGCAGATCCAATTCTCCGGCCATATAGTCATTTGGTGGGTGTAGGGAGAGGGTCATCCCTATAAGGCTTCAATCAGCTTCCATGAACATACCCAAGAAGGTTTTCTCTGGTCAGTGTGGCCAGGCACACCGCACCTATGTTAGTGATTTCCTTCACAATATATGGTCCTAGCCAATGCATCTTGAACTTCCCTGGGTGGCATGCAAACTTTTTGTCATACATCACGACAAAATATTCTTCCTTAAAGACCTTATGTTTGATATTCCTATCATACCAAGCCTCTTCGCGTGCCTTCTGTACTTGTTGATGGAGATTTACAATAAAGAGATCCTCTTCAAGTGCTACCAACTGCAACAATCGTTCCTCTATAATATCCTTCTCTGCCATATTTGTGAATGATGCAATGCTTAGAATTTGGACAATGTGCTCCATTGGCATCATAGCTTCTTTCCCATACACCATTCTGAATGGTGTCTTTCTTGTCAAATTATTGCATGTGGTTCTATATGCCCAAATAACTACATGTATGTGCACATCCCAATCATTCTGGTTAGAATTACAAACCTTAGTGAGCACAGTCTCCAATATCTTATTGAAAGCTTCTACCACACCATTCACCTATGGGTGATATGGAGTCCTCTTCTAATGATGAATCCAGAATTCTTCGGTCAGAGATTCAGTGGTTCATTCATGAAGTGCGTACCTCAATCACTCATCAGAATCTTAGGGCATCCAAACTGAGTCAAAATGTTCTCAAAGATGAAGTATGTAGTTGTGTCTTCATTACGATCCTTCATAGACTTAGCTTCAACCCATCTGGTCACATAATCTATCACTGTGATTATGTAATGCACACCTATCTTCTTACCAGGAGGGTCAATAGGTCCAACAAAATCTGTCCCATTTGTCGAAATCTTGCAACACCATATGTGGGTGCAAGGGAATCTCATCTCTACGTGATGGATTTCTTGTCATTTGACATACATTGCATGTGTGGAAATGCTTATATGCATCATTTTGAGGCATGGGCCACCATAAACTAGCTCTTAGGATATTTTGCATAGTGGCCTTTCCTGCATAGTGACCTCTGGCAACCCCTCCTTGAGCTTCAGCTAAGATATCTTATCTTTCAAATTGCAATACATATCTCTGCAAGACCTCATCTACACCCATCTTATACAACTTACTGGCAATAAGAGTGAAGTCATTTGCACGTGTAACCAACACTTTCTTCTATTGCAATGTATACTCTTTGGGCACACGTCCAATAGTCAAGCAATGAATGATATCAAGGAAATGATCAAAAACCATCTTTATAGCAAATAACTGCGCATCAGGTAAACCATATTCTAAGCTAGTTGACTCTTCTCCATTCTCAATGTGCGAGAGATGGTCTGGCCTAGCATTCAGTCTCCCCGGCTTCACAATAAATTCAAATTCATACTCCTAGAACAATAGAAACCACCTGCAGATATTCCCCCCCAACATAGGCTTATTGACCAAGTACTTCAAAGAAGAGTGGCTAGTAAACAACTTAAAGTGACCTCCTAACAGATAGTGGCAGAATTTTTGTAGCACATAAACCATTGCCAGTCCTTCTCTCTCTGTAGTTGAATAATTACGCTCTAAACTTGATGGCTTCCTACTTGAAAATGCAATAGAGTGATCGATCACCCCAGCTCCTAGCTGAGCTAAAATAGATTCAAGCATGATGCAGGAAGCATCAACATGGACATGGAATACCTTCTACCAATCTAGAAAGACCAATATGGGCATAGTGATCATTTTCTCCTTCAGTAGTTCAAATTTATTTTGACATTCCTCATCCCAATAGAATAATGCATCCTTCTTGAGAAAATTCTCCATGGGCGCAGTGATCAACGCATAACCTTTGATGAAATTTCGATAATATCTAGTATGCCCCAAAATTGAGGGCAATTGTTTGAAATTTGCAGGAACTTCCAGATTAAAAATCACTGTGATCTTCACAGGGTCTACCATCAATCCTTGTTGCAGAAAATATGACCCAAAAATATCCTGAATGGCACAAAAAATACGCACTTATTCAAATTAAGTGAGATTGGATACTTCCTACAAGTATCCAACATTAGGTGCATACCTGATACATTTATTTTCAATAATCCAAAGATAGTCCAATCATCAAAGTAGACTTCTAAGAACTTTTTTATACATTCCTTGAATATAGCTACTACTACATGCGAGAAGATAGAAGGCACATTCTTCAATCCAAAGGACTTGACTATATACTAGAAGGATCCCCAATCTGTTGCAAAGGTTGTCTTACTTCTATTCTTTGGTGCAATTCTGATCAGATGATATCTTGAGAACCCATCTGTAAATGAATAAGTATTTTTTCCACCGACATTTTCTAATATCTCATCAGAAAATGGGGTGGGGAATGGATCATATATGCATGCATCATTCAATTTGTGCAGGTCCACACAAATCATTATTTCTCCTTTTGTCTTCTTATCTTGCACTACCATAGGACTCACCCAATCAAAGTCCTCCACTGGTTCTATAATGCCTACAACAACCATTTTATCAAACTCTTCATTAACTTTCTACTTGAATTTTGGGTTCAATCTATATGGGCACTGCTTCACAGGTCGCAAATTTGGTTTCAAAGTGATCTCAATGACCCCATGGTCTCAAATTATGGATTTCAACTCAGAAAAATTTGTAGGAAATAGGTCCTGGTACTCTGTCAACATCTTAGTGAAATTTACCACCATAACATCATCCCATTAATCCCCAATATTCACCAATTTTAGTTTTTCTTCAAATCCAATGTTCACTTGTTGAATCTTTAGAGGTTTTGTGACATATAGCATCGTAATTAAAGGCGCAACAACTGCGTGTTATCCCTCAGTTTCAAGGATTATGATATTCCTTCGATTTTCTTCATTCTCTTCAACTGTTAGATTTCCACAATTGACAATATCCCTCATCTATGCATCCCATGCCGATGAAGAGTGCTCTACCTTCAGCTTTGGTGTATCAAAGATAACCTCCTAAATGCCTTGTAGTGATTCTCCCAAGAAATCAAAACCACTCTCAAAGCTAAAGGTTAAAATGAATCTTTCAGTCAGCGTATACCATTCATTGGTTCCTCTGTTCAGCTCTGTTTCCAAGTACCAATCAGTAGGCACCTTTCCAAATGTACAGATGAACATGTGCACCCATTCTAGTCTTGGCTCTACTCCCCATACTTCAGTCCATCTTGCCAGATGTCTATGTGGATCACCCTTTTTGGAATAAACCTCTTCCATTCTGGTAGTTGGATAGTCAAAGCATAATCTCATCATTTGAGTAAATTATTCCTAGTTTCCCAAGTTCCCTTTATGAGTCTCCCACCATCGTGCTGGGGTAGAGCGCAATGCAATATCTAGTGCATGGAATCTCTGTTATTCTGGAACATTCCTTTCAAGATTTTCTAAAAACATGTTCACATTAGTTAAACCATCATAATACGAAAATTCTCATACCTCTGATGATATGTAGTGAAGAGATCTGGTCACTCGAATGCAGTGCAACGCAACTACTTCATATAGCCGGTTCTGCTAGTTCTCTAGTTATTCATCCGAATTTGAGAATCAGGAACTATCTCTTTCCCAATTAAGCCTTTCATTAGTTGTCAGGTTTATTGTTAGGTCCCTATATCACTAGTATAGTCCCTTATTATTGTTAGTGTAACCCCCTTATTATTATTATTGAACCCTTGTAACCCCCATTTTGTTATTATTGTGCCCTTAAATTATTATTGTTAGGTCGGCTAGGATTACATTATGGCCCCATGGACTCCTATATATAAAGGAGGTTTTGTAAATTGTATCATCAAAGAATTGTTCATTTATGTAATGTATTGGAGGTTTCCCCTCGAAGTGGCTCATTTCTAAGGCGTTGATATCTCTTTTCTTCTTTTTTGAGCCGGGTTACACACATTGCACGAGCTTTGGATTCTAGGGTTTCGCTGCTCCAAACAAGTCATCGTGGAATTTTCGCTATAAATTTTTACTACTTAGTTTCAAAAGCTGAAATTTTTAGGTACAAAGCCAAATCCCGAGGAATATTTCTAAAACATTTCTGCATTTACAGGCACATTTTCGGAGATATCATCTGTGGAAGTTAGGTCTTTTTTCAAGCTCCTAAACAGGTCATCGTGGCATTTTCGCTATAAACATTTTTCTACGAAGTTTCAAAATCTGAAATTCGTATGGTGCGAAGCTGAAATCCTGAGGAAATTTTTCAAAACATTTCAGATCTTGGTTCACAATATTTTTGGAGATATGATCTGTGGAAGGTAGTGCTTTTTCAGGCTCCTGAATTGCATCTCAAAGAGGTGATCGTGGGAAAAGTTCAATAACTCTCTCTCTGGGAATCGGATTGGAGTGCCGTAAAAAGTGGTCACAAGTAAACAGATTTTAGTTTCTTGGCTATCAATTTCAGAGACAAAGGACGAAACAGTGACACGTGGCAAGTCGTAAAAGTTTTCTCTACTAAACCAGTCCATAATTAGGTCATTGTGGGAGATTGGACACAACTTTGTCTTGGAGAATCCAAATCAGGTCAGACCTGTGGCATTCAAAATAGATTTTAGAGGGATACTTCAGTGCTAAATTTTAGATATTGAAGATCTGTAATCACAGAGATAATACAATTTCAATATCGAGCTCCTCAAAGCAAGTAAAAGGTGTGTATTGTTTTTCCGAATTGCATAAGTCTTGTTTGAAGAATCAAGTTGAATTGATTGCAAAGGCCTATTGTAGAATAGATATCAATATTGGATTCTAAAATGGCTCCTAAAAATAATTCAACACCCATTAAGACTTTAGAAGGCTCTACTATGACTCATGAAGACGAAGAATGGCAACATGACATATCAAAATTACAAGAGCAAGTGCAACAAATTTCGCTCTCGCAAAGAACAACAAAAAATGAAATGGAAGTTTTGAAGAAGGGCGTGGAAACTAAGATGGATGGTTTGAAGAAAGGCGTGGAAGCTAAGATGAATGGTTTGGAAGCTAAGATGGATGGCATGGAAGTGGGCATGGAAGCTAAGATGGATGGCATGGAAGTTAAGATCGATGAAAAAATGGAAGACAACATGGAAAACATGAAGAAATATCTAAAAGTAGACATCGAAGGTTTGGGAAAGTTGATACAAGAAATGTTTCCTAATGGTGAAAATATAGTAGAGGAAACTCATGATGAGAACAAAATAAATGTTAATCGTGATTTCATAAACTCTAATGTTGGCGGGAAGAACCACCATATTCCAAAAATGGATATGAGGAAGTTTGGTGGAAAGGATCCTGTAACATGGATACTACAGATGGAGCAATATTTTGATCTCCATAATGTGCAAAACACACAAAAGGTACGCATTGCAACTTTGCATTTAGAAAAAAATACATTTGTATGGTATCGATGGCTTTGCTCCCGTAAAAAAATTGTCACTTGGTCAATTTTTACGGAGGAAATGATAGCACATTATGAGGATACAAAGAGCAACACCTTCTTTAGCCAATTGATAAATCTCAAACAAAAGGGTTTAGTGGGGCAGCACATTGAGGACTTCCAAAAATTGAATTTAAGGGTAACTGATATTCCAGAGGAACACAGGATCGATCTCTTCATAGGCACTTTAAAGGATAACATCCAACATGAAGTTCGTGTTTTGGAACCGGATTCATTGGAGAAGGCATTCAAGTTGGCAAGAAAAGTTGAATGTAAAATAATGGCGACAAGGAAGCCTACCACTCAATTCTATAAAGAAGGAAGTGTTGCTACGCCTAGATTTCCACAACCTACAAGGTTGACACCACAACAATTGGAAGAAAAAAGAGCAAAAGGGCTTTGCTACAGTTGTGATAGCAAATACACTAAATTTCATAAGTGTGCTGAGAAGAAATTATTTTACATAGATTGTGAAGAGGAAGAAGAAAATGAACAAGAAGAGGATATACACCAGGAACCAACCCTAGAAGAGGAAGAAATGAATCTGACCATATCGTGTAATGCACTGGCAGGAATTACCACTCCTCAAACTCTCAAGATACAAGGACAAATCAAGAAGAAAAAGGTAATAGTGTTGATTGATTCAGGTAGCACCCGTAATTTTATTCATTGTAAGGTAGCCAAGGAATTAAATTGTTTCCTATACCCAGCACCAGAATGTCAAGTGATGGTTGCAAATGGAGGAACTATAAATTTCTATGGAAAATGCCATAATATTAAGCTAACCATGGGGGAATATGTATTGACTAGTCCAATGCTTTCCATTCCTATGGGAGGTGCTGATGTTGTAGTAGGAGTACAATGGTTACAATCTTTGGGGACGGTAGCTTTTAATTTTCAAGAACTTTTCTTGAAATTTTTTTCAGAAGGAAAGGAAGTCGAATTACGGGGTATTGAAGGGAAGCTGGGAAGGATAATAAGCTCTAATGTCATGACAAAGCTTATAAAGAAAGAACAACGAGGCGTAATTGCACAATTATGCTCACTAGAAGTTCCGACATCAAAATCATCTATTTCTGCAGATCTCCAACAAGTCTTGGACAATCATTCCAAGGTGCTTGAAACTCCCAAAGGACTCCCACCTATTCGTGATCATGATCATGCTATTCATTTCATTCCAGGAAGTGTTCCTCCAAACATCAGGCCTTATAGATATCCTTACTTCCAAAAGAGCGAAATTGAACGTATGATTGCAGAAATGTTAGAGGCGGGTATAATTCAACCTAGTCAAAGTTCTTTCTCTCCTCCTGTAGTATTGGTACACAAGAAGGATGGATCATGGCACATGTGTCCGGATTATAGGGAGCTCAATAAGCTCACCATTAAAGATAAATTTCCCATTCCTATGATTTATGAATTATTGGATGAATTACATGGAGCAATTTATTTTACCAAGTTGGATCTTCGTTCAGGATATCATCAAATTAGAATGAAGACTCAAGATATTCCAAAAACAACATTTCAAACTCATGAGGGTCATTATGAATTTTTGGTCATGCCTTTTGGCCTTACCAATGCACCTTCTACATTTCAAAGGTTGATGAATTCCATTTTCAAACCCTTCCTTAGAAAATTTGTGCTAGTATTTTTTGATGATATACTAATCTACAGCAGGTCTTGGAAGGATCATGTTGAACATGTTGACAGGGTGCTCAAACTATTGCAGGAGAAACAATTATATGCAAAGAAATCCAAATGTTTCTTTGGAGTACAAGAGGTGGAATATCTGGGTCATATTGTATCTCACGAGGGTGTTAAAGTAGACCCTAACAAAATTAAAGCCATTAAGGAATGGAAAGTCTCCACAACCATAAAGAAGTTGCGAGGATTTCTCGGGTTAACAGGGTATTATCGCAAGTTTGTTAAGAATTATGGGAGAATAGCAGCACCTCTAACAACATTATTGAAGAACGATGCATTTTCATGGACTCCTGAAGCAACTAAGGCCTTTGAACGTCTTAAAGAGGCAATGTGCCTAGCACCGGTCTTAGCTACACCAGACTTCACAAAAACCTTTATTGTGGAATGTGATGCCCCAGGAAATGGAATTGGTGCAGTTTTAATGCAGGAAGGAAGACCCATTGCTTTTGAAAGTCGTCCAATCAAAGGAAAGTATTTACATAAACCTATTTATGAGAAGGAAATGTTAGCAATACTGCATGCACTAAAGAAATTGAGAACTTACCTAATGGGAAGACACTTCAAGGTAAAAACTGATCATGATAGTCTTAAACACTTTTTGGAACAAAGACTATCTTCAGAAGAGCAGCAAAAATGGGTCACAAAGATGTTGGGGTATGACTTTGAAATAATCTACAAAAAAGGAAAGCTTAATGTTGTTGCAGATGCACTCTCAAGAAAGAATGAAGAGGTGGAAGCATTGCTTTGTGCCATTTCTATTATCCAACCAGATTGGATAACTGAAGCAAGAGATGAATGGAAGAAGGACAAAGATGTATTAACACTCATTCAAAATTTGCAGCAAGATCCTAGTACATCTGATACATTTAGTTGGAAAAATGATTCCTTATGGTACAAAGATCACTTATATCTTTGCAATAATTCCCAACTAAAACAAAAGATTCTTCTGGAATTGCACACTTCTCCTTTAGGAGGACACTCAGGATTTTTAAAAACTTACCACAGGGTGAAGAAAGAATTTTTTTGGGATGGCCTTAAATCTGATATTCAAAAGTTTGTGGCGGAATGTTTGGTTTGCCAGCAGAATAAAGTGGAGACAATTAAGACCCGGGACTTCTACAACCTTTATCCATTCCAAGTCAGCGTTGGGAGGAGATTTCAATGGATTTTATCACAGGTTTACCTAAGTCTGAAGGAAAGAATGTCATCATGGTGGTAGTTGATAGACTTACTAAGTATGCACACTTTTGTGCATTATCTCATCCATTTAAAGCAAGTACAGTTGCTACTACATTTATGGACACAATTCAAAAGCTACATGGAAACCCAAGGGTTATTGTGAGCGACAGAGATCCCATTTTTACTTGAAATTTTTGGACAGAGTTATTTTCTTGTTTGGGTACTCAATTAGCTCATAGCTCATCTTATCATCCTCAATCTGATGGTCAAACTGAGATAGTAAATAAATGTTTGTAAGGATATCTTCGTTGTTTTGTATCTGATAAACAAACACAATGGGTCAAGTGGTTACCTCTCGCTGAATGGTGGTATAACACTTCTTTCCATACTGCAGCAAAAATGACCCCATTTATGGCACTTTATGGATATCATCCACCATCCATCACATCATATTTAAGAGAAAATTAGAAGGTTCAAGCAGTGGAAGATCACATCGAGCATCAGCAAGAAGTTCTCCAACTCTTAAAGGATAACCTGAATTTGGCACAAAATCGAATGAAACAACAGGCACATCAACATCGCAGTGAGAGAAGTTTTGATGTAGGAGATTGGGTATTTTTACTACTACAACCATACAAACAAATTTCCCTCAAGCAAGCTAAGAAGGATAATAAATTATCGCCAAAGTACTATGGTCCTTACAAGGTGTTGCAAAAGATTGGTACTATGGCATACAAATTGGAGCTTCCTGCTTCTTCGCAAGTACATCCAGTTTTCCATGTTTCATGCTTAAAGAAGGTTATAGGTGAAAATCTTCAAGTTCAAACAATATTTCCAGAACTTGATGAGGAAGGAAAAATCATATTGGAACCTGAAGTGGTCATGGAAACAAGAACTCGACAGCTACATAATCGATCAATTTCAGAGTATCTCATCAAGTGGAAGAACTTACCCACTGAAGATTCTACATGGGAGGATGAGAATTTTATACAGAAGCACCCTGAGCTACTCAAGTGTTGAGGACAACACTTTTTTGAAGGAGAGGGGCATGTTAGGTCCCTATATCACTAGTATAGTCCCTTATTATTGTTAGTGTAAACCCCTTATTATTATTATTGAACCCTTGTAACCCCCATTTTGTTATTATTGTGCCCTTAAATTATTATTGTTAGGTCGGCTAGGATTACATTATGGCCCACTAGGATTACCTTATGGCCCCATGGACTCCTATATATAGAAAGGAGGTTTTGTAAATTGTATCATCAAAGAATTGTTCATTTATGTAATGTATTGGAGGTTGCCCCCTCGAAGTGGCTCATTTCTAAGGCGTTGATATCTCTCTTCTTCTCTTTTTGGAGCTGGTTACACAACATTTAGCCAATCATCACCTTGGGCAGTCAGCTTATAGATATGGTTAACATCATCATCCACGCACACTAGTTTTGTATATCTTACACCTTCTGTAGGATCTACGGGCACTACAACTCTAGTTCCATTTTTCTCAAATACCATGCTTCTCCTCAAGATTTATGATTCCATCCATATCAATATCCCAATCTAAACTCAACAACACATGATAAGGATCAATATCATCCAAAATTTGTATGACTTCAAAATCTACAAGCGCCTTAACTCCTTCAATATCTACTACCACCTATGAGAGTCTTTATAATTGAATTATTTTCTGTTGGTTCTCCATCCGCATCTGAATAGTATACCATTTCAACTTAGGCTCTCCCACGCGCTAACAATTTTTCTTAGTTAAAACATTTGCATCAGACCTTACATCCAAAATGACCTGATCCATCTCATAGGCACCGATCTGAGCAGTCATGCACATCTCTCATCCAGTTCTTATTTTTTTCTTATAGATCTTGTTGAAAACTTTCTATTCCATCTGGGGTTGTTCCTTTTCTACGCAGTTATCTATCAATGCTTTAAGATTCTCCATTGCCTTCTTGTTCTGCAATATTTTTATGCAATCTTGTAAAAATGGCTTTATTTCTTCAGCTACTCCTGTCACATCCATAGGTCTACCTGATGTTGATGCACTTGCTTCTCCAAACCCCTTCTTTGCCTCTAAAAGAGTGTCTTTTCTATGTTGTAAATCAAATTCATCATTTTTCTAAGGTGTCTTTTGAATCCAATTATCAACATCTAGCTTCTTCCATTTATCTTCACTGGTGGTTGCACAAATCCTAGTGACAACATTCATGCTAGGCTATTCTTCACGCAACTCCGCCTCACCATTTGAATGTTCTGTGTCGGAGTCTGCTTCTTCTTCTCCTACATCTTAGCAATTAAAATAGGACAATCTTCAATTACATGATCAAATTTCCTATAGTACCTGCAAGGCTATCGAACTGGATTTGGACAGTCGCGTGCATAATGACCATCATATCCACAATTGTAGTAGATGAGTTGTCCCCTTCCTTGACTAGTTGATCCTCCTCCTCTTCCTCGTCCTCAAGTCTAGAATCCACCATGCCAAGGCATGGATGTTATTGAGTTAGTTCATCTTTCATTCCATACAACTGAGCTTTTTCAATAATCAAATAAAAATTCTGATAGTGTTGTTCATCATGTCCCAGTGATGAGCATAATCTACAAAATATATGCTTTATCTCAGGCATATATTTTTCAATCCTAGGATAGTAATATATCACATCCAGACCCATAGAATAAAAAATTGCGCACCATATTGTAGGTGTCCCACTCGGTCCAACTGCGCTCTTCGGCGGTCTTGGTCCTCCAACGTGAAAATAATTATTGAACACAAGGCATTGATCCTTATGATGCCCGACAGTTTTACATCGTATGTACCATGCATCAGTGCACAATTCCTTTCCCTTATCTTTGCGCAGATTATGAATTTCCAAATGCATTGCTTCTAACTGACTCTGAATCTGCTAAGTTCCAATTACATTGGGTACTGACACAGCTTCTAGACTCATTGCAATTTATATGGCCTCATCCTGCATGGAAATATTATCTTGACTCAAGGGTTGGCGCAGATGTGGTAGCAACATAGTAATAAACCATTCCTTGTGTTGGCTATCATCGATAGTAATACACCATCTCTGATAGTGTGCTTTAACCTCTGATCCACATCCCATACATATTCATTCAACTCATGGTGAATATCTTTCAACTTTGTTAAACATTGCATGTATGATTTTGTGTAATATTCCCAATTAGCTTCCAACTAGTTGGAATATTAAATTTTGTTTTTGCTTCTTAGATAGAATAATAAGAGGGTAAGGAGACCCATAAATCTCCTTAGTAGGAATAAAATCACTCCTAATATGAACAAGGAGCATAAAATTAGCTAGATAAAGCACCGTTATGTGTGAAAAGGAGATGAAGCATGTGGATGGGGTCAAGTTTGACCAAATCAATAGCGCTGGTATGGAGGGAGTGGATAATCAATGAGAGACAACGTATTTTTGGAGGGAGATTATTTACATGGAAGTAGTGGCTTTAATGAGTGGGGCCCAAGGTGAGGAAGCTCACCAAGCATATAAGGAAGGGAATGGCATCCATGGAGGCATGTTGAGTATTATTTTGTTTATGGTCTATTATGACTTGTTTCTTTCTTCAGCTGTTTAGCAGAGACTGCAATGTTGTTTAGCATAAGGGTGTTCCCGAGCGGGAATTACACCCTCATCCTCGGGGTACTTCGAGTTCCCACTCAGGGGAGGTTATTGAGCTGCATTTCCACATTCCAGCATCAGGCCAAGCTACAAATTTCTTCTACATTATAGTTTCTTCCAGGGTTGTGTTGTGTTGTAGGGTTGTAGCAATGGAGGGTTTGTAGGAACATTTTCTAAGCTTGTTTACTGTGGAGGAGGAATTATTTCCATTGGGAGGCTAGAAAGGTAGGTCCTTGGGCTTAATTTCATATTTTGGCACCATTCCAAGCCATCACCATCCCCTACAACACAGTTTCAGTCTTAGACTGTGTTATTTCAGTGAACAGTTGCAGGGGTGGTTTTAGTGCATCATTTAGGGAGTTAGATCTTCAGTGAAAGGGTTAGCTTTTCATCTAGAGAATATATTGGAGGAGAGCCACACATTTATACATCAGCTTCAGCCATATCTTCCTAGCTATTCAGTTGTAGTGAATCTTCATCCCTAGGGTTGTATTTCACCATCTTGTATTTTGTATATTTCTGGAAACCCTTTCTGGGTTGTCTTCGAAAGGTGTTTTAGAGCCTAGATCTATACTTCCGAAATTATTTGAGCATTGTATTATTAGATCCATATGTTTATATTATTCATTTGCAGTTACATTCACTGGGATTTCATTGTATTAGTTCTCTAAAAAATTTTGTAGTAGCTGCATTCTATGTTTTGATGCTTTTATACATTGGAGGCTTCTCTTGCCTAGATTGAGGGGCTTCATCTCCAAGATATTGTACTCATTTTTTGTTGTTATAATAAATGCCATGGATCTATGCTTGGCTCATGCTTGATGTATTAATATTTACTAATGTTTTCCACTTTTATGTGCTATATTGCTGCTCTCCCAATTTTGGGATATTACAGTGGTATCAGATCGTAATCTTGGCTCAGCCTATGCATTTTCAGCCCATATGTCATCAAAAGAGGGAGATCCTCTCACGAACAGAGAGAAGAGGTATATCAAAAGAAACTGGAAATATGACTATAAAGATAATAGAGAAGACAAGGGTAAAACTCCCATATCAGGAGAGAAGGATTACAAGGAGTTCCCTAAGATTCTTCTTCGAACCATGCAAGATATTGCAAGAGAAATCAAGGAGACGAGGATGGATAGACACAAGGAATCCCCTAAAGGGTTTCTTCATGGAGAAGGCTCCAGCATTTCATATCACTCGAATGATCAACTAGTGAAGAAACTTATTTCCCAACGCTCTACTATGCCTATATTTTTAGCAGTGGGAAATGGAGGGTTTCAAGAACCAGAAACTCTTGAAGACTATTTTATTGAATATGAGTCTCAATCTTAGAGATTCAAGGATCATTTGAGCTTTCAAGATTTTTGTCAGATCAAGGACAATAGGAGACCCTGGCATCACAATAGAGGTGGGGGATTCATACAAAACAATGAGCCTCACCGGAATATGGGTAGATTCTTCTTACCCGCTTTTATGGGTCATCCAAATGCACAGCCAAATATTGGGTAGAAAAGCTAGACTTCTACTTCCATTTGAACCGAGTACCAGAGATGGAAGCCATCAAAATAGCAGCGCTGCACCTTGAGGGTGAGGCACATGATTGGTGGTTTCATGGTCTTTCTACATTGGGGCATGCCAATGTGACTACATATTCATAGTTCGCCATGAGGTTCGTGGAAGGTTTGATCGAAGAGATCCGAAGGCACCCTTTACTGAGCTATCTAAGCTCAAATAGTAAAGTAATCCAGAAACTTACATTTTTGAATTTTTAAAACTTTATGTTATGGTTGTTGATTTGTCTGCATCTAGGAGGGTGTATATGTTATTGATGGACTAGCAGAGCCTCTACATGGGTTGGTTAAATCAACCAAAACAACTACCCTTCAAGTTGCTATTGAAAGGGCTAGAGATCTACAAGATGCTTTGCCAAGGGCAAAGGCACCATTTCAGAAAAAGCCCACTTTTGCATCAAAGGGAAAATATGTGAAGGTTCCTCCTTGAAAGGAGAGCTAAAAAAAGTACCTCTTAGTGATGATGTCTGAAGAGACTTTAGGAGAAGGAAGCTTTTCTTCGCATGCCAAGAATCATGGGCCCTTGGACATAGATGTGCAGCAGGAAGGGCACACTATATAGAGGTATTTTCTGATGATGAAGAGGATGAAGGAGAGGAACCAGAATAAGGTCATAGCATTGGGATAGTAGGAGAGGATCCACCACCACCAGGAGGTGGGAACAGAGCATTTTCTCCAGTTGGAGGGGCCCTTGCATCTATTGCAGGGAGTACCCAAGTACTTGACCTTGAGGGTTCAAGGTTCCATTGATTGACATTGGGGATACCCACAACTTTATTGATGCCCAACTAGTGCAGAGGAGGGTAGCACCCACTGATGACTTTGAGGTATTTTCTGTTTTGGTCCCAGGAGCTAGAACCATGCAGTGCATGCAATATGTTCTGGCATTATCTATCACCATGGGGACATATACCATGACTGATCACTTCTTTTTGGTTGACATCCCTGACACCAATGTGATATTGGGTGTACAGTGGTTGATTACTTTGGGGAAAGTCACCACAGATTGGGATACTTTACAGATGGAGTGGACAGACAAGAGGAGTGGTAAGCATTAGGTGATTAGGAGTATGCACACTTATCCCTCTCAAGCAGCTTCCACATAGAGGGCAGAGCTGGATTTGCGCAGTCGAATAAAGTACGTAACAATCCAATCAGTTATGCAGATGAATTTGGCCCATGATACATTACTGTTTGGATGCATTCCACTAGGGATACCACTATACCAGAAGTTGATGAGAGATGTCTCACAATAGGTTGCACTGCTCATAGATCCAGGAGGGGTGAGATCCTTGGGAGGACTTGGAACAGTGCAGAGAGTCTTGGGTAGGCTCAAGGAGGAGAGAGATATTCTCCCAATATCAATATTAACCACTCTCACCAAACATCTTGCACTAAGAGAAGATGTTTCAGGGATGGAGGATGGCACCATCATGGTGCAAGGAGACCACTCCATGGCTTTGGAGAACCATAAGATACTTCCACATAGGGAGGAATCTTCCACATATGGTAGAGGATTGTGGCCACTCATTAATACATTGGCCAAACTCAGAAGGTTTTGGATAGGTGATAACTTCCTATGGAAGGCTAACCTCCAAAAAATTCAACCTTTACCTGAGCCGGAGTAGGCACAGGAGGAGCAGCAGAGGCAAGATAGCAGCATCCCAGTATATGACTTTGGCATGGGAGATGTCAAAGGAGAGGGCAACAACATGACATGTGCTTTACATTGTAGATCAACAATGCTGTCATCATGGAGTATAGATCTTTATTGGAGATCCCAACTGTTGGTGGAATACTCCAAGGATCTCTTCTCATGTAGGATACCTGATGGCCAGTTGTCATATGGGAGATATACATTGAGAGATGGGGTCATCTATTATCAAGGTAGGATATTCTTGACTAGAGCCTCTAAACTCAAGGAGAAGTTACTACATGAAACATATGAGGATTTTCTCTCCATCCACATTGATTTCATGAGGGCATATCATATTATCATGGAGGGATTCACTTGGGAAGGCTTCAAAGAGGATATGCATCATTATATCAGGAGATGTATGGGTTTTTTGGAGATTGAGGAGAGACACAACTCTTTATTAGATTTATCACAACCACTTCCTTTCTCATTGGGAATGAGAAGAGGCCCATCTATGAGCCACTTCACTAGTTTGATCAAGGTACATGGTAAGGATTGTGTTTTTGTGCATAATGATTCACTAACTGAGTGCATATATTCCTTTGCCATTCATGTACAATAGATTTCTCCAAAAGGGGGCACTTTCTTGTTTAGACTGCATGATCTACTTGGAGCCATAAGAAATGATGATGATGGCCATTCCCTAGGAGATTTTGGGGACATGATATCTTATTCAGGGTGTACTTAGTTGGCACCACACATAATTCACCTTCTCCAAGCATGTGAGAGGATTGGGGCAGAAAGAAAGTGGTTGGGAAACCAATCATCATATCATACTCTGATGCAATTAGGATTAAAACTGCACAGGTTCCACTTGAGGGACCATTATCCTCCTCCAGTATTACATATGGCAGCTAGCATGACTTTGATTATGATCCCATATGTTGATGATGTTCTTATCATTGTTGTGGGCATGATTGGAGGGATGACACATGGATTTGATGTTCCCATTGGGAATGATATTCTCCACATTTATTATGCCTCATGCTTTAGGGATAACATTGGGCAATACATGATTGCTACATTATATCTCTTGTTTTCTTATGGGATGTGGCATTTGGTTAACTTGAGAACTTGGGAGATGCACCTCATGAGCACTTGGGAGGAGCATTTTAGGAATGGATTGATTGGTGGACACTTGGTTCATGAGGAGAGCTTATCACATGGAGGTGTCACAAGGGAAGGAGGAGAATTTTTACAGTTTCTTAAGGACAAGAAACATTTGGGAAGGGAGGACTGTAACATTCCTAATTAGCTTCCATCTACTTGGAATATTAAATTTTGTTTTTACTTCTTAGATAGAATAATAAGAGGGTAGGGAGACCCATAAATCTCGTTAATAGGAATAAAATCACTCCTAATATGAACAAGGAGCATCAAAGTAGATGGATAAAGCACCCTTATGTGTGAATAGGGGATGAAGCATGTAGATGGGGTCAAGTGTGACCAAATCAACAGTGCTGGTCTGGAGGGAGTGGATAATCAATGAGAGACAACAAAATTTGGAGGGAGAGTCTTTGCATGGAAGTAGTGGATTTAATGAGTGGGGACCAAGGTGAGGAAGCTAACCAAGCATATAAGGAAGGGAATGGAAGGCATGGAAGGCATGTTGAGTATTATTTTGCTTATGGTCTGTTATGACTTGTTTCTCTCTTCAGTTGTTTAGCAGAGACTGCAGTGCTATTTAGCACAAGGATGTTCTCGAGCGGGAATCCCACCCTCATCCTCAGGGGAATTCAAGTGCCCACTCAGGAGATGTCATTGAACTTCATTTCCACATTCCAGCATCAAGCCAAGATACAAATTTCTTATATAGCGCAGTTTCTTCCAGGGTTGTGTTGTGTTGCATTGTTGCAGAAGTGGAGGGTTTGTAGGGACATTTGCTGAGCTTGTTTTCAGTGGAGGAAGCATCATTTCAATTGGGAGGCTAGCAAGGGAGGTCCTTGGGATTAATTTAATATTTTGGCACCAGGCCAAGCCATCACCATCCCCTACACCATAGTTTCAGTCTTAGACTGTGTTATTTCAGTGAGCAGTGGTAGGGGTGGTTTCTGTGCATCATTTGGGGAGTTAGATCTTCAGTGAAGGGATCAACCTTTCACCTAGAGAATCTATTGGAGGAGAGCCACACATTTATACATCAGCTTTAGCCATATCTTCCCAGCTATTTAGTTGTAGTGAATATTCATCCCTAGGTTTGTATTTCACCATCTTGTATTTTGTATATTTCTGGAAACCCTTTCTGGGTTGTCTTGGAAAGGTGTTTTAGAGCCTAGATATCTACTTCCGGCATTATTTGAGAATTGTATTATCAGATCCATATGTTTATATTACTTAGTTGCAGTTGCATTCACTGGGACTGTGTTGTATTAGTTCTTCGACATTTTGTGTAGCAGCTGCATTCTATGTTTTGATGCTTTTCTACATTGGAGGCTTCTCTTGCCTAGATTGAGAGGCTTGATCTCCAAGATATTTTACTCATTTGTTTTTGTTATACTTAATATCATGGATCTATGTTTGGCTCATGCTTGATGTATTGATATTTACTATTTTTTTCCACTTTTATGTGCTATATTGCTGCTCTCCCAATTTTGGGATATTACATTTTGGCTTCTTGAACTATTCTTTTAGGGCATCCTTTAGATCATTCATAGTTTCATTAGGGTTAGCCGAAACATATCTTATATACCAATCCAACATCCAGTCTTGAAAAGAAGTGGTTAACTGCACTTTCTTAAAATAATCACTATTAACCTATTGTGCTCTCCATACAACATAAGTGACAAACCAAAATTACTTCGTATCTTCATTCCCAATACCTCTGAAAGTAGGCAAATTCATAGATGTGGCCATATATGTGCCTCATTTAGGTGGAGGTGGAAGTGGAGTGGATGATTTGTGAGATGATTTTGAAAGTGGAGTGGATGGGATCTGAACTGTGGTCAATGTTCCCTAATTATTATGATCTTGTGATACTTATTCTTCTTCAGAGTGCGCAGATTCACCAGAGCTACTAGTCTCTAGTTCTTCATCAATATCATATCTACCCTTGAGAGGACTGTAAATAAACCCTTCTTCTGGATCTCCACGGTAATTTCTTCACTTGCACGTAGTCAGGCCTCTTGGAGACATTCACGCGATATGTTCACACATAGAACCTTGTTCACAGAATAGCATCTTAATTCACAACTTCAAAGAGTGCATGAACTTAACTCTAAGCCCCTTAAAAAATATTATTTCTGCTTCAGAATAAGACACAAACTGATCAATAGCAAACTCAATTACAAATCCTCTTAGAACACGATCGTTCCAATTATCTATCGCGTGGGTAATCGTATTAATGGTATTTGATAACTATTGTACCAATTCTGGAGTCCACTGAGTGAATGTGTCGTCCTTTGTGTAGGTATTAAATTTAGTTAATCAAGACAACCACTCATGTAGCTCAGTCGCAAAGGAAGAAAAGAATAACTCTTGAAATTCTATATAAATTTACTTTTGAAGCCAATCTTTAGTAGATAATTTAGAACTTCAATTCTCTTGGATCGTGAATTCATGGATCTTTCTATCCAACCAATCTTGTAATTCGTTCTGAATAGGATGCCAATACATCGTTTCTCCCTCAAAATTATCCCCGTCCCAACAACGGAACCATTTTTTGGCTCGAGGGTTCTTGACCCAAGTTTAGATTTATTGTGCAACCAACAAACCCTCCAACTACTGGCCCTTTCAGAAAAGACCTTCTTGCACAGATCAAAGTATCACCCGAAGCAGTATGGGGGGGTGTTGGAACCAATTTTCTGCACCCTGAGGAAGAAATTGATGTGGTGGCCCTAAACATACTTATAAAATATAATAGAACAATGCACACATAAACAGATCAGCACGTAAACAGATCAACTCCTCGCAGATTATCCCAACATGCAATATATATGTAGTCGCACATAGTAAACATATATACTTTAAGCAGATCTATTCATCAACAATGTACTTCATGCATAATATGATTCATTCATTGCGTAGATGCATTTAATCATAAACATAATTAAAGATGCAATAACAACAAAAATTCTGATCTCTTGCAAATAACAGATACATAACACATCAATCGCATAATAGACTCAAGTTTTCCAAAACAATCTTCTATATTAAGAGATTCAACAGCTCAATGCATTCAGTTATTTAATACCAATTACCCTTCCACACACACAGTTAGAACTAAGGTCTCCGCGCACATAACCAGTGAAGTCCACACACAGCTAGAACTAAGGTCTCTGTGCACACAACCAACAGGAGCCTTTCTACCCAAAAACCTAGACTTAGATTGAAATCTTACCAAAAATTCATCATAAGACGAAAATATATCTTCACTTGACTCGATCTATCTATATTTATACTAATCTCAACACGTAGACACCATGGTCTCAAACCATGGTTTGAGACTCATAGTTTTCCCTTAAAACCCATTTACATTGAATAGGGACTTTAACCCACCCCAAAGCCCTTTGACTCTTCCGCACAGTGTGCACAACAAAATATATAGAAAGCTTTATCAAAATTGACCCCTGGGGACCCCACTCCAACATTGATCAACAACTCTTTTTTAGGATACAGAAATATAAGTTTAGGATAGAGTCTTGGGATAGGATACATGATTCAACTCCCCAAGACTGCAAAAATTTAACTAGTGTCACTAAAGAGAGAAAATATTATTGCAGTCACATCATCTAGGATTTCTCCTGTAATAAGGGAGTTAAGCAAGAGGAAACATTAGAGTGTGAAAGAAGCTATCCCAACTTCGATTGCATTCTGTTGGGTATTTTTTGTACCAAGGATCCTTTCAGGGATACCGAAGCTAAGTCGGGGAATTAGGTATCCTCCCTACACAATGTACTTTCCATGACTCGGAACACCCCAGTGGTGTCTTTGATTTGATGTGAACTTAGTGGCCATGCTTCTAGGGATGAACAGAAGGTGGCTGGGATTGGGTAACCTTGTACCTCAACCGATGAACCTACTCCATCTTTAGTTTTTGGGGAGGGTACTTGTCTTCATGAGATTGTTTGGCCCCTTCTAACCAAGGTTTGGGAGAAGCTCGAGAGTAATATTAATTGTTACATTAGGAAAACTCTGTCTTATATCCTTTTGATACTGGGTTTCATGTCCAGCTAGTTGTGCCTATCAAACATAGTATTTCCCTTGGCTACTTGCTGATATTTTTTGGAGTTTTTTATTTTTAGGTGTTTTCTATTTACTACTGAAACTAATATATATATCACACTTAATATAAAATTTTGTTAAAATATACCATTCACCGTTGCTACGTTGTTTGTCTCGGTGACAATGAGGCATTTCCCCAATGATTGTGGAGGAACTGTCAAGCTTCAATGAATCATATTCCCCCTCTACAAAAGAGAATCAGTCTCCAGTATCAAATATCGAATCACATAGTATTTCCAAAGAGACTCTTTTACCAAAGGACTTATTTGCTGAAATTTTCTTGCCTCATTTTAATCCTCCGCTTATTGATCCTCTTGGGCCTATTTTAGTTCAACTTACATCCTTTACTATCATTTCTTCATCAATTTCCCCTCCCATTTTCCCAGTGACTGCTAGTGGGTTGTGGCATTTTCTGGAAATCATTTCTCCACCACCACTTCCCCATCCTATAACTAGTTCAACACAGTTTCTTAGTTATCCTACTATTCAAACTATTCTTAGTCCAGGCATTCCAACTACACCTACGTATCTCTACCCCTTTTGTGTCGGATCCTGGACCTTCAGTTATCACCCCTATAGGTGTTGTTAGTATGGTTACCTTCAATAATCCATTTTGTTGGAATAATTTTTTATGTTCTAACCCCTAGGAAGTTATGTCTAGGCGATGCTAGGTGTGTGTTATATTCTTTCCATGACTAGCAACGGGTAGGGGGGTTAGAAACACCTCTATGCTTGTGGCGGGCATAGTAAGGCGTGACAGGGGGTTTGCAAGGATTGGAATCCCCCTTACATGGGGTCCGGGGCAAGGCCCTTGGATATTTTTTTTTGACCCTATATTAGGTGGGTAGACCTGCCTATGGTTTTGCGCATGGGTTGGAACATGGTTTTGGGCATGATGATTTTATGCCCATGGTATTTTTGTAGATCCAGTCAAGGGAGCTATGGTTATTTTCTTTCCAAGGTTCATGGATTAGGGTTAATGAATGCTTCATCATGTATATATATGTGTTGTAACATTGAAAGGAATATAATGAAAAGTCAAGTTGGTAGTCTCGGTTTTGGGATCCAGGGGAAAATATTTGTGTATATTTGTTTTATGTTTTATGCTCTCATTATTGTTATTTTCTGTTTTAAGAGTTATTTTGTAGATAATTTTTTTATAGGGTTGAAACCTACATTCAGTCTCCACTGCCTCTGCCCATAATTCCTATTCTAACCCGATACCATTGAGCATGCTTCTTTCCTTTTCCATTAGTGTCCTGTTCATTATTTTTGCAACTCCATTTTGTTGAGGTGTGTATGGAGTAGTCTTCTGTCGCGCTATACCACACTTCTTACAGAACTCTTCCAATTCCTTCTTGCATAATTATCCTCCATTATTTTTCCTCAGTACATTTATCTTCTTGTCTGTCTGGTTTTCCACCAGAGCCTTAAATTCTTTAAATTTGTCAAAGACTTTAGATTTATTCCTCAGGAAATATATCCATGTATTCCTTCAGAAATAATATATAGGTGATACATAGTACAAAGACTTACCCAATGATGGAACTGACATAGGTCCAAACACATCACTATGCACAATCTCTAATAGCTTATTCACCCTCTTAGCACCATAAGGGAAACTCACCCGATTCTTCTTCTGATATATACAATGTTCACAAAAATCAGAATCCAAAGAGAAATTAGAAATAACTTCTACCATCCCATTACCATGCAGTATTCAAAGGCCCTTCTCTCCAATATGTCCAAGCCTTTAATGCCATAGCATGGTGTTTTCTCCAGAGACCACTAGGATTTCTACTCCACTTTCAATAACCACAGAATGGTTACACCCATTTATAATAGTGCTACCCAGAATCTTGTACAAGGTTCCAATCCGAACTCCTCACATCAATACCAGTGCTCCCCAAACCATCTTGCAAGTATCTTTCTTGCACGCTTTTTTTACACTTGCATCATCCACATTTCTTACAGAAAACTGATTTCTAGCCAATGTAGGAGTATGAATAACACCATGAAGTGTCCTAATCCTTCCACCTTGCAACTTCAACTTGAATTTTCTACGTCCGACGATTCTGGCCTTCCTATCATCCCCTGAGAAGACATCATCACAATCATACTTCTCATACTTGCAAAACCACTCCCTATGGGGGGTGAAGTTAAAGAATGCACCTGAGTCAATCAACCATGCCTCATGATGTACATGTGTTTTTGAAGAAGAATCCAAATACACACCCCACCTTCATCTGAGGTGGTTTTCACCTTTACAAATGGAGCGTCATAAAATCCATTTCATTTATTAGGAGCCTTAGATCTACAATCCTTTTTTAAGTTCCCTTCCTTTCTTCATTTCTAGCACACCTTTATAGGATTTCCTGGATATTTAGATCTCCCACTCAAGAAATTATTTTTGTTTATGTTATGGGACCGTCCTCATACAGAAAAGGCATCTCCATTCTAGCCATCCATATTTTTTCATCTCATTTCCTCTAACAGCAAGGCTAAGACAATTTAATCAAAATTCAAGGTAGTTTTATTGGTACCTATTGCAGAAACCAGACTATCCCACGAACCTGGTAGAGAAAAAAAAAATTGATGCACTTATCTTCATCTAATATTTTAATATCAACATATGAAAACTAACTTACCACAGTATTGAAGGCATTCAAATTCTATGTCACCGAGTCTCCATCCTTCATCCTTAGGTTATAAAACTTTTTCTACAACAACAATTTACTCATCAGAGACTTATATTGATACAAAGTCCCCAACTTGTCCCACAAAGGCTTCATCATAGATTTCCCAGATACATTCAAAAATACTGAATCTGATCCAACTTCATTTAGTCTTCATTTAACATTTACGTTGGCTTAGTACTCGAATCTACCTTGATCCACTGATCTTTATCCACCAATAGATCCTCCATCTTGAACTTCCACAACTCAAAACTTTGACCATTAAATCTATTGATCTCTATCTTTCCCACTGAACAGGCTCTACCACAAGCCCGAGCAAAAAAACCCCTCAGCAGAAAATGCGTCCCCTTGAAGCTGAAACAACTCTGATACCACTTGTTGGGAATCATGGTTGTAGTTAAACAAAAACCTATATATGTTAGTCCGAGATAAGGATCCATGAGAGGTATTTAGTCCATTTCATGAAACACACAAGGAGAATTGGTTTATCCAATGTCCAACAATATCCCCCTCAATGCGAGCTAAGTGGTATCAGAGTGTAGGTCATGATTTCAATACACACTTGGCTCACATTGAGGGGGATATTGTTGGAAATTGGAAAAACCAATGATCCCCATGTGTTTCATGTCATGTACTATCCACCTCTCATGGATCCTTATCTTAGGCGATGCGATCATTGACTAACACTGTAATATTCCAAATCTGGGATTTCTACAACAATGAGAATACCCTAAGGTATTCCAGAGTTGGAGATGCAGAAATATGCCTTATAACAGATGTCCAATGATAGATAATTCAATAAAATATGTAGCAGAAACTTTATACAGCATTTTATAAACCAAAAGGTGGGGAAAAGTGATGATTTAGGCCCTAAAACGAATGTATTCAAATATATGCGTAAAAATAAGATGGGAAAGTTGTTGGATCTGATATATAGGGTTATGAGGGACTCCCATGTCAAATTTTAGCAAAAATAATGCGTTTTTCTATGTTAAACGGTTCCTCCCTTCTTAACTAGGCTAGAAAACCCTAATTTCCCATGACCTAGAGTATGCAGAAATTTACTGAAGCACAAGAGCGTAATTTAATGAAGTTTTTAGCTGAAATAGGGTCTGAAAATTGATAAATCATATCATTGAAATAGCTCATACATTTTACAGAAGAAAGAATGAGACAATACAGGAGAAATCCTCAGAAATGAGGTGATACAACAATGATAAAAGACTGCATAACCATGACAGCGTTATTTTTAGGGTTGAAGCAGAAGTTTTTTAATTATTCAAATCTAGATCAGATATTTACATAAAAATTTAGATCCAATACAGATCCATGTACAAGAAAGGTTGATCTATACATTCCCCTTGGGGTTTTGCTCAAAACATGAAGCACCGGAAGTAGATCTGAGATCTAAGAATGCAGATCTGCAGAATGATTCAGAAATTTCTGAATATTACAATGGTACAGTAGATCATATCTGAATCCAACATGTATTGGATGGCCAATCCATGGATCACCACAGTGGAAGGAAGAATCCCAACACTAAAGATCTCTAATCCAAAATGTAGGCAAAACACCCTACAGTTGTAGATCTGCAAATAATGTTGTCCAGGGAAGGAAATAGCACTGTAGCCTCTAAGAATGGAATGGCCTGATGCCAAGGTATATATCTAAAGCAAAATCAGCAAATGAACTCTTCCAAGAGGTTAAAATACATACTCACTGAGAAGAGCCACTGCTATCATCTAGATCTGAGCAGATCTAGATCTCCACTCACTGCAACTCACAAGGAAAGCTCAACCCACAATAGGAGTAGTGTTGTAAATGTAAGGTGAATCTTGGCCCAAGCCTGATAGTGGACAATTTAGAACAATTCTTCTCCAAGAGCTACTCAAGGAAGGAGGTAGGATTCCTGAATAGGAAGCCCAACAAGGGTTTTCTAAGCAGACAATACCTTCAGAAAATGATATCTTCAAAATCCTTTCCTTTCTTCCCTCCTCTTCGTTTTATAATATAGGAGTCTTTCCAAACCCTAAAACACCTTGAATCACTTAACCATTTTCACATTAGATCCTCCTTCTAGAACTGTGATGTCCCTCAAAGAGGTTCAATGCATCTAGACTGCATTTTTGACTTGGTCAAAGATGGCACACTCTCATGATTTAGACCCATTCACACCTGCAAGAGTTTATTTAAATATCCTAGATATGTCTCTCTTCACATAGGCATTGATTTATTCTTAGTTTTCAGGAGTTTTACATGTCCTCCTTCACAATTTATTCATCAATCATGAAATGTAAAATAAACAAGGCAGAATTAATATTTCTATTAGCTAAAGCTAATTTAGGAATATTACAAACACCTACAGGTTTTGGTCTAATGACAATCATGATTCCCAATAGGGGAAATTTTTCCATCATGTACATACTCATTGGGGGCATGGTAGTCCCTATTCATCCTATGGTACAATTTGGTCCTTCGCTGATTGTTTTTTTTCCTCCCGATGGACATATTATCATTGGTTTACCTACACCCACTATGCCTTATGTGGACAACAATATCCTTCAACTCTGTCTTGTTGCATCTATCTAGGCCCCCCTTTCTCAACAACCATTGAATAAAGGGGGAAACTTCTATTCTAGGGGAAACCAATCCTTTGTTACTCAAGCTAATATGCCTTATGGCTCACCACTTTATATGACCCCACCTCGACCTCTAGGAAATTATTATTTGTTGCAACATCCATACCCTACTGGAAACCAAGTAATGGGGGGGCCTCCTGGTCTCTCAGGTCATCCTGGTCTGCCCTGGTCTAATTTTGGGGCACCTACAACTCTGCCCTTCTTGGCTATTTTAGACATCTTAGATCTATACAAGCTAATGAATGACCCCATCAAGCTTAACTTACTTTTTCCTACTATCTCGCATAAGATTATTGCAGATATCCTGAAGTTCGAAGGAAAACAAGGATATGACCCGATAACACACGTCACAAATTATGACCTTTGGTGTGTATCACACTCTATGATTAACGATAGTATCTGGCTAAAACTTTCCCCCCACACCTTGACTGGCAATAATTCCAAATGGTACATTGAGTTACCACGAGCTTTAGTGAATAATTTCAATTACCTTGCCATGGATTTTATAAAGCACTTTTAGTTACATATCCACAGTGAAACCGAAACGAAACTTATGACTACAATACGCCAACACACTTCCACCCACATTTCAATTCGCATCCATGAATGGAGACATCGACGAAGGCTTGTCAAGGCCTTCATTCCAGATTACCTCTTGGCTAACTAGTTCTACAAGTCTCTCTACCCCCCATCACAAAGGATGTTTCCATGGATGGCCTAGATACTGAAGATCAATATATTCAATGTGCCTAACATTTAGATCTTATCTAATTACAATATGGCACGTTGTACAATTTTATCCCTAATACCCCTAGAACTTCTAATTCTCCCTCTACTCATCTTCCTGGTGTTCATGATGACGGTATTTTCAGCACCACCTTTAAGTCTGCTGTAAAAAAATTGAGCGGCAAAACTTTCCTAGTTGTCTGTTACTACTGATCTCGTTCCTACTACGCAATCCGCTTCTCCTCCAACCATTGTGATCAACTCTGTGCAATATACACAAAAAAATAGCAGTAAAAATAAGAATAATAATAAAAATATCACTCCTTCTAAAGAGTAGTAGGCAACCTAGAACAACACTAATCAAAAATTTGTTGCTAAATTTGAGAAAGAAAATGAGAAAGTTATAAAGTTCCTTTGCAATATATGCACCGAGGAACATTCAACCTATAAATGTCCTCATCTCTAATAGTGCATAGACTTCCTTGCAAAAAAGGAGACCCTTGTGGTCCTCAATAACCCTTTTCCTCTTCAACAACAACAACATCTTGTATTGAGCCCACCACCACCTCTGCAAGGGGGAAACAATGGTTTGATCCCCCTCCTTCTCGAGAAGTATCATCGACTATTTATGCCTTCAAAATATTTGATTTAAAAAAACGATCCAAAAACTATGGAAATCATGTCCCAAATGCTCCAAACACTACCTCAAGCTCTATTCCGCCGCTGACCAATGATCTACATATCGAAAGGCCTGTTGTTGACTATGTCATTCATCCCCCAAAAGGGACACTTAGATGCATGACACATAATCCATCTACTCACACTAACCAGAACTACAATATGGTAGAGGATATGGCAGCAACATCTTCTGCTATGTCGACCCTCTAAGTATTATAGACCTTCCCAGCACAACAAAAAGATTTTGTTTTGGCTATAGGTGGGATTGAACCTCAAGATTCCAATCTACAATTTTTTGACATGGAGAAAAGTAAACCTCACCTCTCCCATCAGCTTGCATTCCAAGTGCAAGTTATGATGAAAGTCAAAGCCATTCACCACATCGTCATTGATGAAGATGCATCAACGTGTGCCATGGATGCTTCTTGTTGGCTAGCTTTAGGTTCACCCACTCTCACTCCGACATCAAAATACCTTCAAGCTTTTGATGGCCACACTTCCACCCCTAAGGAACATCTCGCTGGTTTTCCCATCACTCTTGGAGATAAAATAGTCATGGTTGATATTGAATTTGTTGATCGTCTGCTCAATTTCAATATTTTGTTAGGGAATGGTTGGACTTATGCTATGGCTTCCATTATTTCGTTGGTATTTTGACTTATATGTTTTCCTCACCATGGAAAATTTGTGACAATGGACCATATTTCTTTTTGCACCCAAAAATTTATACCTCCAACTTCTAGCAATGTTCCTCTAGTGGGTGGTACTCTTGAACCTTTTGTTGGCCTTGGTACGGGCCTTTTGAAAGACTCCTCTCTTCTAGTGTGTTTCCCTCCACCACCACCTGAGGTTCCCATGGCCATTTCTATGGTCTCTGATATACCTGCTACATATAAAAATCCAAGGATTCCCTTGATCCCTTCCACCTTCTATTCTTATGGAGATCATATCTCTTTGTCACTGGAAGAACTAGATGGTTAATCTATTTAGTCTACATCTGAATCTCCTCTTTCCTTGGTTGGGGTCCATGGTCCCATGAACTCTCCTATTGAGCTCCCTCTATTGATCTTCTCACCACTTCCTTCCCTCTGATGAGGCTATTAAGGAGATCACATATCTATTTGAGTGACCTTTAGATGAGTTCCAACCTCATGTCTCAGCCCCATTTCCATTTGCATTGAACACGAATCATTTGAAAATATTTTCCCTTAATTAATTTGAGCTTGTTCCTTCCTCTTTGAAACTTGTTCAAGAGTCAATAATTTTCGTTATTCATTGGTAATCAGTCAATTTATCACATGTTCGACTTCAACTCATTTATTCACATGTGTAGAATTATGGAATTTTTTGAGAGTGACAAAGACCTTTGGATGAGGCTTACATCACTCAAACTTGTTTTCTCTCCTAAGTTGCATATTTTGTTTTTGGAGACAACTTATCTCAGATGGAATACACTGTGACATAGTTCCACATTGTACTTACTGGTGGACATGATCTCTCATCTTCTACATGGATCCAAAGTGAGTTCTTCTAGCTACTGAGCATGGGCATGCCTGATTCAGGAGTTGATTTATATATGACATATGTTTGATGTTGTTTGCAGGTCCCCATCATTTCCTATGCCCTGAAACTCTCTCTCCTCAGTTTTTTATAAATTATTTCGGCCATCGCCTTCTTCTCTGACCTGACACTTTAGGGGGAATATGTTATACATGAAAATACCTCCTCATCATCTTAGCGGAGAATACTATGCTTTTGGTTGAAATACACCCTCTTTTTATGTCCTATTTAAGACTAAAACACAAGTTTCACAATGAGGACAATGTTATCCTAGTTTATAACACTTTTTCCCCTTCATATAACTTGTGTTAGAAAATTCTCACTCAGGCATGAGGAAAAAATCTTGAGTTAACTCTCTTTAACACTCGTGTTCAATTAAGGAAACTCATGTGGTGGAATGTGATCTATTTATCCTCATCTATATGTTTTTCCTAAATAAACAAAGCATACAAAAGCATGAAAGAGTCATAAATAATGGGGAATATTTTTCCTGAGCATAAAAGCATCTAAAAAGTGGATAAAAGATTTTTTATATGAGGAAATATTATTCACCCCAAATAATTTTTTGAAATTGAACTAAGGAAGAATTTGGAAATATTCATAGCCTTCACTTACCTATATATTGGAGGCTTGGCCATTGAAAACAGATTATAATTTGAGCATTTTTATGCTACCAAGATACTATTGAGAGAGACAGATAGGAGCTAGGAGGTAGACGAAGGATTATTAAAACACCATGGTTGTAATATTCCTTCTTAGATTTAATAATATAGATATATTTTTTTCTGTCTATATCATGGTTCAAATGTTTACATTCAATGTGTTATGGATGTATGATTTAGGCTAGCGCTTTGATATTGATGCATTCAATTTCTATATGTTGCTATACGTTAATATTTTGAATTTTTTAGGTTTATATATGTTGTGAAGATCACTTGTTATCCTCTTTGTGTCACAGGTCTCATTCTTGGAGTTGGCCAAGGGTTCCTTCTCCGCCACACATGACTACTCTAGTAGATATATGTAAAGGATAAGCAAGTATACTCATATATTAGGTCCCTATATCGCTAGTGTAGTCCCTTACTATGTTAATGTAGCCCCCCTTATCGTTATTGTTGTACCGTTGTAACCCCCATATTGTTATTATTGTGCCCTTACATTATTATTGTTAGGTTGGCTAGGATTATGTTGTGACCCCATGGACTCCTATCTATAGAAGGAGGTTTTGTCATTTGTATCATCCAAGAATTTTTCATTTATGCAATGTAAAGGAGGTTTCTGCCTCGAAGTGGCTTATTTCTAAGTCGTTGTTTATCTCTCTTTTCTTCTATTTTTGGAGCTGGTTTCATAACATTTGGTATCAGAGCTTTGGATTCTAGGGTTTCGTTGCTCCAAACAGGTCATCGTGGAATTTTTGCTATAATTTTTTTTCTACAAAGGTTCAGAAGCTAAATTTTTTACAGAGCGAAACTAGAATCTTGAGAACGTCATGTAAAAAATTTAGATATTGGTTCGCCATATTTTTAGAGATATGATATGTGGAAGGTATGGTTTTTTCAGGCTCCCGAATTTCATCTAAACAAGCCATCATGGAATTTTCGCTATAAATTGTTTTCTACAAAGGTTCAGAAGCTAAAATTTTTATAGAAAGAAGCTGAAATCCTAAGGAGCGTCGTGTAAAAATTTCAGATCTTGGTTCAAAATTTGCAGAGATATGATCTGTGGAAGTTAGGGTTTGTTCAGGCTTCTAGATTTTAGCTCAAAGAGGTGACCATGGGAAAATCATCATAACTCTCTTTCTCTTTGAGCATCGGATTACAATTATGTAAAAAGTTTTCATAAGTACATGGACTTTAGTTTCCTTTGTATCAATTTCAGAGCCGAAGGAGGAAATGGTGACACGTGGCACGCCGTATAAGTTCACTCTACTGAACCAATCCATAATTAGGTCATTGTGGCAGATTGGGAATAACTTTTCCTTGAAGAATCCAAATCAGGTTGGACCTGTGGCATTCGAAAGAAGATTCATAGGGATACTACAATCCTGAATTTCAGATATTGAATATCCTAAATCACATAGATAATTTAGTTTCAATATCGAGCTCCTCAAGAGAAAGAAAAAGGTGTGTATTTGTTTTTAAAAATTGTATAACATTTGTTTGAAAAAGTAGTTTGAAGCGATTCCAAGGGCATATTGAATAATTTTTATCAGTATTGGGTTATATAATGCCTCCAAAAAATAATTCCATGCCCATTAATCCCTCAGAAAGCTATACTATGAAGCATGAAGAGGAATAATTGCAGTATGAGATATCAAAATTATGGTACCAAGTGCAACAAATTTCGATCTTACAAAGAGAAATGAAAGATGACATAGATGGTTTAAAAGAAAAAATGAAGGCTAATTTGGACAGTTTGAAGGATCAAATGAAATACAATATGGATAATGAAGTAGTGGAATATCACATCGAGCATCAACAAAAAGTTCACCAACTATCAAAGGATAACCTAACTTTGGTGCAGAATTGAATGAAACAACAGGAAGATCAACATCACAGTGAAAGAAGTTTTGAATCAGTCATAGAAAAAAGAACTCGACAAGTACAAAATCGATCAATTTCAGAGTATCTCAGCAAGTGGAAGAACTTTCCCGTTGAATATTCCACATGGGAGGATGAGAATTTTATACCGAAGCATCTAGAATAATCAAGCGTTGACGACAACACTTGTCTGAAGGAGAGGGGCATGTTAGGTACCTATATCACTAGTGTAGTCCCTTATTATGTTAGTGTACCCCCTTATTGTTATTTTTGTACCCATGTAAACCCCATATTGTTATTATTGTGCCCTTACATTATGATTGTTAGGTCGGCTAGGATTATATTGTGACCCCATGGACTACTATATATAGAAGGAGGTTTTGTCATTTGTATCATCCAATAATTTTTCATTTATGTAATGTAAAGGAGGTTGCCCCCTCGAAGTGGCTAATTTATAAGGCGTTTATCTCTCTTTTATTCTATTTTTGGAGCTGGTTTCATAACATCGTCCATCCTTTGTCAATTCTTATCTAAAATTTACATGATTGAACATGTCTTGCTTAAACAACTACAAATTTATTGATTCATTTTCCTTAGGTTTCAGGAAACCATGAGGGTTTTCTATTCATCCATCAATGCATTAATCCCTACAAAAAAGGAATATAAGAAGCAAGGAGACAAAGGGAGGAGTAGTTTCAGGGGGAGTAGGGGTGTTGACATCATTGCTAGAGGAAGATATTGTTGGAATTTGGTTCTCATTGATGTTAACCCAAGCAACAAACATAAGAAGCCCCACTTTTGATAAGGAAAATGAATAGGAAGATCATTTTGTTTTCCTACAAAACCATCTGAATTTCAAATCCCTCATCATGTTGATTCCAATTATAGGTGGCACACCCCATAAATCATCACAATTGAGGAGATATGCCTTGTAAAAAATGGAGCCCCAAATTGTGTGGTCGATAAGACACAAAATTGAATATTAAAAGATAACTTTATGACTTAATAAATATTGAAGTAAAATTTAATTTTTATCTACCCTTCAAATGAGGATTATTATACCCCCAATCAGATTCAATATTTGATCAAAGGATGACCTAAAATAATAATTTCTATGCCTATGGAATATTTATCAAAGTTGGCCTCAAATGATAATTAATAATTGCCTCCAAAAATTTCCAAATTTGAAATTTTGTTAAGGTCGGCTCAGGCCTTTAGGGCATGTTGACCCCCTTCTAGAATCCCCCTTCATCACTATTTATATGAGCTCATATTTATCCATTAAGTGTATCAAATTATCACACATACATTTATCTATCTATCTGATCACTGAAGCCTAGAGTAATCATGCATATCTAGAGTTTAGGCCGAATGTTTTGAGCTTGAAAGATTTATTCTTATGGTGTTTATTCTTTTTTGAACAAAGGTATCTTGGAGACATCTGCACACAAGACTACGACAAAGTTTCGGGGGTTGATCTGACCTGTTTAAGGAATTTTTTGTTGGTTTTCCTGAGGCATGATATCAACCTTTTATAAGGCTATGTAAGAACCTTTTTGAGGTTATTATTTCATGTTCTAAGATTTTGGTATAGGTTTTCTTGAGGCCATATTTGTGGACCCATTTCACACCTTTTTGAAGGTTTCTGTGACAGTTTTAAGGGCATCCCTGAGGCTCATTTTGGTATGGTCTTAAGGCTTAAGTTAGCACACTTTTGAAGCATATTCCATGGTATATATTCAATTAATTAGAGTCTTTTTTTACTAAGGCTAATCTTTCACTCATCTAAGGATTTATTCACTAATGTTTAAGAACAATCTTAAGGCAATTTTGCATGTCTATTTCAGGAATTTCTTAGGTCAAAATTCTAAAGTGTTTTAAGGGCTACTTTTTATGTTTAAAATGAATGCCTCAAAGAATGTCTCTAGTATCCTTTTTCCCTCATTTGAAGAAACCTCCTGAGGCACATTTGTTGAATAAGTTCAAGTTATGTGGTAGGACTTAAGTTGTTCATTGAACAAATTTTGGGCATAATTGAAATGAAAAGTTCTAGTCATCACGGTTATATACCTTGAGCACTATGAGCTCAAACCAAACATTATCAAACTTATTTTGTATTTAATCCTAATCATTTTTAAAATATGAGGCTTGGATATTAGTGCACGATTAATCAGAGGACCAATTGACATTTGAATTAGGGAAAATGTAGAAGAAGTATATGGACAAAGAAGTAGCCTGATTAGGGCTTAATATAAGGTTCTTAAGTTTTATTTCAAAAGAAAAGTGTAACCAAAATTAGAGGTAATTTTATCCTTGTTTGTAGGATAGACCATTGGTGTATTGCAAAATCCTAACCTTTCTATGGACAGATCTTGAGGACCCTTCAGAGTTGTTTGAGATTTATTTGAGTGTGGGTTCTAAGAGGTTGTCTTAGACATTTTGAAAGGTTGCAGTTAAGGTTTGTATTTGACGGTTGAAAATGGGCTAAAATAGTTTTGTTGAAGATCTGGAAATCAATGGAAAAAGGACATCTTTATGGATTTAGTGGCACACTTCTCTTCAACAAGCTTAACTTAGGTATGAGACAAGTTGTGTAACCTATTCAGTTTATGACTAAGTTTTTGGAAGTTTTGAAGTTTGGAAGTTGATATAGTTTTGGCACACTATTATACATATGAATCATACATAACCAGTACGATGTTTTATTTAATATTATTGTAAGTGTATCATTTTCCTTGGTATGGGAGCCCACATTTATTTTTCTAGTTGTTATATTTTTGTAGCTCTTCTATATAATAATAACTTCTAAATAAATTCACTTTATATTATTTCATATTCAGATTAATCATTAAGTAATTACAAAAAAATATTTTCAATAATGGATATTAGAATCATAAAGAGACAACCAAATTATGAACATGAGTATTTACCCTCAGAAAACCCACATTGGGGAAAAACTCAACCACCTTTTCATTAGAGAAAATCTTTAGTTCAATAAGAGACATGTCTATATGATTTATTCAACCAAAATTTCATACTGACTAGAAAATTAGACTTGGTCAAACCTGGTGTAACTACCTCCTAGACAAGTCAAACATATGCCAAAGAACTTCAGCTTGACCTAGTCTACTAGGAAAAAATTTTGGTCTACTTCTTCACCCAAAAATTTCAATCCTACAGCTCTATAACACTTTATAAATTCAACACTTTTGTTCTCACATGTGAGGTAATGTTGGAACAGGGTCTCCTAAAGCTATGAATTTTTTCCATTTTTTGTATTATTTAGTCTAACACAGGGGTTTTGGGGTGGGTCAAAGCCCCGAATGCAATGTAACGGGTCAAGGGTAGACCAAGAGTCCAAAAAACATGGTTTGTGGACCATTGGATGTGCAGGCTAAATCGATATAAATAGATGACCCTTTTTGAGTCTTAAGGTACGAAATAATTGAGATTGATGATAAGCACGAATTGTTAGATCTGTTGTCGGGTAAGGACTCCTGCTGGCTGTGTGCACAGAGATCCTCAGTCCTGTTGTGTGCGGACCCTACTGGCTGTGTGCGTAGGTGGCATTTGGTATTGTAAGTGGATTTTTGTATTAATATATATGTGAAGTACTGTTGGATATCTGATGCTATCTGGATCTATTTGGTTATAATTGATGCGAACCTGGGTTATATGATTAAGTGCGAAAGTAACTGTTTAATTGCTACGAACTATGAAAGTATCTATGTTTCTAGTATATGTATCCATGATCTGTTAATTGTTACACTTATATTAGTCTTTATTGATAATTGGTATTGCGCACTTGGATGCAAAGGTATTTACTAGATCTGTGCATAAGAATAGCTCTGTTATACTGTCAATAGCCTATGAATAGATCTGTTAGTGCAAACTCGATAAGTTGGGGACGTAGACCTGCTTGACTTACCTACTCTCTCTCAGGGTACGGAAACCTGGTTCCAACACCCTCCCATACTGCTTCGAGTGAGACTTTGGCCTGCGCAAGTAGGTCACTACCGAAAGGGCTAGTAGTATAGGGGTTTGTTGGCAAACCTTAACCTCCGAACATGGGTCAGGACCCCTCGAGCCAAAAAATGGTTCCGTTGTTGGGACTGGGAGAATTTTGAGAGAGAGATTAGGTAATGCAAAGAAAACATTGGAAACCTGAGAAGAAAGCGATCGACGAGTGGTTCGAAAAACAAATTCAGGAATTCGCGGTGAGGGAGAATTGTAGTTGGAAGTTGACCACATAGAAGTGGAATAATAAGTACATTTTCATAGAGATCTACGAAATTTTATTTGTGACATTTGCGACTGAGCTTCAGGAGTGGCTCGCAAGGCTCGTAGATTTCCATAAGTGTTGGAAGGACGAATGGGTCACGCAGTGGACCCCAGAGCTGATCCAGCAGTTATAAAAGATTGATAACACCATCACTCGCACGGTAGATCACTAGGTGGACAGTGTGATAGGAGGGTTTGTGACAGAATTTGCAATTGATCAATTTGTGTCCTACTCCGAGGAAAAATGAAGGTTCTTTAAGGGTTTCCAGGGTAAGTCTCTAAATTTTTTTCCATTACTGATTAAGATCTTATTGTGCGAAAAGAGCATTTTGTGAAGCCATACAGAGTGAATGAGCTCCAATCAAAGTGAGGGTACAACGCGTAGTGGTAAGTACTTTAGAACTAACCAAGAAGTAGATAGATCTGTCTATAGTCCAGTAAGGGATTTGGCTATGCAAGAATCTCCGACTACACCATAGTCAAGTCAACACAAGGGTAAAAACTCATCCATACCTCCTCCCCCACCGGAAGACAAGATGGCCTCACACATGAAGCTACCTACCTTCAAGGGCGTAGGGGATGAAGACATGGATCGGTTCTGGTTTGTCGCAGGATTAGTATGGACTACACAGAACGTGGGTAGCGATGTGGTGAAAAGGGCGCAACTATCCATTGCCTTTGAAGGAAGAGCCCTGGACTGGTACATGGGATACATCAAACAACATGTGAATACAACCATTGAAGAGATTAAGAATGCCTTGAAACAATAGTTCAAGAAGCCTAAGTCCTACTCTTAGATAGTGAACGATCTAAAAGATTTCAAGCAAGGACCGTCTGAGTCTATATGGGAAGCTGACCAACGGCTAAAGAATGTAATTAAAGAAGGAGGATTCTTGTATGATGATAGGAAGCACACGGAATGGTTTATTTATATGTTGTTTCCCCACCTGCGCGTGCCAATGGGCCATCAAGCCATCGAATCACAAAAAAAGGCCTTGGAGATTGCTATGAAGCTGGAAGCTACGCCAAGAGATGATACCCAATTAGGAGTACAACAAATACAAGGCTGGCTAGAAGAAATGCACATGGAAATCCAGAATCTTCGGAAGGAGCGAGGAGCAGAGGCGAGCCCTGAAATATGGTGCATATGATGCAGGGTGAATGGACACACTAAAGATAACTATCCTCTGCTAGCAGACTACATGCAAGCTGGGGGACCCAACCCGTTGCATCCTAGGAATGTTGCAGAACCAAGTGGGCTGGTGCTGTGGTGCAATGATTGTCGCGTTGTTGGGCTGCACGATACCGACCACCGCCCCCACCTTGCCGCATACGTCCCAGAAATCAAGCAACAATGGTGCAGATTCTACAGATGTGTAGGGCATGATGAACAGAACTACCAGATGTATGATATGATGATAGATCGAGGAAACTTATATAGGGTACAGTTGGATCTGTCCTCGCCAAGATCCCCCTCGGGCATAAGTGACTCCCCAACTAGGGGCAGGAGAGGGGGTCGAGGTGGAAGCGCAGGTAGGGGGAGAGGACAACTGCTTTGCTATAACTGTGGAGAAATAGGGCACTTTGCAAGGGACTGCACGAACCCTACAAGAAAATCCTGCAGATATTGTAGACAGTTGGATCATGTGATCGAATATTGCCTGATTCTGATAGATAAGATGTAGGAGAAGCAACAGACACCTACACAAAATGTACAAAGTTTCAAGGCAGAACCTCGAGATGAAGGACCAAGTGTTAATGTTATAACACACAGCGGCATGGCCACCAGAGGAGCTGAGGTAGAGCCCCTTATCCGTAAAGCAGACATTAAACAAGAAGCTTTGGACTTATAGAAGGAAAAGGAAACCTTTGTCGCAGCTTGCCAAGACTTTGTTAAGGCCATGGCTACTCCTCAAGCCCCTACGAACCTCAAGGTAGTTGATACGTCAAACTATTCCTGCAGGCATGTATGAAGCTGCTGCGCAGCAAAAGGGCCGTAGAAAACCTCCAAGCTTACAGCTACGCAGAAAGAACTACCCCAGCCATGGAAGTTAAGGATGTGCACAAGCTATATAAGCATAAGAAATGCATTGGTAGGGAGATGCGGTTAACTGTGCAGATTGGTGATTACGAGATGGATTAGGTTATTCTAGACCTAGGCTCGAATGCGAACGTACTACCTAAGAAAAATTGGTAGCGAATGGGAGAACCTAAGTTGGAATGGTCCACTATCCAAATGCGCATGGCTAATCAATAGAAGATCATACCGTTGGGGTGATTATCAAAGATTGTGGTAGATATCGCAGGAGTTAAGGTTTGGGCTGACTTCGAGGTCATTAAGATTGTAGAAGATGCGGAACCCTATCCTATGCTCCTAGGATTCGACTGGACCATAGATATGGGTGGTATTATTAATTTGAAGAAGAGAAGCATGGTGTTTGAAAGTGAAGGAAAACGGGTGGTAGTACCGCTAGACCCCGTAGAAGGAGAAAGGTATACAGAACCAGTGCGTGAGGAAGAAGAGGTGGATCACATCTATAAGTTAACTGCGAGGGACGAGGACTGGATCAATCCTACGACCAATGGTGTGCTTTGCTGGGAAAAAGATAGCGAATGATTTTCTGACTCTGACGAAGAAATGGAAAATTGGAAAAACCAATTACACGATGTCTCTACGCTGCGTTGCCTATGAATTACAAGGGAATTCTGATGCATATCCTCAGAGGTAATAGAACTGCCCTATTTCATGGTTCTAGTAGCATAAAGGATTTTTTGCGAACATTTGAAGCTAAGGTTCCAAGAGAACGAAGGCTATGGACCCTTAATCTAGCCATGCACGCAATACCTCCAAGGTGGTGGGACATGCATAAGGGGGCGTTCCAGGATTGGGAGGAATGTCGAGATAAGATGATCCTACAATTTGAGCCTCTGGCTGACGTGCGCGTCAAGATGTTTCTTGGCCCAGGGGATCCGTGTGAACATTTGTTCACTTGGATGGATAAATGGTGGGATCGCCCTACAGAATAATGGGTTCACTTGTTTATTCATGCCTTAGGACCAATTCCCACCGCATGGTACTTGGATGTGGAGCTACATCAACGCACCCACCACTGGGAAACCTTAAAATACGAATTTATGGGGACGTTCGGATTAGCAGGAGGAATGGAGGCGCTTGACGAAGCTCTGCAGGATATAGATACCTTTGTATTTGGTGAATCTAGCCCATATGCAGCACTGGAGATACCAACATGGGAAACACAGATGCAGGATATTGTCAACTACTACAATATCAGCATAGAAGAATGTCATGAAGATCTGTGCAATGTCTCGATCCCAGAATTAGAAGGGGAGCATGCAGTTGCAAGACCTCTATTACACACTAGGGATGTTACGAAGCCTCTAAAGCTACAAGAAGTTAACATTGGCATGGAAGAGAAACCCAAGTTGGATAAAATTGGGGATTACTGGGATGATGAGACAGTAGGCAAGGTTGCGGAATTACTCGCAAAATATCAAGACTTATTTTCGACAAATTTTTCGGAGCTTAAGGGGTTATGCGCATCACACTGAAACTAGATGCGCGCCCTTATCGGCTGAACCCTAAGTATAAACAGAAGGTTAGGGAAGAAATCGATAAAATTCTCACCGCGGGTATCATTGAACCAGTCGAAAACTCAGACTGGGTGACTCCCATGGTGTTTCAGGAAAAGAAGACGAAGGGGGAAATCCACATCTGCGTGGACTTGCGCAAGTTAAATGATGCATGAGTACAT
This sequence comes from Pinus albicaulis, assembly GCA_034641835.2. NCBI lineage: Eukaryota > Viridiplantae > Streptophyta > Pinopsida > Pinales > Pinaceae > Pinus > Pinus albicaulis. Next base: position 643,744,779 of record CM076584.1, on the reverse strand, counting down.
GATCATTTTCCAACATCGTTCTCTGATGAGATCCTGGATAGCATAGGAGGCTAGGAAGTGTACTCATTCAATGATGGGTTCTTAAGGTACCATCAGATCATAATCACACCTAAAGATCACAGCAAAACTACATTTGCTACCGAATGGGGATTCTTTCAGTATACAGTCATGCCGTTTGGACTAAAAAATGCTCCTGCCATCTTCTCGCGGGTATTAGTCGCAGTGTTGAAAGAATTCATCCATAAATTTCTGGAGGTATACTTTGATGATTGGAATGTCTTTGGCTTAGTAGTTACCCACATTTCGAACCTGCGCATGATGTTGGATGCCTGTCAGAAGCACCAAATTTCCCTAAATATCAAGAAGTGTATCTTCTGTGTACCCTTCAGAATCTTGCTCAGACATATAGTTTTCAGACAAGGGTTAATGGTGGACCCTGCGAAAGTTGCAATTATCATCAATCTGGTAGTCCCTATGACTGAGAAGCAGCTACGTTCGATCCTTGGACATACAGGCTACTACAGAAAGTTCATTCAGGGATACGTGCTGATCACAGCCCCTCTGGAAAAGCTGCTTAAGAAGGATGTTTCATTTTTTTGGGATGACGAGTGTCAAAGGAGCTTTGAGCTACTCAAGGAAAAGATGGTATTTGCACCTATCCTTATCTTTCCTGATTGGGAAAAGGTATTTCATGTTCACGTTGATGCTTCCAAAATCACCCTGGGCGCAGTCCTTACACAGCCTAGAGATGGAGACATTGATCACCCCCAGTTGCATTTACTAGTCGAAAACTCTCTAGTGCGGAGCGCAAATATGCCACCATGGAGTGGGAAGGATTGGCCATGGCCTATGCATTACAGAAGTATAGGCACTATCTGTTAGGGGGACACTTCAAGATGTTTATAGATCATTCAGCTTTAAAGTACCTGGTGAATAAGCCTGTGTTGGGGTGAAAATATGTTGATGGATTCTGCTGTTCCAGGAGTATGGCTTTGAAATTATTGTCAAACCAGGGAAGTTGAGTGCTGGGCCATATCACTTGTCCTGAATTGTGGCTAGCGAGGAACCAACCAACCTGGAAGACGGATTGCCTGATGTGTAGCTGTTTTCTATTAAGGTAGTTGATGCGCACTTCGTTGACATCATTTAGCTCCTGACTACAAGCATGGCACTCGCAGAGTATTTGGTACAACAGAAGAAAGAGTTGGTAACCCACGCTGCGGATTTTACCATCATCGCAGGTCACCTCTATAAGATGGGAGCAAATGAAGTGTTGCGAAGGTACATTTTGGAACATGAACGGTATGCTATCTTGACTGAAGCCCACGATGGGGTAGCAGGAGGTCACTATGCAGGGAACGCAACGGCACGAAAGATCTTAAGAGCTGGATTATGATGGCCTACCCTGCATAGTGACTCTCACAACTATTGTAAGGCCTTCGATACATGCCAATTCACTAGAAGACTATCCCACTGGGATGAAATTCCCCTTCAACCGCAAATGGCCCTGCAAGCATTTGACAAATGGGCCATCGATTTGGTAGGACCTATCAACCCACCCGGAAAGAAGACAGGTGCAAATTACATTATAACTGCTACTGATTATGTAATTAGGTGGGCCGAGGCACAAGCGGTGAAGGACTGCACTACAGATACCACTGTGCACTTCATCTTTAACCAGATTTTGACCAGATTTGGATGTCCAAAAATCCTGATGAGTGATAGAGGTACGCACTTTGTCAATGAAACAATACAGGCCTTGATGGAAGAATTTTGGATCTATCATGCGAAAAGCACTCCGTATCATCCTCAGGCTAATGGAATGATCGAAGCTTTTAATAAGGTCTTGGAGCACACACTGACCAAGGTCTGTAATGTCGATCGCAGCGACTAGGACGTCCACATTCTGTCTGTTATATGGGCTTACCACACCACCTGTAAGAAGTTGATAGGGAAAACACCATTTAGGATGGTCTATGGCAAGGAGGTCATCATGCCCATGGAATATATTGTTCCTAGCTTGCGCATCACAGCCTTCAGAAATATGGTAGAGCCTGATATCATGGAGGAGTGGTTAGCACAACTTGTGGCTTTGGAGGAAGATAGTTTCATTTCTAACTTCCATCAGTAGGTTTAGAAGGCACGGGATAAGGCATGGCATGACCGACATATTTGAAAAAATTCCTTTGTAGAGGATGACTTAGTGCTACTTTATGATAGCCAGTTTATGAAGCACCCAGGGAAGTTTTGTCGGCACTGGCTTGGGCCCTATACAGTGAAAGAAATCACGGATGGTGGTGTTGTTCGATTAGATACCCTGTGCGGCGATATGCTACCCGGCTATGTCAATGGAAGTCAGATCAAACCATATCGATTAAATGACTATATGGCCGGAGTAGTTGTATGAAGTGGGATAGACCCACCTAAGAAGGTAAGCGCAGCAGGTTCCATGTTCCACGCAGAAGGCAACCACAGAATTTGGAGCCCAGGGAAGTGCGCTGAAGGTGCAGGAATAAAATTAAAATGTAGCAGATGCATTGGGAGTGTAGGAGGTATGCTAAAAGTGCAGGGGTGCACTAGGAGCGCAGGGGTGAGCTGAATGCACCAAGGGTGCAAAAACTAGTCATTGGAACAGTCAAATCAAGTAAAAAGAAAAATTTGCCGATGGGAGGAGCGAGCGGCCGACATTTAATGAGGCGATTTCTGGAGATTTTTTGTCGTTTACTTGATGGTAAGTTCCAAGTTTAGTTTACCCTACTATTGGTTGATCGCAAAGGCTATAAAAAGGGTAGGATAGATTAGAGACGGGTTCTGTATCTCTTGAATAGCTTGTACTTTGCATGTTTATCCTTGATGAATTTGTGCTGTAAGAATTTTTGTGCCTATAGCATCCCTTTCATGTCTGAGAAACCTAGTCCCTTTGACAGTAGTAATCCTGAGTTTGTCTTTCGCACTAGAATGACGACCACGAATCTTGCTGAATCCTCAGCACCAGCGACCTCGGCAAAGCCAGAAACTGAGGAAGTGGTGGAGATTGAGTTCGAGGCTGAAGAAATTATCTCCACGCTGAGCCCAGTCATGAAGAAGGGGAAGGAAAAAGCACAGGGCTTAGGAAATCCCCCGAAACCCGCAAAATGGGCTAGAGGGAAGCCTTGTACTTCTGTGCGAAATGTAAAATCCCTGCGAGCGACGCCCCGGGTTGCTTGGGAAGAGGCTCAGGCTGCAGACCCAATCAACTGGTTACCTCCTTTCGTTCGGCTACGCAGGCCCTCAACACGCACACCGAAGAACCTTGATGGCCTGATCAACTACCTGCAGATGTTGTTGACCCCAGGAGAGGTCCTCGTTATTGGTGAACCCTTTGGAAGGCTCCATGAGATCAAATTAGATGATCATGACTTGGCTAATTTGGAGGCCTTCCTAGAGTTGGCGCCCAATATATCTTGAACGGGTTCAGGAGGATGATGGGATAAAAATTGTCCTCGTAAGCTGGGGACGCGGAGTCGTAGAATTCAGGCTCCTCAACTTTCTCAAGATGCTGCATTTCAGCCACTATAATGTCATGGACCATCTGGTGCATCAGTTACTTGCCCTGGTCCATAATGGATGTTTATGGATCAAGGATCGAATCCCTATCGATGTTGCGCTCATCCATCGAATCATTGGCCTTCCTATGGAAGGACCAAACCCTCTCGAACGTGTTGGCAAGAAGTATGAGGGAGAAACTGCTGAGTATGTGTGACAAAAATACCATGTGGAGCAGAATACTCGCGACTTCATGATAAAAACCATCAGTGATCCGACTACGCAACTGGGTACCATGTTACTGGCATGTAAGATAATTCAAAAATTTCAGGTGGCCTCCGTCCTTGCATACATAATTCAGCTAGCAAGCCAGTGCGAGAAAGGGGTCTACTTCAATTGGTCACAATAATTGTGCAATGAGTTTTTGGCCAATGTCCGTGGGCATTTTTCTATTCCTGGCTGCTACTTCTCATCGCACTGATAGCCTGGGAAGAACCTGAGGAATTAGTTGTCCAGGAGCTCACCCCCAACATGTGCAAGGGGACCCAATATACAAACTTATGGGATTCTAAGGATCTGCAGCGTCTCGAGGACAACTAAGTCTTCTAGATCCTCTTTGAGAGTAGCTTGGCAGAAGCCATTAATTCCTGACCACGGTTGTCTCTGACAGTATATGAAAGATACAAGGGCATTGAAACATTCAAGATCACCATGCACAACGTCCAGGTCAGAGCACGCAAGGATAAATCCTGGACTTCGCTCCCTTATATTGTGGCGGATGAAGAAATTGACAATTTAATTGTGCTTTGGCATCCTAACTGGAAGATTGGCTTCAAAACCGGTGGGAAGCGCACTAAAGGAACTAGCACACCAAAAGTAATACCACCTGTCATCATCAAGGATACCATTGCACCAAGCAAGAGTACAGGGAAGGACACAGGCGCAGCAGTAAAAAAGGATGCACAGCAGAAACAATCCATTGAGAAGGACGCAAAAGTGGAGACTCAGCTAGATTCACCGCTAGACTTGGGTACAGAAGGACTGGTTGTGGGAGGAACTATCTCCCTCCGAGACACGAAGTGAAAAAGCAAGCCTGTCAAAGGGCCCCAAAAGAAGCGGTGCTCTCAACGGACGGAACGAGATGAACAGTCACACTGACCGACGGGGACCTCAAACAAATTACTAATGTGGTCACTTTGGCCACAGAAGATAGATGGTTAGCCTTAGAAGAACAACAGAGAGCTGCGATCGACACAATTTAGGCTGAGCTCCGTACTCTACACCTGAAGATAGACACGTTGCAGATGAGTGTGACTCAGGTATGAATTCCCTTGGCAACCAATAGTGTAGCGCTAGTTACAGATGAAAGTTGCCACTATTCTCTACCTAGTGCGAACCTTGTGATCAGTCCACCCAACCTGCGAGTGCAAGTCCAAGGTAGTGCATAATTCCAACTGAATTTAGCTAGGCTACCACATGAGGCATTGCAGGGTCTCCACACCTCCTTGTTTTAGGAAATTTACCATCGGGACCAACAAGTGCACCAACAACTTAGTGTGGCAGAATAGAAAATCGATGCAACAAACGAAGCTTGAAAACTTGATTCACTGACTCCAGGGAAAATTTTTAGAACCCCCCTAAATTTATATATATAATAAATGGGGAATCCCCATGATACATAGGAAAAATAGAAGGCAATTTTATTAATGATATAATATGTATATATAATTTTTTGGCGAATTTCTCATGAGATTATATTATCTTGTAAAATCATGGCGAATCACCAGAACAAATGGCTAATCACTACTACAAAATGGTGAATTGTTGTCTAGTGGAGTTCGGGGTGTTGGTTCCAATGAAGATATGGTAGTTGAACCCAAGAGTAGAAGGAAGAGAACCATCGAGACCAAACATGACACATGGTGACTTGTGAGGGAAGTAGTTCTCGTGTATTTTGGAAAACGAGTTCTTCTAGTTCTGCTAAGCATAGTGTTGTTGCTCATGCTACTACTAGCACTGATATCGAATTTTTGTATGAAAATAGAAATGTTTTTTTTTTTTTGTGAGTCAGAGGAATTGGCAACATCAGACAGCTTTTTACACGGGAGACCCGGGGTCAAACCCCCTGGCTACCACTATAACCTCTCAGGGACTGCCTATCCTGCAAGAACGGTACCTGGATAAGACAAGGCTCGAACTCGTGACCTACTACACAGCACAAACGCCTTAACAGTGCATCCGCTGGCCATTAGACCATGCCCCTACGGGCTTATGAAAATAGAAATGTTAATCCAAAGACATTGTTGCATATTTCCAATCATCCTCATATTTCAACAACTCAAAATCAAGCAACTTTGATTCAATTTCAACATACATAACTATGTTTTGTTTAAATGTATTATATTGACGTTAACCAAAGTCTCCTCACTACTATGCTCTTAACCAAACTCACTCTCATGACTACCGATGTCTACTAACATATCTAATTCCATTTTCTTAATATTACTATTTTTTATTTAATCGGCCTAAATCTATAAGTGTTAAGAGGGATCAAATCTCTTTGCATCTTACGATATTTCTAGCTCAAGAAATTTAATCTCTCTCAACGTTTAGTAAATCCAAAGTTAAAATGGCTCTAAATTGTATTAATTCCTCCTTTAAACAAGCTATATGAATACCATGGGTTCTCATAAACGAGCTCAAAAACCACTAGTAACTTGAAAATTTTTATATAATTATTAATCAAAATCTTAACATTAATTTTATTTGTCCATGTTATTTTGCAATACAACGAATAAGCAACAGGAAAAGATCACATTATCTAAAACTATTTATTAAAAGAAATCAGATGAGACTTTATGATAATTAACAACAAAAATCATTTTCAAATATATTCCATTTACCATTATGGGATTGACTTCTTCTTGGCGAAAAGGGAAAGGGGGTCGTGATACTTCCCAAGCCCACCATGGTTCGATTGCCCCCCAGAGTGTGTAGTGCGTTTAGCCCTCAGAAGAAGCAAGGGCCATCATGGCCACATGAGCAAGTTACACAGTATAATGGGCATGATTTATAGCCCTCTTGCCCACCACAATTTCATCTTGAAGTTGAATATATGACACCAGTTATTAAGAAATCTACCTAAACCGACTGGAATGCATCTGCACCATCATAATAAATGGCCAATCCAAGATTTTATATGTGCATTTCAAACACACAATATCATTTTGGTTTCAGATGGAACCCTTAAAATTGAAACTAAAGATATTGTAAAAGAACATTATTTGAAACTACAACACACCTCCGTTGGGAATTCTTCACTCCTCCCCTCCTCTGGATTAGGTCGGTTCTTGCACATTTGTTTTTGAGTCATGTACAGGTGATATAGTGACAATAAGACCCATTTATCGCTTCACGTATGAATGGTAGTATACATTATATTATTTGTAATGAAAGATGCATCATAAACTTGATGATTTCAAGAACTTCTTTTGTTCTCGTCGATAGCGAGTGACCTCCTTCACTGTAGCTAGGAATGTGTGCAGCAAAATGGGAACGAAGAAGGGCTGGCATCATAATGAAGTGTTAAACATGGTAATAAACCCCATGCCAACAATATGATATAATTGAAAAAAGAATAAGAGGGCAGATTTCCTCATCATCACTGATTTGAATGGTGAAGAAATTTACTTACAGTGTAAATAGCAAAGTGGTGCTCAGTAGGGAAATAGAGAAGAGACATGATGGATGGCTGGAAGAAAGCCTCCTCAGCCCAAGCCCTTGCTCTCCAAGCATATTCTGCTCAAACAAACATACAAACTTGATTAGGATGACCCATATTTGGAAGAAAATAAAAATGAATTTTGCAAAACAATTTTGTATGCTAGAATAGAAATATTATTGTACCCGCAGCAGCAAAATACATGCCAACAAAGGAGTTGCTTCGAGCCATACTTGCAGCTTCAAGTGATAGATGCACCTGTAACAGTATAGAATTTGTTATACGTTTTAGTGAACATTCATAATGTTTCTTATCTTTAATGACCAGCTTAAAACCAAGTTAGTCTTGCAAGATAATCTTCAGAATTAGGAATTTTAACATAATATCAGAGGAAAAATCCTAAAAAATTAACAATCCCTCATCAGAACAAAAGAAAAATATAAAGAACCTTTATTTCTGGAGCATAAATTTGGAACTATCTAGGCGATCGTGTGGGTGCTTTGGAGATAAAAAGGGAAAGAATTACCATATAAATTTGCCCCGAAAAAATCTTAAAACAACAAAATTGTTTGAGATCACTTATTTCAACAAATTGGAATCCATCTAAAGCTGCTTCTCATCTTATTCCTTATATGTGATGCTATCGTATTCATACTGAAGTAGCAAATAAAAGGTTAACTAGTCATGGGAAATTCATGAATTCGACTATACAGGACAAGCAAAGTCAGATATGGCCTAAAAATAGAACAGGACAAAACTTCTTCACTTGTACCAAACTACCAGAGAAACAAACAGTTAGAAGCTAGCATTCACAGAAGGAAAATTTAGGTGGTCAAAAGTAACAACTCTACACTGAATAATAATCAATCACAGTAGACAGTTACACAAGTTGCTCTTGACAGAGAAACAACACTACATTTGAATAATAATCAATCTGGGTAAACAATTACACAGGCTGCTCCTTACAGAGAAATAGATTTGGGAGTGAATTTGAATGTAGCTCAGATTGTTCTTCAGATGTGAAGGCCCAGCTGCTTTTGACTATTAAATTTTTGTTTCGAATCACTATTTTTAAATGATGTTGTAAATTTCCAAAGCAACAGAACACTGCAAGCCAAAATAACAGTATCTTGTCCTCCATAAGTGGGACATCTTCATTTATGAGTGAAAGGCCTTGCCATAGTCCAAGAAAGCCTAGAATAATAAAATGTGCTATGGCATCATCTCCAATGGTAACAAACTCAAGCTCCAAAGGGGTCGTTCCACTAGATAATCATCATCATGTGTGCTACAATACCTCAAAATCTACGTGTCCACAAGTAGACATTAGGCACAACCAAGAACTCTCATAAAAACTTCCTGGTTATTGGGTGTGTCAGTTTGTGAAGAAAAAATACAATGGAAAACACAATCAGTCAATAGTATAACATAATAAAATCAGTATGTGGCATGTGCTACCTAAACTATACATCAATATTTCATTATTAAGTTACAATGAAAATAAGCAAGTGAAACTATGAGTGGAGTCACTCTTATCCCTCATAAGGGAAGGGAGACCAAGTATTGTGCAATGAGAGGGGAAGACATTAGGAATTTGTTGAATTTTTTTGCCAAGTATACAAGAGAGTACAAACTGCCGAGAGCCAAGAAGAAATTAGAACAACAATTTATATAGAAGCAATCAGCTACATTCAGTTATGCCCAGTATCAGTTTCTTGTGCATCTATAACAACTACATTTTGTCTTGCCAGAAAGATTTCAGATCCTGAAATGGGTATGACTGTGGATCCTACTATTGACAGTTGGTGTCATCTGTTGGTAGTTGTCACTTCCAATGTGTCCATTAATGGCAAGTCATATATCTATTGTCAAATGTCAAACCCAGTACCATTGTTATTGAGGGTTCTGACATGAGAGTTGACAGTGGTCATGTCAGGTATCTTATGCCAGAGATGCTCCAATCCAGGCTAAGTCAAACTGCTAGCACAATTCTACTAAGATTTTGACAGGCAGATTTATTCCTGTCAATGGGATTTTTAATTCTAGATCGTGTTGATTTTTGTTGTGTATCATGGCCACCTCCACCTAAAGACATTGTGAATTCCTTTATTCTGAATTTCAGATTTATTTGAGCTTAAAGTCGATGCATTGACATGAATAGAACAGGCATAGAAAGGAGACTTCAGAAATTCAGGGCCCATGTCTTGTCACTTATGAGGTATGTCTCCAAATTCAATGGAAGACATTAAGATCCAAAGGGATTGGGTCAATTATTTCTATAGTCCAAGGTGCATTCCTCCTCTTAAGGTTTTTATTAGAGAGTTTCTTAAGCATTGGGGCCAAGATTTCAGATTTTTTAACACTTACCAAGTCCTATTGGTGACCCTGCGAGAGGAGGACCTTCTTAGTATTTTTTAAGGCAATGAAGGCATTGATGAAGATGAAGATGAAGCACTGGTAAAATTTCTATTTGACCTCCTTGATGGTGTGCTACACTTGGGAGAAAACCACTAAGGTTTTCCAACTAATACTCCAAAGTATGACAATGTATTTGTTGTCTCAAAGAAAGGAGAGGAATTTAAGCATGATGAGCATTATGTAACCATGTACATCCATGAATACCATAAGAGAAATGATGACAGTATGACATAAAATCTTGATGTTGCTGCAACTATCACTCTTTTGGGCACTAATATGCATAAGTTTGGCAATAATGTTTTTGGCTGTCACACCAAATAAAAAATTTCAGATCAAAAAGACAGCTCAGAGGATGATGCTTCAAGTTATGATTATGTTGTTGCTGCTACAGGTGAGGCTCTAAGCCTAGAAATTGAAAAAGGCAGCATTACTAGCCAAATAATGCAATGATGACAGTATAACATAAAATCTTGATGTTGCTGACCGACTTGGATTTCTTCTATAAGGATGATGCTTCAAATTATGATTGAGAGATTGATCTTATTTTTCCTTCCTTCTTCCTTGGATCCTTCGCTTGATGAACGAATATATACTTGCTTGATGGATGATCTAAATTTCACCTTGGAGGAGGAGGTCAAATTCTTTATGTAGTCTTTTTCTAGGTTGAATGGGTGCATCTTTAAATGTGCTCGACTTGACTAGGAGGACGACCGACTTGGATTTCTTGGAGCCAAAAATTTCTAAATTAAAAATTCAAATTTTCTCTTTTGAGAAGGGCATGAAGAACATGCCTTAAAATTTTATTTTGACAATAACATGAAGAAGATGCTTTACATTTATCATTACAAATACATCAAGGGATAAAAATATCAATTATGATGATGATCATAGATAAAAAATTCAACACTCCCTTTTAGCTATCAAGGTATTCATAATGAATATCTATATGTTATGATGTTGAAAATTTTCTCGAAGAAAAGGTGATAACAATTAATCATTAGCATCAACATAATGTGATTACCATAATCTGGTCAATAACTATGACACATGGTAAATAAAAAACATCAATAGGTTACCATAATTTTAACCAGTACCTTTGACTTATGGTGTATCCTTTCCATAATCCTAGTCGTTACTCTTGACACATGGCACATCTTTAGCATCAACTATTCAACATGATTCTGGTCAACACGTCTAACCCATGGTATGTTGACTAGTCTTGGTTCACCATCATCTTGGTCAATCTCTTTGAATTGTGATGAAACCCTACAATCCTACAATCCTCACAAGAATTTTTTTTCCATGATACTAGAGTATAGGATAGAATCTTAAATCACTAATGCTACCAATCCAAATATCACAACAAAACTACGTTTCACAACGAAAAAATATACAACAGTAAATATAGTAGTGCACAAAATATATACAACTTTATTTTACAAATTTATACAACAACCCAACTTCATTATATTAATCAAATTGATAATACAATAGTCTAGGGCTCCTGTACCAGGTATAATGGCCCTCAAATATCCACTGGTACAAGAATAAAATATACAATATACTCTGATGGTATAGTTGATGTAGCATGCAATCACAACTACTTTGTCATATCATGTACACTGCGGGTCCTTTGCTTTTGTTCTACAACACCTGCCTCTATCAATGCACCAACTCCTTTAGGCCATTGAAATTGGATCTCCATTATTCCCTCTAGCCAATCATAATTCCATCTACAACCAAAACATAGGATCTTCATGCTCACTATTTTCTCCATCATCCTTCAATGCCACACCACTTTGATACTTTTTCCCACTGCTACTCCTCAATTCTTTTGGGACTTTTCATCCCACTATAGTCTTCCTGTGCTGATCCAATGAAGACGAACATATGGTAGGAGGGATGCAACCTATCATCATTGAATGTAACCTGTACAACATGCCACCTTAGTCCACTAAGGTGTTGATATAGGCTCAATTTTTGGCACTTTCAAGATTCCCTCCAATAGACCTCAAATGCCCAATATAAAACCAAACAAATTGTCTGAACTAGACACTACATCCACTAGCATCAATTCAACATTAACACATCAGTACATACCTTAAATATCCTTTTTCTAGGTTTTTTTCTCTGTTGTAGGCTTCAATGACCTGGTCAGGGCTAATTACCAACACTTTAGCCCTCTTCCACTGCTCGAAAAAACCTCTAACAACTACATCCAACCTCCAAATAAGGTCTACTATATATACATTGTTGTTCTGGGCTAATACCATCCCTAAATATGAATTTTGTCTCCTCCTTTTTCTAGGGTAAGGAGCTTGACTATCCTTCAACTTCCAATATATACCTGCATCTCCTTGTTTAGAGACTTGCCTACACAAAAAAACATCAAAACACTACCCATAATTGTTCCATTATTCCTTCGCCTGCCTCCGCTCCTACTTGGCCCCTAAAATAAACATGAATAGACTTCAAATAGTCCTCCTACCCATCCCCGTCCTTCCTTCTTGAGACACGAATACCTTAATTGATGTGTAGGCTATGAAAAATACTCCTTGGATGTGAAAAATGAGTCCAAATTCACCTTGTATTTCTATATTATACAGGGGATCCAATGAATTTACTTAGAGAGATTGTCCAAATCTCATAAGACATAATCCTACATGAATTTTCATCCACAAACCCTACAGCCACACAAAAAATTAATATCACCACTTCTAAAGCTCGGATTTGAGTGATTTTAGAGGTCCTCTATCATCTCAAATCATAACATGTCAAAATAAACTAGTGGTTTCACACCCACAAACTTGGGTGAAAATCCCACACCTTGGGTTCCAAGCCCACAAATCACTTTTTTCACACTCCAACCTCCAAATCCCAAACCCTAGGGCTTGGATTACCTCCCAAGCTACCAAATGTCAATACTCCCTCTTAGCGAGGTATGTACTTACAAGACTATGAATTATCTTGTCATCATCATTATCACTGCTCGCAACGCTCCCCCAACTCCTAGCACATACAACTACATCAATCCTTGAATCATGGATTGTGCCTCTCTTGTAAGTGACACTATCACTAGAAGCCTCATGCTTCTTCTTCTTCTCATAATTTTTTTTCCAGTCTCTCTATGATTCCCTCTTGCTATATGTATAAGCAAACTTTCTCCCCACTGACCACATACTCTTCTTGGTTGCACAGTCTCCCTATGACCCTGCAAGCTCCCTTTATAACTCGACTCCCTCTGAGCATTTGGAACATGGAAATTATTCTCGGGAACTTGTACCTACTCATCTAAAGCCTGCACATACTTCTATGTAACATGTACCCTATTCTCCTTCTTCTTATCATTATCTATTGGCTTTCCCATCAACCTATATATATCTTTATTTTTAACTCCCATTAGGATGCCTACAGAGCTAGAGGCTCCGGGACTAAGTCTCACCTTCCCACCCCATAATAAGACCTAAAACTCCTTCTGCTTGATCATTGAGACATACATCACATTATATGTATGCCTTGGTACAAATAGTACATCCGTAACTCGCATCACCTGAATTGACTCCATCCTGAATGGAACAATTCTTGATCCTCTATCTCTTTCTGACTCTTGTCACCCAACACCATGTGTAACTTCGAGTTCCACTTAGCTAGAGTCTTGAATACATCTTGTGACCACGTCATATTCTTCACATTCCATTGTCCATGTACCATGCAACCTCGTCGATGGTACCCTTCGATAAATGTGAGATCAAAACAAAGTCCTCCTTCTCTAATCTCTTGGAGATATGATTAATCTCAGAAGAAATTGCAACACCTATGACCTACTTCCCTTTCTTCTTCTCATTGTCTCCCTTATTCTTCATCACACATCTTTTCAAAAAATGACCCATCTCACCATAGTTTAAACACTTGATCTTTCTCAAGTAATTTTTCTGTCCCTTCATTCTTGCTACAAGTGCCATGTCATCATCTGAAGCCTTCTTATTAAAATGAAGATCCTCATATTGAAACTCTTCCTAAATGAAGTCATCCCATATCCTCTTCCAGTCTGTCAACTTGTTCCTTGCAACAAGCCCATTGATGAATAGCTTCTATTACAGAATAAACCCTGTTTCAAGGAAATCCTCACTATCTCAGAAATCGCAATAGTCACACTGATGATAAAAAGCTCATATCTAACCTGAGACAACCTCATCAGATATGAAGTCACTCCTTTACCATGTATCATCTTGATGGCCTTCAACTCATCCTCCAATATCAATACCTAGTTCTCATTCTTATTCTGGAAAAAATTCTAAAGAGCCTCCCACATCTCAAGAGTAGTGTTCTTCCAAGAAAAAATAGGTATTAAGGAGTCTTTGACCTCGTCTAGGATGATCAAATTTTCCTTTGTATCCAGTTCTTTATATATTTCCATCTCCTTAGTGTATGTTGGGTTCTTGATTGATTTCTTAACAAATTCCCGGATCTTTTTGACCATCAAAAGAAACTTCATCCTTTCCTTCCATAGCCTATATTTGGATAGCCCTTCCAACCTGTCATCTTACCAAATACCAATCTATAACTTTGACATCATTGTGAGCGCTTCACCAACAATGTGACCAACTCCCTCTTAAGTTGTACTTCATTGTGCACACTCTGATCCACTATCCCTTCAAAGTAGCTCTGACACCTTGTTGTTTTTCCACGATATTGGAGTCTAGGATAGAATCTTAAATCACTAACACTACGAATCCAAGTAAACAATACTAATCTGCATAGTGGAACAATGTACAACAATAATTTTACTATTGCGCAAAATACATACAACATTTTTTTAGAAATTTATACAACAAACAAACTTCGTTAAATATTAATCAAAGTGATGATACAACCATCTAGTGATCCCATAATAGGGGTAATGGCCCTCAAATATCCACTAGTATAAAAATACAAGATTCAATGATGATCTAGCTGATGTAGCATGCAATCACAACAACTTTTTTGTATCATGTACTCTACGGGTCCTTTGCTTCCATTCTGCAAAACACACCAACTCCTTTAGGCCATTGAAATCGACTCTCCAATATTCTCTCTAGCTCATCATAAGTCCATCTATAACCAACACATAGGGTCTTCACACTCACTAGCTTCTCCTTCATCCTTCAAGGCCACGACACTTTGAGACTTCTTCCCACCACTTCTCCTCAAATATTTTGGGACTTCTCTCCCCACTATATTCTTCCCACACTACTCTAATGAAGACTAACATAGGGCAAGAGGGATGCCACCTATCATCATCAAATTTCCCTTCTCCAAAAATGAACATGGGTTATGCAAAACTACTTCTCGCTGGACAAACCTTGATCTCCTTTAGTATTCCACTCCTAGCAGCCACCTTAGTCCATCAAGGTGCTTCTTTAGGCTCATATTTGGGCACTTTCACATTTCCCTCAAACAAACCTCAAATTCCCAATACAAAACCAAACATCTTGTCCAACCTCGACACTAAATCCACTAGCATCAATTCAACATCATCACATCAATACATACCTTAAATCTCATTTTTTTGGGTCTGCTTCTCTGTTGTAGGATTTGTTGACCTGGTTAGGGTTAATTACTAGAACTTTATCCCTATTCCATTACTCCAAAACAACTCTAATAGCTACGCCCAACCTCAAAATAAGGTATTATCTATGTACACTGTTGTTTTGGGCTAATATAGCCCTAAATCATACCTAAGTCTCCTCCTTTTTCTATGGTAAGGAGACCAACCTTCCTTCAAATTATAATATATACCTATGGCTCCTTTTTTTAGAAACCTACCCACACAAAAAAAACTTGAAACAATTCTCATAATTTTTCCTTGAGGACATGGACTGCCTCTGCTCCTACCCTGCCCAAGAAATAGACATGAAAAAACTTCCATTAGTCCTCCTTCCCAACCTTGGCCTTCCTTCTTGAGTTGTGGATGTATGTTTTAACCCGGTAAAGAAATTATCTGCAAATGAATTCTTAAAGACAAAAAATAAATAATAACGAGAGCATAAAACATAAAACAGATATACACAAAGATTTTCCCATGGATCCCAAATCAAGACTACCAACTTGATTTTTCATCACATCCCTTTTAGTGTTACAAAAAATATATATACATGTCGAAGCATTCATAAACCTCAATCCTTTAAACCTGGATTAAAACATAAGCATAGTTCCCTTGACCAGATCTACAAAATACTAGGGGAAGAAAACCATCATGCCCCAAAACCATGTGCAAAACCATGCACAAAACCATAGGCAGGTCCGCCCACCAAAAATTAGGGAAAAAAAATTCTCGGGGCATTGTCGCGGCCCCCCCGCTAAGCCTAATGCAACATACAGGGGGGATATCTTCCCCCATGTCACCCCCCCCACGCGTGCGACTAATTTTGGAAAGAATATGACACAGACCAAACATTCTTCCACTTGTTGTTTTCTTTCCGCAGGGAGCCACAAGAGAGCTTAGTCATTTTTCCAACCCTACAACACCCATTGTTTCTCTACACCAAAAGAACTTCTAAGTGCTCACAGACTTCATCAATGCATCTGCAACGTTCTTCAAAGTGTCCACATTTACCAGCAACACATTTTTATCCTCGCCCATATCTCTCGCAAAGTGATATTGAACATCAATGTGCTTTGTCTTTGAATAATAAGTAGGGTTCTTAGCCAAGAAAATTTCACTTTGGCTATCACAGTCTATCCTTATAGCTCGCTACACCAATCCCATATTTGAACACAATATCTACAACCAAAATGCTTCCTTTCTTGCATGAGTGGTTTCCATGTATTCTGCCTATGTAGTTGAAAGAGCCACTGCAAACTGTCTTTTACTCATCCAATTGACTGCACCTTCAAATAGGCTAAACATATACCCACTTGTAGATCTTCTTTGGTCCATATCTCGAACCCAGTTTGCATCAAAAAAACCACAGATGTCCAAAACTCTATCCAATCCTGGTCTTCCCTGGTAGCATAAACCATAATCACTACTACCACGCAAATATCTGAAAAAATGCTTCATTGTTGTCCAATGCTCCTTCCCTGGTTTTGACATAAACCTGCTCAATACTTCCACTGCATGTGCAATGTATGGTCTAGTACATACCATTGCATACATCAGGCTACCCACTACACTTGCATATGGAACACGAGACATATCCTCCTCTTCTTCTTGGGTCTTAGGACATTGTTCAACAGATAGATTTACAGCTATAGGAATAGGAACCTTCACTGGTTTACTGTTTTTCATATTGAACCTCTGCAATATTGTCTCGACATACTTCCTCTGGTTTAACCAAAGTTCCTCTTTATCCGATCTCTCTTAATTTCCATGCCCAAAATATAGTTTACAGCACCAAGATCCTTCATGTCGAATTTGGAGAAAAATTGGATCTTCAAATCTTGGATAATTTCTTTGTCATTTCCAATTAGCAACATATCATCCACATGCAAGACCAAATAAATAACACGACCACCAATTAATCTAAAATACACATAGTGATCCTCTTTTCTTCTGGTGAAGCCAAGTCCCTGTATATAGGTATCAAATTTATGATACCGCATCCTTTGTGACTCTTTTAACCCATAAAAATATTTTTTTAACGTACATACCAGTTCTTTCTTACCCTTCACCATAAAGCCTTAAGGTTTCTTCATGTAGATCTCCTCTTCCAGATCCCCGTGAAGAAATGTTGTCTTCACATCCATCTGTTCTACCTCAAATTCAAACACAGCAACAACAGAAAAAGTAATCTAATAGAAGTAACCTTGGCAATAGGAGAAAAAAAATCACAAAAATCAATTCCTGGCACCTGGGAATAACCTTTTTCTAGCAACCGACCTTTGTATTTCTCCACCTTGCCTTCTACATTCATATTTTTCTTAAACACCCATTTTCTCCTGATGGGCTTCCTTCTAGCCAACAACTCCACCAGATCCCATGTCTCATTTTTGTGCAAGGATGTCATTTCATCAACCATGTCCTCCTTCCAAAGTTTTCCATCCTCTGAATCCACTACCTCCTTGATAGTTATGGGATCATCATCATTGATAGTTAAAGAAAAAATTGAACAGAAAGCAGATGGACTATACCTTTCTAGCTTCCTTCTTTACCGAACTGATCTTCTCATAGCTGGATTTTGTGGCTCTTCCTCTTTTTAATCTTGTTCTATTGTAGAGTCTGATCCATCCTCTTTTAGGTCAAATTCTATCTTATCAGTTTCTTTGGTAGGAATTCATGTTTAAAATGATCTTTCACCTCTCTAAACACCACATCTTGGTTGTACACAACCTTCCTTATTTTTGGGTTCCAAAGCTTGTAACCTTTTATACCATGCTTATACCCAATAAAGATGCACCTTTTAGATTTATTATCCAACTTGGTCCTTTTCCCTTTTGGAACACGTACATATGCATCACGTCCAAATAGACTCAAATGTGAAAGAGAGGGTTTCTTACCAGTCCATACATCATGTGGAGTCTTGTCCTCCAACACTAATGAAGGTGATCTGTTAACTAGGTAACATGCAGTCTCCACTACCTCTGCCCAGAATTCTTGTCCTAACACGGTATCACTGAGCATGTTTCTTGCCTTTTCCATCAGTGTTCTGTTTATTATTTCTACAACTCCATTTTGCTAAGGTGTGTATGGAGTAGTCTTTTGTCGTTATATACCACACTTATTATAGAAATCTTCAAATTACTTCTTGCAGAACTCTCCACCATTATCTGTCCTCAACACTTTTATCTTCTTCTCTGTCTGGTTTTCCACCAGAGCCTTAAATTCTTTAAATCTGTCAAAGACTTCAGATTTCTTCCTCAAGAAATATATCCATGTATACCTTGAGAAGTCATATATGAATAAAACATAGTACACAAACTTACCCATTGATAGAACCAACATGGGTCCAAACATATCACTGTGCACAAGCTCTAATATCTTGTTCGCCCTCTTAGCATCGGAAGGAAAACTCACCCAATTCTACTTCCCATATACACAATGTTCATAGAAATTGAAATCCAGAGAGAAATTATACATACCTTCTAGCATACCATTACCATGTAGTATCTGAAGGCCCTTCTCTCCAATATGTCCAAGCCTTTGATGCCATAGCATGGTATTTTCTTTAGAGATTGCTAGGCTTTCCACTCCACTTTCAGGCACAAAAGAACTATTGTGCTGATCAATAATAGTGCTACCTTGAAGCTTGTACAAAGCTCCAATCCAAACTCCCTCAATTAATACCATTTCTCCCTGAACCATCTTGCAGGTATCTTTCTCAAACATTGCTTTTACCCTGCATCATCCATCTTGCTTATAGAAATCAGATTTCTGGCCAATGAAAGAATATGAAGAACACAAAGAAGTGTTGTAATCCTTCCTCCTTGCAACTTTATCTTGAATTTTCCATGTCTGACAATTATGGTCTTCCTATCATCTCTTAAGAATACATCACCACCATCATACTTGTCATACTCGCAAAACCACTCCCTATGGGGAGTGAAGTGAAAGGATGTACCTGAGTTAATCAACCATGCCTCATGATCTACATGTGTATTTGAAGAAGAAGCCAAATACACATCCCCACCTTCACCTGAGGTGGTTTTTGCCTTTGTAGAAGGAGCATAATCAAATCCCTTTCCTTTCTCAAGAGCTTTAGATCTGTTGTCCTTTTTGTAGTGCCCTTTCTTTCTACATTTCTAGCACACATTTACATGCTTTCATGGAGATTTATATCTCCCTCTAGATTTAGATCTCCCACTCGAAAACTTATTTTTGTTTCTGTTGTGGGACCTTCCTCGTACAGATAAGGAATATCCATTCTAGCCCTCCATATTTCTCCATCTCATTTCCTCTGACAGCAAGGCTGAGACAATTTCATTAAAATTCAAGGTAGTAGTATTGCTACCTATTGCAATAACCATACTATCCCACGAATCTGGTAGAGAACACAAGAAACTGATGCACTTATATACATCTGAGATTTTAATATCAACAAATGACAAATAAATTACCAAGGTATTGATGGCATTCATATTCTATGTCACCGAGTCTCCATCCTTCATCCTCAGGTTATACAGTCTTTTTCCGTAGGAAAAATTTATTCACCAGAGACTTAGATTGGTAGAAAGTCCCTAACTTGACCCACAAATTCTTCGTTGTAGCTTCCCCAGATACATTCAACAATATTGAATCTGAGATACACAACCATATTTTGCTCTTTTTCTTCCGATCCAAATTCGCCCAGTCTTCATCTGACATTGCCGTTGGTTTAGTACCTGGATCTACCACGATCCACTGATCTTTATCCACCAGCAGATCCTCCATCTTGAGCTTCCAAAACTTAAAAATATGACCATTAAATTTCTCAATCTCTATCTTTCCACTTCTCACCATCTTCTTTCACCGCAAGAATTCTGCATATCTCCCACTAAAGAGGGTCTACCATAGACCCGATCAAAAAACCTCTCAGCAGCAAAGGCGTCCCCTTGAAGCTGAAACAACTCTGATACCAAATGTAGGTTTTAACCCTATACCGAAATTATCTACAAAAAAATTCTTAAAGATAGAAAAAAAAAATAGCACGAGCATAAACATAAAACATATATACACAGAGATTTTCTCCTGGATCCAAAATCAGGACTACCAGCTTGATTTTTCAATATATTCCTTTTAGTGTTACAACACACATATATATACATGTCAAATAATTCATAAACCCCAATCCATTAACCCTGTATTAGAACATAATCGTAGTTCCCTTGACTGGATCTAAAAAATACTAGGGGGTCGAAAACCATCATACCCCAAAACCATGTGCAAACCCATGTAAAAAACCAAAGGTGGGTCTGCCCACCAAAAAATAATGGAAAAAAATTTCTAGGTCATGTCTCTGTATTTACAGGCTACCCATTTCAGGAAACCTTCAGATAGGTTTATCATTTTCTCTCGCTATCTGTATTAGCTGCTGGTGTAATGTCACCGTTCCCCCCCCACACTATCATTAATTAATCATTTAAATAATATAACACATACCCAACAAAGCACCATTAAGAAGATGCTTCCCTATTTTTATAACATGTAGATATATTTTTTGACTGACATTTTAGTCAGGGACCTGACTTGTACATTGTGAATCACATTTTTTGGTATATGTATGCGAGATGTGTATTTTTGTGGCTCTTATGATGTGTCTATGGTTATTTTATTGATGTATGTTATGTACCTATGATGGATATCTATTTTTTCATGTTCTTTTCTTTTCTATGGATGATGGTTTATACGAGATGAATTCTAGTATAGAATGTGATTAGCTACACGATCAACTGTTTGGTTCTGATTTCTTGGTATATGTGTGAATTTAATATGATCAAATGGACAACTTAATATTCGTGCATGCAAATAATTCCTAAATAGTTGTGAATTTCATACTTCAAAATCTTGGTTTAAGTGTGATATCACTAGCTGAGAATCAAGGTAGACATGTAGATGGTGAATGCCTTGGTTGAAGGCATCGCTCATCAACCCAATGACTGCATCATATTATGCCTCATTATTGGTGGCTAATCCAACGCATACTCTGTTGGTGAAGAATGGAAATTGGTTAGGATAGTAAATAGCTCAGGCGGCTGCTGCTAGATTTTGAGACCATAGCGAGGCTCCATTAGCAAATCCAAAATAGTGGATGGGGGGATGATCCATATGTGACACTAGAGAATTTTTAGAACAAGTATTTGATGATTGTGATCATCTCAAAAACATATTATGCTACATGCATCTGATCTCTAAGGTTGAGACCTCCTACCCTTATGAGTGAAATGTTTTGAGGTAGATCACATTGACGGGGTTAGCTAGGCATGTACTGTCAGGCTCTGATAGGATGTATGCCCCCTTGAGGAGGAAATGTTTTATGATGTAATGACCTTTCCATAATGTTTCGATAAATGAACAAGGGGTGATGTTGTAGTCGAATAATGATTTTACCCATTTTTTATGTGCCTCATTATGTTGGAGTGACTCTCGTCGATTTTTGTTGACAAGTTCTAACCGTACCAATTGTTGTTCTAAATGTTGGGTATCATCGAGGAGTTTGATGGTGGTATGTAAGTTGTGTTAGAAAATTATATATTACGGAGCAATGCAACACATAAAATATGTGGAAAAACACAGGCACACAAAACACATAAAACCAGAAAGACACAGATATACGTGGTTCACCCAGTTTGGGCTACATCCACCCCAAACAGCCAGTCCTTCCTTTCTATTATCCAGCAAAATGAAGAGACACAACCTATAGCAGATCCACTGTAGTATCCTCTATTATCTCTCACAGTCTCCCTATATGTTTCTCGCTTTGAGAATACACATACATCACATAGCCACAATACTATACCCTCATAAAAACGAGGGGTTGCCTTCTAGGGCAAAAAAACCCTAAACTAAACATAACTTCTACCGTCAGATCATCCGCCTAATGAACGACCCAGATTGACTAGAAATTACTATACTTTTACAAGGCAATTTTACATCTGTTTTTAGCTTCGAGGGCGCTGCCCCTGAAACCCCCGCCAAGGGACCGCTAGCCCCCGGACCCTCCAGCCGGGGGGTCAGCCCCCCTGGACCCCGCGGGGGGGGGAAGTCCCCCCTGCTGCAGGGGTGTACAGTTTTTCTGGGGTATACATCTGGATAAAAAAAGGATGTTTGAATCAGGATGAAAATCAAGCTCCACACCCAACAATCTCCCACTTGCAGACTAATTGTAGCAACTCCACCATTGCTTCATTTGTTGGGCAATGACTCCTCTTTGGACCTGGCTGTTTCTCATATTTATCGTCATCCTTGAAGACCAATTGAAACTGAGCATGTTCTCAGTATCTCCCTGGTTACAACTTTTGTTATCATATATGCATGATTCTGGCTAGTGTTTATCTTTTCCAGCTTCAACTGTCCATCTTCCAATACTGGCCGTATGAAATGGTAATTGAGTTGTATGTGTTTAGCCCTGGAATGAAATGTTGAGTTCTTTGCAAGATGAATGGAACTTTGGCTATCACTGTATAATGTTCCCATATCAGATTCTTACCCAATTCATCCATAAACCTTTGTAACCAAATCATTTCTTTACTAGCCTATGTAGCAGCAACATACTTTGCTTTTGTTGTTGAAAGTGCAACAACACTTTAAATTTTTGAAACCCAACTGACAATTGTTCCACCTACAGTAAATACATATCCTGTAGTGCTCCTCATGTTATCTCTGTCACCTTCCATATCTGCATCAACATATCCCTGTAGATCAATGTTTGAACCACCAAAGCATAATGCTTGATTTTTGGTACCTCTCAAATATCTGAGATTCCACTTTACTGCCATCCAATGTTCTTTTCCTAGATTTTTCATGCACCTGCTTACAACTCCCACTGCATGTGCAATATCAGGCCTTGTGCAGACCATTACATACATTAAGCTTCCAACTACTGATGCATATGGAACTTTAGACATATATTCCATTTCTTCTTGGGTCTTGGGGCACATCTCCTTACTAAGTTTGAAATGGCTAGCAAAGGTGTACTAACTGGTTTTTCATTTTTCATATTAAATATTTTCAACAAATTTTGTATGTACTCATTCTGAGACAATGTTAATTTGTGATTTTCCCTGTCTCTACTTATTCTCATACTAAGGATTTGTTTTGCAGCTCCCAAATCCTTCATTGCAAATGAATTTGAGCACATTTATTTCCTGCATGTTAGAACCTGCAAAAAGCATGTCATCTACATACAATAACAATATAATATATATGCTATCATTTTGCTTTCTCAGATAAACACAATGATCAGAGTGACATATAGTATAACCTTGTTCAGACATAAACCTGTCAAATTTTAGATACCACTGCCTTGGAGCCTGTTTTAACCCATGAAAGCTCTTCTTTAACCTACACACTAATTTTTCTTTCCCTTTGACCTCATATCCTTCTGGTTGCTCCATATAGATCTCTTCCTCCAAATCTCCATGGAGAAATATTGTCTTTACATCTAACTGTTCAAGATGTAAATCTTCCGCTACTACAAGACTTAAAATAGTTCTAATTGAAGTCATCTTAACAACAGGAGAAAATATTTCATCAAAATCAATACCTTTCTTTTGTGCAAACCCCTTCACCTCAAGTCTTGCTTTGTACCTTTGTTTTCCTCCATCTTATTCTTTCAGTTTGTAAACCCATTTATTTTGCAATGTAGTTTTACCTGCAGGCAACTTGACTAAGTCCCAAGTCGGTTGCTCACATTGGAGTCATCTCTTCTTCCATAGTAACCACTTTCTTCCACAACAACTGTTTCTTCTTGCTACATTTAAGTTCACACTAGAATCGATCAATAATAAAAATATATAATGAAGGTATTGTTGGGGGTATATCTGGTAGATCTTTTAAAACCACCACTTTTGAGGTGTTTGGGTGCCCTATTCATTGTGGTGGTTGTTGTTGTTGTTGTGAGTACATTGATTATCATTGTTTTAGAGACCTTTACTTTTGTGATCTCATTAAGAGTTTGTATATTGCTTTATTTTCTTTTCTGTTTCTTTCTTTTATTGGATTAACTATCTGAGGTCTTTCATTGAATATTACATCTCTGCTCCTAATGATTTTGTGATTTTCATAATCATATAAGCGATAAAAAAAATCATTAACACCATATCCAATAAAGGTACATTTATTTGATTTTTCCTCAAGCTTTGTTCTATTTTATTTATTAATATGGACAAAGGTCTCACAACCAAAAGGCTTTAAAAAAGAGTTGTTTACCTTTTTACCTGTCCATGCTTCCTCTAGAATACCACCATCCAAGGAACTTGAAGGCCCTCTGTTTATTAGATAAACAATAGTATCTACAACATCTGCCCAAAATTGTAAAGGCAATCCTGCATGCAATCTCATGCACCTTGCATGCTCCATGATTGTTCTGTTCATTCTTTCTGACACACCATTTTCTTGTGGTGTTGTTGGAACTGTCTTCTCTCTACGAATTCCATGCTCTAAATAGTACCTATCAAACTCTTTGATGCAATATTCACCTCCATTGTCTGATTTGAGACACTTCAACTTCTTTCCTGTCTCAATCTCAACCAAAGCTTCCATTTCTTGAAAATATAAAATACATCAAATTTATTCTGAATACAATAAATCCAAGTTTTTCTAGTTGCATCATCAATAAAAGTAACATAATAATTAGAGCCACCGAGAGATGATACCTGAGCAGGTCCCCATACATCTATATGCACAAGCTCTAACTTTTCGCTCTTCTTTTCTTTCCCAACTCTGAGAAATCTGACTCTCTTCTATTTTCTATAAATGCAATTCTCACATAAATCCAAATCACCATTCTTCAAACTTGGCAATAATTTTCTTGAGTTAAGAATCTTCATCCCCTTCTCACTCATGTGTCCAAGCCTCTGATGCCATAATGCGACATCTGCTCCTTTGGAAGTTAAAGCATTAACAGAGTTAGAAATACCATTGCATACATAGAATGTACCAACCTTTTTGCCTTTTTTTATTACCAGGGCTCCTTTGGTGACCTTCCAAGTTTTATCCGTGAAAATTGTCACACAACCTTCACCGCCTAACTGCCCTGTTGAAATCATATTTTTCTTCAAATCTGGAACATGCCTTACCTATTTTAATAGCCATTGGTTTCCATTCTATTGTTTTACAAGAAATTTACCCATTCCAACAATTTTATAGGGTTTATCATCACCTAAACGAACTTGTCCAAAATCTCCTTAAACATAGTCATGGAAGTATTTCTTATCCGGTGTGGCATGGAATGAGGCCCCTGAATCTACCACCCAATAATCAGTAACATTTTCGAAAGAAAGAATCAAAGCATCTTGTAACACATCACCTATCACATTTGCTTCATGATTGTTTTCTTGTTGTGTGTCTCCTTCTTTTCCCTTCTTAGATCTACAATATTTCTTTAGGTGTCCTTTCTTTCAGCATTTCCAGCACACTATTCTTGATCTGGACTTGGATCTGCCTTTCCTTGATTTACTGTGATATCCCGAGCTCTTTCCTCTTTCCATTTTTCTCCCCCTAGACTCTGCACTCAAAGCATTACCCAATGTCTCACCGGAGCTTTTTCGTCGCATTTCCTTGCTAAGGATAGCACCGAAAACATCATCAAACTTTAAAGTACTAGATCTAGAGATAGAGTTACTAATGGCCATAACTAAACCATTCCATCTTTCTGGAAATAAGCACAAAAATAAAAGAGCCCTATCTTCATCATCAAATTTTATCCCTACAGAACTTAACTGACTAGTAACTGTATTAAAATCATTTAAATGGTTTGCAACAGATCCACCTTCTGACATCTTCATATTAAATAAACATTTCATAAGGAATACCTTGTTTGAGGCCGAGGGTTTTTCATAGAGTTTCGCCAACGCCTTAATCAAACCCTCTGTTGTTGTTTCCTTTGAAATATTGAAGGCTACCAACGCCGCGAGGCACAACCGTACTGTTCTGAGTGCCTTTCTATCGAGAATCTCCCATTCTGCGTCTGTTGTAGCCATTGGCTTCTTTGTTTTTCCGCTCAATGGTAGGTACAAATCTTTCTGATACAGATAATATTCCATCTGCATCTTCCATAACGAGAAGTTTTGGCCATTAAATTTCTCAACCATAAACTTACCATCTTCCGCCATTGCTCCCACTCTAACTAGGAACCCTTCTTTCTTGCGAGTTTATCAGCCAAATAGACCTTCGGCTCTAATACCAATTGTTAGAAAATTATATATTACAGAGAAATGCAACACATAAAATATGCAGAAAAACACAAGTGTACAAAAAAAATAAAACCAGAGAGACACAAATATACGTGGTTCACCCAGTTTGGGCTACGTCCACCCCGAACCACCAGTCCTTCCTTTCTATTATCTAGAAAAATGAAGAGACACAACCTACAGCAGATCTGTTGTAATATCCTCTGTTCTCTCTCACAGTCTCCCTATCTGTTTCTCCCTCTGAGAATACACATACATCACATAGCTGTAATACAATACCCTCATAAAAATGAGGGGTTGCCTTCTAGGGTAGAAAAACCCTAAACTAAACATAACTTCTACCATCAGATCATCTGCCTAATGAACGGCCCAGATTGACTAGAAATTACTATACTTTTACAACGAAATTTTACATATGTTTTTAGCTTTGGGGGTGTTGCCCTCGAAACCCCTGTCGGGGCACCGCTAGCCCCTGGACCCCCCAGTTGGGGGGTCAGCCCCCCTGGACCCTGCAGGGGGGGACAAGTGCCCCCCGCTGCAGGGGTGTACATTTTTCCTGGGGTATACATCCAGATAAAACAAGGATCTCTGAATCAGGATTAAAATCAGGCTCCACACCCAACAAGTTGGGGATTTCACCTTCGATGGGAATCACGGCTTCTGCCCTGTACACTAGTTGGAAAGGTGTGAATCCTGTTGAGTTTTTAACTGTTGTGCAGTATGCCCACAGGGCTGTAAAAACCATGTGGTGCTAGTTTGTCTTAGTGTTATTCACCATACGTTGTAACATTGTTTTAAGCACTTTGTGGCAGCTTCTACCTATCCATTGAACTGAGGATATTATGGTGATGCGAATTCATGTGTGAATCCTAGGTGATGAGACAACTCCTAGAATATTTCATTTTTGAAATGATTTCTGTGATCATAGACTAACTCCTTAGGCATGCCGAATCGTGCGATGACAAGATTGAATAGAATCCGTGTAGCAGTTTCTGCCGTGTTGTCATATGTGGGCATGGCTTCTTCCCATTTGGTAAAATAGTTTAAGGCTACAATTATGTATTTTTGGTTTCCAGACGACGCAAAGTTGCAAGTCATAAAGTCGATTCCCCATTTGCAAAAGGGACCGGCTATGATGACGAGGTGTAGAGGAGAGCGAGGTGATATTGCCTTGTGGGCGAAGCATTAGCATCGCTCACACCTTTTGACTACCTGAATGAAATCACAAAATAAGGTGGGCTAGAAATAAGCTACACGTAGGAATTTTTGGGTGGTAGCCATCCCAAAGAGGTGGTTTCCGTAAGCTCCATTATGACAATCATTTAGGGCTTGCTCAACTTGGTCATGTGTGAGGCATCGTCGTAGGATAGTATCGATGCCTCGTCGATAAATTATGTCTCCCATGAGGGGTTATCAGGGGGCCTAGTGGCGTATGTGCCTTCAGTCGTCACGTGTGAGATTTGGATTGAAATTTTGGGTTGATAAAAATAAGAGGATATCGTCGCACCAAGGATCTTCAGTCGTCACTAGAAATAGACGTTCGTCGCGTGGTGAGTCATTGACTGGGCATCCTTTAGTCTGACTTGGGAGGTCAGTGATGAACTCAGTTAGGATCAAAGATTTTTTTCTCTTGGGGGAGCTAAACTGCAGGTCAAATTATTGCAGTGTGACTACCCAACGAGCGTATTTGTGGTTCATCAGATGACGGGAAAGAAAGTATCTCATGGGGTTGATAACTACGACGACTATTGTAGTCTATAGGATAATATAATTCTGAAGCTTTTGTACTACGTGTATAAGGGCTAGGGAATTTTTTTCTTCAGTTTATATCTTAAGGCAGGGCTTGATAAGTTCTTACTGATGTAATAAATTATGTATTCTTTACCATCAAGTTTGTCTTGGATTAACACCCCGACTATGGCAGTTTCTGATGCTAAAAGGTATAGGGTCTAATATTTGTCATAATTTGGTAGGCTGATCATTGGGGCTAAAGAAAATGTGTCTTTTAGTGCCTTTAATGATTTTTGGGCTTCATCGTCCCATTTAAATGGGATATCCTAACATAGTAGGCATAGAAATCCTTGCACACAAGTGGCGTAATCTGGGATAAAGCGTCTTAGGAAATTGGATTTCCCTTGCAAGCTTTGGATTTGCTTGAGGGTTTTTGGTGGTAGCACCTATTTTATTGCCTGGATCTTGAGAAGGTCCACTCTGGTCCTTTTTTGGGATATGATAAATCCTAATAATCAACCTGCGTTGATGCAGAAGATGCACTTGAGAGGGTTCAAGCACAAGTTGTAATGTCGACATCTTTGGAATACCAACCGTAAATCCTCCAGATGGTCACTTCGCTTCTTTGATCAAACGATGAGGTCATCCAAGTAAGCGGGGATAAGGTGAGCTAGGTCATGGAAGATATAGTTCATGGCCCACTGGAAGGTGGCTCTAGCATTTTTAAGACCGAATGGCATAACCTGGTTGGTGAATGTGCCCCAAGGGGTGGTGAATGTTGTCTTGTATCGATCAGTATGTCAGATTTTACTTTGTTTATACCCTGAGAACCCATCCATGAAGGAAAAGGCCTCGTGACTCGCACAAGCATCAATTACTTGGTCAATGAATGGGGTAGGGTAGTTGTCTTTGGGACAAGCTTTTTTCAAATCTAGGAAATTAGTACAAACGCGAATGGTGCCCTGTTTTTTCATGACATGAACAAGGTTGGAAACCCACAATGTGTAAGATATTGGGTAAATAAACCAGGATTTTTGAAGCTTGTTGATTTCTCGCTTGATCACTTCTACCTTATATGGGTGCAATTGACGTTGTTTCTAGTGTAATGGTGGTATGTCAGGCCACGTGTTAATATGGTGCTCTACGATGGTGGGGCTAAGCCCCGACATTTCTGAATAATCCCATGCGAAGATGTCTCTATACTCTTAGAGAAAGTTTGTGTAAACGACTACTTCATCTGGGGAGCATGCTTCCCCTAGTGATATTTATTCGATTTTTCCTGGTTTTCTCGAGATATTTACCTTGATGGTCGGTGAAATATTTTACATGTTCCCTTCTTCAAACACGTGAGACGCTGAGATGGGATTTTTGAACTAGCATAATTTCCCATATGGGAGGAAGTATTTTTATTCAATTGTGTATATCTCTTCGTTTTCTGGGTTGTTAGGACTAAATTCTTTTTCTGGAAGAAAAAACGAGCGGTGATGTATTGCATCCCACGAACAATCTGGTTTCGTCATGGCTTCTAGAATATCCTCGTCTAAATGGAACAAGGCA
Source organism: Pinus albicaulis (assembly GCA_034641835.2). Lineage (NCBI taxonomy): Eukaryota > Viridiplantae > Streptophyta > Pinopsida > Pinales > Pinaceae > Pinus > Pinus albicaulis. The sequence goes on along the minus strand of CM076584.1, from coordinate 643,715,021 downwards.
TCTAATGGGGAGTTGGTTTGTGTGAGGTCGTGAGGAGTTGTTTCGGGCCTAACAGAGCTTGTCGACAGACACAAATAGGATTCCATAGTTGATGTTGTGGAACCGGACAAGGTCGACAGGGTGCAGACTGTTTGAGTTTGCACCATCGATGGTATAGCTACCGTTGTAGTTGTAGCGGTCTCCACACTAATGACAGATGAGAAGACAACACGAGTCATGGTGCCCATGCATGATGAGATGAATCATATGTGGTTTTGTGTGTTGTCGACGTTGGTTGTTGGAGGAATTTCCATTGTGGTGGCTTGTATGAGAGCAAGCTTATGTTCCTCATGTGGTGTACTAAGGGTACTCGCACTTTCTTGGATTTGGAAGCTTCCTTGAGTACAGAGGTGCCTAAATGTTTCCATTAAGGGGCACAACTACGTTTCGTGATTGTGACTTGTGCAAATGGTTCATGGTGTCCAGGTTCTTATTGAGTAGATGGTATGAAAACCAATGCTACTCTTTTTGCTTGAAGTGGACACTCGGAGATGATTGGGCATTGGAGCATTTTTTCACTTCTGTCATTTCTAAGTTTTTGTTTTTGGTTGGTCTAGCTCTTTTGGGAAGTTCAGACTCAAAGCTTCCCTTACCACTCGTAGCCTTGGAAGGTACTCACAATCCATCGTATGGTATAATTGTGAGCAAATCCTACAATAGCAGTGTGTGATCTTCTCTTGATTAAAGAGATTCATCTGTGGGATGGGGGTGACCATGCGAAGACTTTCAGTAAGTTTCTTAAGTTCCTTACATTGATTGATTCGGTGGTCATTTTTCTTGCATAACCCACATGCCATCTTTGGCTGGTTTTGGGCCCTACTAGGACGATGGGTTGCCGTAGCCTTCCTAATTTTTTGGTAATGATGGGGTGCAGGATGCCTCAGGGTAGGTTTCCTTGTGTTAGGTTGTCTTGGCTCTAGACCAATTATATCTGGGTATTGGGAATCCAATGAGAATATGGTATCTAAAAAAGGGTGTACTTGGGAGATGTAAGTACAATGTCGAGTCTGATGGTTGCCTTGAAAAAGAAGACAATACTGACTTTCCTTGGTAATTCGTTCCCTTTAAAATACTGGAGTGATTGGATACCATTTTTCGAATGATTCTAGATACTGGCATAGGGCGACCAAGTGGTTATGTGCATTGCATAATGCGTAGATTGGTCTTATCCATGGAGGGCAGTTAGGGGTGATGATGTCCCCCTTTGTTTGCCTTTTTTTTGCCGAAATGAAGAAAATGGACCCGGTTGTCACATTTTCTTGCGTTGTCAAACTTTCCATGGATTTCGAATCTGATCCGTTAGTTGCAGCAAGGCATACTATGGATTGGTGTAAAATGTTTAATGTCAAACAAAATCAGGGGATATAGGGACAACAATGAATAGAGTGGTCGCCTGAACACACCCAACACAAATATTGGACTGCTTGTAAGCCGTCGTAGTATACAAGGTTGATAGGACACCATCTCTAAAACAACTCTAGGGTTACACAGTCAACAATGAAGTGATCATGTTCATCACAAAGTGCGTAGAGCTAAATAGGATCTTGAGGGCGATAACGGGGGGAGGCGGTCATTCAAGTGACTTCCTCTCCTCGAACACATATAATATGGTGCTTATTGTTTCCATTCCTTGAATGGTAGTTTTTTTTGTGGATTTCATGCCCGAGTCGGCTAAGTCATAGTTTTCAGCGATGAATCGTTGCATGAAATCCAACATGGACCGGAACCAATGGATGTGGGGACAATGACGCATGTGATGGTTTCTTCCAAAAATCTAACATGTATGTCATCCATGTCAGACTAAGTTTCTTTGGGCAACGTGAGGGATTTGGTACCAATATGTGAACACCCTTGATTCGGGACACTATGTGACTAAGTGGTTAGGCTTGTTGCATAGTGCAAAAACTAGGGTTGGTTGAGTGGCCACTGTTTTTTGTCATTGGTATGTTGGGGTGACTGTGTATGAGAAGGATGTAGGCTCCTCTCGTAGGTATAGTATGGTTCTAGGCTCTCCCTCATCCATCAACATGGGTGGATTTGATGGATCCTGCTGGTATGACTTCTCTAGGGCTTATAGGGCATCCCAATATCATGGCATATCTAGGAAATTATGGGTGTAATGCTCATAACGGTCACATATGGCACATGAATGGTTGGTGCACAATGCTTTCCCTTGATTTTTCATGGCTTGTTCCTTTTTATGGGAACTTGAGGCCACAACATTTATTTCGGTGCTTAGAAGAGGTTTTAATTCATCTAACTCTGGGAACATATTGGATGGATGGCCTACACTATCACATAATGTACAAGGTTGTAATTCCCAAGGTATGTTGGGGTTTTCGATTTTCTTCCCTTTTTTGTTGGTTTTCTTGGTTGCGTTAGCTGGCGCTATTACGAGAGTTTTGTTAACTATTGTAGCCTCTTGAAGAGTGATAGGGGTTATCCCTATAGAAGTGATGCAAGGATTTCCCAGCATGGCTGGTGGGACCAAATACCAGATAGGTATTGCGAAAGCCATGTTTGGCAATGTAATAGTTGCCAAGATTTTCTTTGACACAAAACCAGGTGGGGGGTATAAAAATGGGGTTTGGGCGATGGCATAGGGTAGGAAAGCCATGCCAATGGCTTCGATCTCTGTACTACTAGTCTCCATCTTCGAGCTAGTCTCGGTGTTTTAGGATAGCATCATGCACACAGGTGCCCCTGTGATTTCTAGGGATGTATCTAGTATGATAGAGGGATCTCCTAGGAATGATCCTAGGATCAATGACAGTTTGAATTGACCGGGGCCAAATTCATGGTACTGTATGAGCAATTCCATAGTTGTGTCTACGTAAGTTAGAATGACATCGAGAGCCGTCATGGGTTTCTTATCATAGTATGTAAGTTGGTCAACATTGATGATTCGATCTTCATGGGGGAACATCATTACCCGAAAGACAGAGGATACTATTGCAGTCATGGCATACATATAACTCTTCTTGAGGAGTATATTTTAGTCAAGTTGTGCATCCAAGACTTCAATGTCTATAAGTACTGTCTTTCTGGTCAAGTTTACAAGGAAATTCTAATATAGACCGATGGGAGCTGAAGGTCGACCATTATATGCTCTAAGCATGATGTCGGATGGTTTCAGTTTAGGTGATCCCAACTTCCGCCAAATGGATTTGGACATGATGCATGTAGATGCTCTTTCGTCAATGATGCATCAATGTATGGTGATATTTTGGACTGAAACTGGTATTTGGAAGGTGACCAGAGAAGGAAACATGGTGGTGGCTTTATCTAGGTCAAAATCCATTAGACGTGAATCAGAGGGGTCGATTGCACCTAATGCGGAAAGTAAGGCTTTCCATTTTTTTGGGCATGATTGAAGGAATTCTAAGGCTGACATGGCAGTGGGATATTGTGCTAAATCATCCAGTATGATGTAGTTATGGGAAAATTTTTAGTGGTGTCCTACATGCCTAGTTGGCCCCTTAACTTCCTTTGGAAGGGGCTCAATAGGTACTTTGGATATGGTCAACAGTGCAGTAGGTGCACTCGTGCTCGTACCTGATGGGTTGGTGTTCGGAGGGGCGTCATAGTTCTTGTTCCTTGTTTGGAATAAAATTTCTTCGCCAGTCATGTAAATTTTGTGGCTACCACTCCTGGTATCGTTTTGGGGTTGTTATTGTTGTGGGTGTTAACCACTCCTTGGTGGAGGAAGGGCTCCTAAATTATAGTGGTTTGTTGTGTAGGTCCCCTTTGTCCACGATTTTTTCAGTACAAGGAGTTCAGGACAGTGGTGAGTGTAATGGCCATACTTAGACTCGACCCCTTATTTTGCCCTTGGGAGTTGTTTTTTGGCTCCTGTTTTTTATTTCGGTTGGGGTTTCCCCTAGATTGATATCGCGGGGGTTGTTGCTAGTTACTGCTCCCCTGTCACGATTCTCCCTTTTGTTTATTCTTAGGATTCTTTATTTCAGCGTTAGGAGGATTTTTATGGTTCTGTTGGTCATAAGACTGGCATTGTTGAGCCTAACATGGTGGCACTAAGTTCACAGGTGCATTGTTCTGCGGTGTTGGATTTTGTGCGGGGAGAGGGAAATATTGGTTGCCCTATCCCTAGTTTGTGTAAGGTTGCTCGGGGGATCTCTTCCATCAGCATTCCTAGCTGATTACTGGGTCCCTTACGAGGGAGGGTACGAGCCTCCCTACTATTGGTGGTATGATGACACCCTATTCGTCATATTCTCCAAAGGTGCAAATTGACTTTGGTGGTAGCCAGGTTGCGTCATGTTTTGGGTAGACTCATACGAATATCCTGGGTACTAGATAATTTCGCATAGGTGACCTAGGGTCAATGACTCGATCAAGTGATCTGCGGTATTCAACGTGCCTAGAAATTCTCTATAAGTTTGCAGGTGCGGGGCATTTGGTAGGACAATGTAGATATATCCTAATTGGGTATAGATGAGTTCAAGTTGCTGGGCTTTGAAAATGGCGTCCTCCTTGGAGGTATGTCCTTATGTCACCACATCTTTTGAGATATCTGCTATTAGAGTTTTCAAAAAAAATTGCTGTAAAATTCTATCTTCGATTTTGGCTTTGCACAAACTACAACGTCGCCGCCATTCGTAAAGATGGTTCAAGATATGGACAACTAGTGTTACCTAAAATGAGTTAGCAATTCCATCCATGAATCATGGTGGATGGGTAGTTGAAAATAAGTTAGGAAAGTAGTAGTGAGGGCGCTAATGGTTCCATGTGAAGCAGGAGGCTTTTCAACATACAATTTCGCAGCAGGCCCAGTTAGGGTGCGTTGAAACAGTCTCAGTCGAATAATATCGTCAAAAATGCTATTGGATGAACACCATAGGTGGAAATTCATAATATGATTTCCAAGGTCTTCCAATTGCTTCCCTTCAAATTTTGGTATGTCTGAAGGGAGCTTCGTGAGCATGGTGGGCTAATTAAGGCTATGTTAAATGGGGTCATTAGTTAGCTTTGATAGATCTAGAAGGTTTAATGATGCTAAAAAGGGTAACTGAGTATTAACTATCATTTTGTACTATGGAAACATAGGTGTTTGAGTGTAATGGTTTATGGGGGGGTGCCTAGGGAATATTATCTTGTGACGTACCATGTTGTGTGTTCTGCTGACTCCCTAGAGGGGTAGCACTTCTTTGCCCTCTGGCGGTTGTGGGAGGAGTTGAGTGTGGTGACCCTACTGGGGTTTCCACTGGTGTGGTGATGGGTGAACCTTGGTGATTTCCAACCAAAGATGCCCCAATAAAGGATGAACCAATAATGGTGGTGGTATGTCATATTTTACGGCCAAATGGCGAAAGACCTGGCATGCCTCACTCTAATGGGGGGAGGTCCAAAAAACGCCTAGATCGACGAGGTCTCGTTGGGTCCATTATGGTGTTGAATAGCTTAAAATTTGGAAATGTTTTTGGTTTACTGAGAGAAGGAATATTATTATAAAATAAAATATTATCACACATAAAACAAAGTGAAAAAATAAGAGGTAAGTTTTCCTTTAGATTAATGCTAAGTGATCAAGCAAGAAAAAAATTTGGTTTGGATGTCTTGCGTATGATACTTAAAAACCCAAATAGACCTAATTGTCCTTACACTCTCAAATGTAACTGGGCTTTGCGAAGATGTCTTTTGATGGGTATTTGGGCTAACGTCCTGAAATAACTGGCAACGCCTTTTAGCAGCCGAAGAATCGACCAAGGTAATGTTAAGAGGATCTAGTGCTTCCTGCACCATCACCTATAGGGAAGGATGCTCTAGATCTGGCCACTAAAGTACCGTCGTCCCACATGAGTGTTTGAGTCTTGAGCTTCTTTGTATTCAGCTACCAGTACTAAGCACTAGATGGGTCAGGTAGCCCCAAAAAGAACCGCACGCACTTGGCCTAAGCTTAACCCCCTCTGAAATGGGTCTCTGGTAATGGTCGAGTATTCTATTCCGTGGGAGGATAGACATATTTTAAGCTCCCTAAAAAGTCAACATCTATGTTTCAAAATATAAAATGACCACGACGGCTTATTGGATTCTTACCCTCGATGGTCCTAACCTAAACTATAATTTATTTTGTGGCCCTTGTGGGGAGAATTTAGAGAGTTTGATTAGTGGTTATTTTTAGAGAGTCTTAATTTTCTTAGGGTGTGCCTTGGTTAAGTAACTGTAAGAAGAGGAAAAAGGTCCCAACACACTAGGTGCCTTTTGGTCTAATGATTACCGATGCTTCGTGTGTGGTTTGGAGTGTACAATTACAAGTGTTATGAGATGTGGATATGCGGTGATACTTTACAATCCTTCTCTAATTATGCTATGTGTGATTTTTCCTTGCAAAAATAAATGTTGTGCGGATTATGGGCCGCTTACACCTTTCCTAGTTAGACTAATTTTTTCACTATAGGGAGATGGAAAATTATCTTAAGAAAGTGTTTATATGCATACCAAGGCTCACCATGAGGTGTAAGGGTGGCGGAGATTACTTGCCTTCTTTTCGATAGTTTGGTCCTAGTCCCAAATCCTAATGCAAAAATTGAACTAATCTAATGTAAAAATTGAAAAAACAAGAATTAGCCAAATATGTGTGGATGTATGGGCTAGTTACTTTTCTGATAATTACTCTATGTGCTTGGTATATTTTACCAGCAAATTGTTTGTTTAGATAACATATGTGGATTGAAGGACACTTACTTTCCCCTACTTAAACTATGTGTGATTTTCAATGATAAAAAACTAAAATTAAAACAAACTATTTGCTAGGCTAAACTCTAGAAAAAGTGTCTTAACCAGTCATGAAAAACCATAGAAAAGTGATGGAAAATTTCTTATGGGTTTCCAACACCTTACAACTGCAAAAAATTGAGAAAAAAGAGTGAAAATTGAGCCCACTACCTACCATGCGGCTTATCTACACAGAGTCATGAAGACCGTGCGTCTTTCTGAATTGAATGTGCGCGGATTGCAGAGTCTAAAAAAATATGCATTCACTGAGCCAAATTTCTCACTGAGGATGACTGAAAAGTGATGAGAGGAAGTAGGAGTGATTTTGCAGCAAATCTGAGAAGGGGAGAGGACCTTCATCAACAACCATTAGTTAAAAAGAAATAATCTAGGGGAGTCGCCATTCCTGTTGTAGTATATTTTACGCATGGGCGGACGAAATACACTGTTCTTAATAGGGAGGCTTCCTTCCGACAAGCAAGTCACAAGTCAATTGGTTTGTCAAATTTTATTGGAACAATTTCAACATGTAATAAGACAAGTTAAATGGAAATAAACATGCTACATACAGAAATAAATAAAAACAACATAATGTGTACAAGAACATGCTCAATCAAGAAAACACACTAATAACTCAACAATGGAGAGATCTCTCCCTTTATTAGGTGCTGGTAGTAGTAGAAGATAGAAAGATAAATATCTTGTAGTGAATCCTTAGAGCTAGGGAGCTCCAATATCCAAGACAAGGGGGTCTATTCCCCTCAAGCTTTCAGCAAGCCTCTCTTCCCTCTCGAAGGATGATAGATTGTTGGACACATGGTGAACTCTTCTCTCTTGGATTGAGGTGTTGGATGGCCAACAATTGAATCCTTCCAAACCTTTTGCTGCTAGACAACACAAGCCGGTCTTCTTCTGAGAAAATTTTTCAGCATAACAATGTGTTCTCATGTTTCTCTTCCCATGGCTGGCTTTTATAGAAAAATTTCAAATTTTCCTTCCCTCTCTTGGTATAATATGGATTTTTACACAAGAGTGGGGGTATGATTCCTTTGTGTGTTGCACTAAATCCTCAAGCTGGCTCCAAGGCTGCTATACTTGGCTAGCTTGAGTGAGAATATTTTTCTCCAAGTGTGACAAGTGGTCCCAGATGGTGACTTTCCGCATCCTCAGGACCGCACAACTCTTTGAGGGATAACCATGATGGTCTTCGCAACTCTCAAAGAAAAATCTACAATGATTACTTGGGGTCAGTGCTTCCTATGCACAGTTCAATAAATTTTCCTGCTTGACCTTAGGAAAAGTTAAAAATTTCAGCTCCTGTAATGTATTTCTTCCCTATAAATCTTTATTTATACCTTCTTCTTGACATTTTCTAATGTCTTTTTCTTGTACAATTTTCCAATATTAACACCGATGACTGTAATCTTGGTTTCGTCTCCTTAATCTGAACCTAATTCATGTTCAATGATTGCAACAATTTTTCCCTTCTCTTTGGCTTTCAGTTTGTTTGGCTTCAACTCTGGATGAAGTTGCCAACAATGGTCTTCATCATGGCCATTCTTCGAACAATGTTTACATGTGATTTTCTCTTTCTCTTTTTTGATAAAGCTATTTCTCTTTACTCTTCCATTAAACTTTCCCTTTCTTTTACCCTCATACTCAAGGAAACTATCACTTTTCTCATCTAGACTCTGTTTCCCTCTTGCTTCTAAATGTGTGGCTTGAACGCAAACCTCTTATAATTTTGTGGGATTGAACATGATAATAGTGTGCCTAAGGTAACTTTGAAAACCCCCAATATACTTTAACAATGTTTCTTGAGAATACAAATTAACACCCAAAATAAGAGCTCTTCTCCCAAATTCATGAGTATAGTCTTGCACACTTTTCCCTTTCAATTGTCTAAAATTCTACCAGTCCATAATGTCTTTTTGCATGTAAGCTAGAGGACAAAATTTCCTTTTAATGTCAGCAATAAAACTTGACCAAGACATTGAGATCTTATAGTAGTTTTTAATCTCCTTTTGAGTTCTTTCTTCCTACCATACAAGTGTTGATCCCTCCATCCTCAAGGAAGCCAATTGAATCTTTATGTCATCTTCTTGAAGGTTATGAATTCTGAAATAAACCTCCAATTGACGAATCCAATTGTCTAGTTTCTCTGCATTTACCTCGCCATTATACATTGGAAGCTCAAATTTGACATCAAGTTTTAGTAAGGGTGTTTTTCCTTTTGTGGTTTTGGAGTGAGTATGGATATTTTTGGCTGTGGAAGTGGACGATAATGGTGATGGCTGTTAGAGTCGACCCTTGCAGCCCTCCGTCAGTGATCATTTCGTCTTTTGCATATTCATTATTAGGTGTCTCGCTTGTTCCACTTCGTTGCATTTCACTAGGATCATGCCATGAACTGATGAAGGGGTCTGTCGTCCTATGTTTCCTCATGTTTATACCTGCAGCGCTATTTTAAAAATTTTCCTCAAAAAATTATTCATAGTCATTGTCATTACATATATGGTCATTAAAAATGTCACTAAGTGTCTAGAGTCTTAGTGTCTAGGGTTTTGGGTCATTTATATACTAAGTCATAAAACACAAGGTGAGAGAAGCGACGCATTTGCAGTTTTATTTTATTATCGGCATTTTAAAAAAATATATATTTCTGGTCAAAACTCGTTTTGGAATATTGTCATGTCATTTGTAATAAATTGTAATTGTTCCGCCATGAAGACATTGTAAAAGCAGACCCCTGGTCTTTTCTCTAGCCAAGATAGTTATATCCCTGCAAGAAGACAGCAAAATCATTAGTATCGATCTCAGAAAAAAGCCAAAGGAAGTTTGTATTTGAAAAAGCCAAAGTGAAAATTACAAAAACATTTGTAATATGGGTTTTGAAATTTGATTTGAAATAAAATATGATTGTGAAGATATTTGTGACATTATAAAAGCCAAACAAGTTGAACAAGTTTGGCTGAACCAATATTCACTTATAGCTCCCAGTGTGTTGAAAGTGGAGGGCAGAATTTGATCATATTTATAACTCGTGGGCCAAGTGTTGGATTAGTAGAGCGACTATAGTGACAGGAGATCAGTGAGCATTTGGGATGGTTTAAGAGGCAATTAATAAATTTTTGGGGCCGACCACAGGCAGCGACCTTGAAGCAATATGACCATGATTTCTGAGTTACAAATTGGTTGGTCTTGATTTTGCTTAGAATAAGGCTCAACACGCTAGCAGGGTTTCTATCAATTGCTTGATGTTTTTGAATGCATTGGTGGCATCATTGGTGGTTTCAAACGTTTCAAGCAGTTAAAACCCCAGGTCGTAACGTATTATTTTAGTTTTAGGATGAAAATGATGGTTGAATTTGTTTGTAACCTTTATGGTGATATCGATTTTTTTAGCTCTAGTAATAATTCTCATGCCATTGTGCTACTTTGTTGCTGTTGCTTTCTACATATAATATCAATTTGCTCTCATGCCCATTATGCCACTGCAACCATTGCTATTGTTATACCATGTTTAAACCCTTTGTTCCATGGTGACTGTGTTTGTAATGAGTCTCACTGCCCAATGTAAAAACATGCTCATGACATTGTGTCAAACTGCCCATTGAGACCTTTGTGGTTATTATTCATAAACAAACACATTCTATTGATGCCATGCCCTCCCTTTGACTAGATGTGTTCAAACTTTTGAAGGTTGCCTGCTCTTATTTGGTCAAAATTTCACTTGCATTCAAAACAGAGATTGTGCCTTTTTCAATCCATTTAAAGCTGAGATTTTATCCATGATTTGATTCCTTGATGGTGCTTTGACGGTGGGAATATTGGTTGGGTGTTAAAACATACATCCTAATTTTTCTTTCACTGCATTCATATCAGTATACACATTTCCAAAAGCTTGATCAGAGATATGTCAGAGACAGAGTCAGAATATGAGCCAGGGTCAGGCAGTGATTCGGTGGCTGAAGGTAATGTGCCACGGGGTTCCCGCAGAGAAAATAGAAGTGGTGATCATCGCAGAGAGGAGCCTACTTCTTTGGCTCGGTTGCAGGCATGTCCATTAGCTGTGGATTGTTTTCGATTCTTGTCATGTTTCAGATTTTGTGAGATGGTTGTACAAACCCGACCTCATCGTGAATTAGCACGTCTGTTTGTTCTTCATTTACGGGGTGATCGGGTAAACCTTGCTGGGGTTGATTTCATTGTATCACCTTTGAATATTGCTCAAGCCACTGGCATACCGAACATAGGCGAGGAATGGAGCAAGGGTAAGCAGTTAGAGAAATTTCACTATGAGCCATACATTAAAACTGGATATGTGGCTTACTTGAGCAGAGTTTTTCCATTCAGATTCTTGAGAGATGAGTATGCACCGCTCATGAGGCTCATTATTCAGTATTTTAGTTGTGAGGGCAGGTATGCTCGTCTTTTCTCATACCGTGTTCGTTTGCTGATGCACTTCACAAGGGTGCGTATGATGAATATTCCGTATTTCATACACCGCAACATAGAGAGGATGGTGACATTTGTGCAGAAGAAGACGAGCCCAGTGCAGCAGTACAGGAGTATATACCATTTCACTTTGATCAAAATCTTGGTGTTACATCAGTTGGCGGAGCAGGGCATTACTTGGGAGGATTTCATTTCTAGAGACTTTTTCAGAGTGCCACAGCAGCCTCCCGAGGCAGTTCATGATGCAGGAGAGCCCTCACACCAGCCGGACATGCTTGAGGTTGAGCATATCATTACTCCTTTGGTTCAGACATATCAGCGAGGCCACAGGGCCTTATTTGCAGCGACACGGCGGGTACTATCTCCATGTGAGGTGGAAGGGGTCCTGCCGACTTCATCGACACGGCGAGTATTATCTCCACGTGATGTGGAAAGGGTCTCGCTTTCTTCTTCAGTACAGATACAGGACAGGGGCAAGAGGCCCATGCATGATGAGGGCCCATCAGGAGGCCGGGACACCGATATGACAGTCATTGATGTTGATACGGGCTCTCTTAGCTCGAAGCTGAGGGAAGTCATCCAGGAGCAAAGGGCCGAGAATGACCAGCTGAAAGACCAATTGCAGAAGGCTCAGTGGGTGATTAACTATTTGGATCAGCGCAACAAACAGCTCGAGGATGAGCTCACATTTTATGAGGTGCGCCAAATCCGTGAGGACAGGCAGTGGAATCGAAAGAGGCCCGGTGACATGACACCGACTGACAGAGATACTGTACTCACACATGTGAATATCCATCTGGAGAAATTGTTGGCGAAGGCCAATCGAGACAAAGACATGCTTCGCCACATGAAAGGCCATTACTGGGCTCGCATGCATGTTTGCAAAGCGAGAATGAAGATCATGAAGAGGAGGTTGCGCAAGGCACTTAGACGGCAGAAAAGGCCTAATCCACTTCGGATTTTGGCCGAGGCTTCATTGAATGGGCAGGAAACATGATGGAGGACCTCCGCTCCGAATTTGGGCAAATTCGGAGAAAATTTTGTCATTTTCAAATTTTTGGTCTTAAAAACAGGTTTTGCAGCTACGTGGGTCGCGCGCTCATGCGCTCGCTTTTTTTTGAGACACTTTCTGGAGGATATTTTTACATTTTTGGATTTTTCATGATTAATTATGCATCCTCTGAAGTCAACTTAGCATTTCAACAAAATCTGGATGGTCAAACAGCTCAAAAACACCATGAAAACCACCTTGCTGCCACCTTTTGCACCAGCAGGAAGTACCTCTGGGAGAATGAGGGTTTGGAGGGTCAAATCAACTCCAAATTCAGAAATTCCACTTGGGTTGGAAAGTAGACATCCAGGGCTTTCCAACGAGCTATCATGAGCTCAATTTGGATGTCGGGAACTACCTCAAATTCAGCCTGGAACATGAGCGACCCACGCAGTTCAGGAGCGACCCACCTAGAAATTTTTCTGAATTTTCAGCTGCCAGCTCAGTATTTCGCCTATTATGGACCAGTTTTGCTTATGGATAGAATTTTTGGGTTTTTATGATGTAAATTCATGTTTGGCATGTAACTTTGACTTGTTTTTATCTCTTCTAGAAGATTCACTCTCAAATGAGTAAAAATCATGTAATGGATCAGTTTCCACTCTTTTAGAGGCAAGTGGTTAGCTGCCTAGATTGTAGTTCCATGATTAGAATTGGTTGAAACTGATCCCTGAAGAGGGAATTCGACCCCTAGAGGTGGGGAAAGGGGTTAGAGTGATCTATATATTGTAATTTCTGAGGCATTCTACAAGTTGGACTCTTGGGATACTTTTGATACTATTGTACATACTTTTCATATTTTGGCTAAGGAAAGATCAGGGGTTTTGCGGCACTTGTTGGGATCCTTGTGGTGTTCTGTTCTTGATGGTGTTTCTTCTTTGTCTACTGTAATTTTCTTCATGTTTAATGTTGCCATCCTTTCATTATGCTTCTGAACTAAATTGAATGAGTGAAATAAGGTTGAATCCATTGTTTACAGTGCTTAGCCTTTGAATTCAGTTAGTTCTATATGTTTTCAGCTGTTTGGAGAGGATCCAAGTTCTTCTTTGCCCTCTTCCGCTCCTCGTCGGTCTAATCTATCCATACATCCAATTTAAAGCATCAAGATCATCACCTACCTCGCCCCAGCTTGAACTCTGCAAAGGTCTGACCTTATCCCCGGACCCAAAATTTGTTTTCCCATTACTCCAGCGAAAAACCAAAAAACAAACATACCTATCTCTTTACTAGCCTAAAATCAGTTCTTATTGTAAGTCGTCTCGCATCCTATTGTTTATTTTCTCGAGATTGACGGAGAGAGCCCTCTCCTGTCCTCGTAGGGCTAGCTACGAGGCTGAGCGTGGTTTGATGTAGCCTTGAGTTTTACTTCATTTCAGCCTGAGGTAGATTTGAGCGCTAACAATGGCAATGATGAGGATGATGATGAATATGGTGGAGATGGCGGAGGCTTTCCTCCACTACCCTTTGAATCCCTCTCTTCATCCTTTTTGTCCCTCTCTTCAAAGAGGATCCTAACCTTTTCAGTTAGTTCATAGAAAGCCTTCTTGTATGCTTCCTCTTCTGAAAGACCTTCAATCTCTCCTACACCTGACATGATGGCTATGGATTCAAGCTTAGCTTTTGGTGCAACTTGTACCTATTCAATCTCAGCTAGAGATAAAACTTGAGGTGCTTCAAGTGTAGTTTTGAGTGAAGCTTTGGGTGGAGATGGTGCCCTTGTGGCTCTCCTTCTTTTGGTCCTAACCTCAAGACTAGAAACCAATAGTTTCCCTTCTCCTCTCTGCAGCTTCAACCTTGTAAGCATCGCAAATTTTCAACCATTAAAAACCTACTTGCACAAAACTCAAGAAAATCAAGAAAATAACATTTGCAACCTTTTCTTTGATACCACCTTGAACTAAATCTGAATGTTAGTTTTGTTGTGCTAACTTCATCTTCAGAATTATAAACAATTTGATTATATTTTTCTTCATGGGCATAGGTTTCTTGAGGTGTTTGTGAGTGTTAAACAGGTAAATGTATCAAGTTGTATGTTAAATTCATGTGCATTTTAACTTAAAAACAAAGTAGTGAACAACAACAATAAAATGTAAAACAAACCATCAAATGATCCATTAACACAATTTTTTGATGAAGGAGTTCACCCCTACTAGATTACATCTCCTTGGTCCAACTTCCATGGCTTGAGCCTCTGTATTAGCTCAAAATGGAAAAAAGTGATGTTTATAATCATCTACTGCTCTTGAAACCTGCTCCAACATGCTTAGAATGCCCAAATAATCTAGAAATGACTTCTTAAGCCCAATTTGGTCGAATTTTGCAAAATTTATGGAAAAAACAGTTTGGCCTAGGGAAACTCCACCAAATCTGGAGGTAACTCCGGTTAACCTCGCCAAGTTTGGAGTTCCGCCATAATTTTTTGACTTCGCCAACTTCGTTGCTGATTTAATCTCAGGTTTAATTAAGTTAAGTGGGTTTAATTGCGTCTTAACGCGCTAATGGCACAATTATGAAATCCGCACTAAACAAAGGATTATGTGCATTTAACATTGGATTAAGGGTTAAATAACCTCGTATTAACACTAACCTCCACGCATTAAACTCTAAACTCTACTCCTGGTCATAGCCTTGAATCACATGAATGAAGGGGCTGGCCCGAGGGGATAGGCCCCTCCTCTGCACGACAGTCCATATGTATGAATATAAATATATTCTGTAGGTTATATATGATAAGAAATATTACACAACATGTTGGTAATTCTTTGCATTACAACGGGGGAGGTCGCAGGGTCGACCCCAACCTCCGCCCTTCCGCCTGTAATAAATAATTTTGCACTAGAATACATTATATGCCCGAAATTTGAATATATGACATTCTACCATACCTTGGTCCACCAGAGGGGGCACGTGGCGAACCTTGGCTGCACCATGTGTCCACCTCTGGTTGGACTATTTCCCACCATATAATTAAAAAATGCACCCATAAATAAAATTATTTCGATTTTACCTTAACCCAACTTTCCAGCAAATCCTGCAATGACACTTGTCAGTGTGATTCGGAAAAATGGAAGAATATTCCAGAATATCCTTTTTTTTTTTCTGACTAGGCTGGCATGTCACCGTTCTATCACTTCTACAAGTTTTTTAGTTGTTTAGGAAAACGAACAACAAGCTCTATATTGTTCATCCAGAGTCAGTTTCGATGAAACAAATTGTGCCAGATTCCTGGTGACGAGTTCTTCGCCGTCGTTCAGTTTCCAATCGATTCTAGGCACTTCCATTTTTTAGATTAACACTGTGCACCTGATCAGTCCTGCATATATCACACCACATGTTGGATCATGTATTCAAGGGATTAGGTGCTCCACCAACCATGTAATCCCTGAAAACAGGGCGTTGTTCCTTATAATGGCACTTTGATTTTCACTTTGTACACCACACTTCTTCTCTAAATTCTTTACCTTTCTTGATATCTTGCAATTGCCAGGTCAGGTTTGCCAGTTGACTTTGAATCTATTGCATACCTGCATTCATATTTCCTATAGCTGAAGCTTCCAAATTCATCGCAATTTCTAAAGCTTCGACTTGAGTTGTTATATTTTTTAACGTTAATGGCAATATGATATGCGGTAGCAATACAACTATCAACCATTCTTTATGCTACTGCAGAGGTATGTTGACGGTTACTTGTTCTAATAATACCTTAAATATTTGATGAAACTCCCACATAGACTCATTAGTTTTTTGTTTGATCTCCTTTAACTCAGTAATGCACTAGAATTCAGACTTCGGCTTCTTGAACTCCTATATTAATGCTTTCTTAACATCTGCAAATGTACCATTATGATTAGTCGAATACTCCATATACCATGTCAGTGCTCTATCTCGCAACGTAATAATGGGAGTTGAATTCTTTATATCTTATTCATTTACCTGCTTCGATGTCCATATAGCTTTAGTTATAAACCAAAACTGTTTTGGATCCTTTGATCCAATTCCTCTGAAAACAGGTAGCTTAATATCATCATCCATACCTATTTTTTGAGGGAGAGGGGAATGGGGAGGGGGAGGGGGAGGGGGAGGGGGAATGCTAAGAATACCCTGGCTCCTACTGGATTTTTGCTTCGACGAACTTTGAGCCTCGAAGGGGGGATATTTTGGAGTTACCTAGGGGTTCTATGGGTAGTTTTCTTCTTTTTCACCTTCAGTTTCACTCAAAAGAGGGCTCTAATCAGTCTCTAAGAAGGTCTTTAGGTATTTTTCATAATATCTCTTTATGGTAACTACTCTATACCTTTTTTCACTTCGCGTTGTACCGATTTATTTCTCATATTTACTTCTTCCTCCAAACATAAGTAAACTAGGATCTGACTGCATCCGTAAAAATCCCTTTTCACACATAAGCATCTTAATCCAGAGTTACAAATATTTCAAGTACTTACCTCGTGGTCCTTTGAAGAATCTTCGCTCTGCTTCGTTGCAAGACATAATCGAGTCTACTGCGAACTCAGTAATGAAACCTCCCAATATGTTATCAACCCAAAAGTTGACAACCCTTGAAATCTTGTTGTTAGTGCTCTTAAGTCATTGTATTAGCTCAGGAGTCCACATTGTAGGTTCATCTTTCTTAAATCAGTCCTTACTTTCAGTCAAACTCGATACCCACTTGTACAATTCACCAAGAAATGATCCGAAGAAAATTTCGTACTGCTCTATGAAAAGATACCTCTATAACCTCATATGTCAGATGAGGGTTTATGTTCCCTTGATCTACAAATAATCACTGATTCTGGATTATCCAATCTTGAATTTCCTTCTTTGATAGGTGCCACATTTACATATACCTCAAACAGATCTTGGTCCTCGCAATGGAACCATTTTTTGGCTTGATTGGGTTTGACCCAGGTTCGATATATACTGCACATCAAAAAAACCCTTGATCATTGGCCCTTTCGGCAACAACATGTAAGCATATCACAATCTCATCTGAAGTGACTATGGGTGGTTGCAGAACCAAGTTTCTGCAACCTTGAGGGATTGCGCAATGTGGTATTCTTATGTTTTCTACTTCACAACTTCATAAATCACTTCGCAACATCCAATTAATCATAGTAACACATCATATAACATCACAAATCATTACTGCACTAACATAACATGCAACTGTATTAAATACTTAACAATAATAGATATTAAGTAAATAGATATAGAAAGCACATAAGAACACATAATATATACCAAAATGACTTCTTTATTATGATGGATCATTGGTTAGAATTAGTTCTTCGACCTGAGCACATAGCTATAGGTGGTCTACACAGTAAGTTGTAGACTCTTCCAAGGTCTCTACGCACTCTGCTATAGAGCCTTCCAATTCCATTCACCACAAAGTACATATTACAAATAATTTCCCTTAACCATCTAACATATCATCTTTTAACTGTCCATATAGCATAGCATTACATACCCTTTTATATTATTACATTGAAAAACTACCCTGGTCCAAATACCATGGACTCTAAAAAACATGCAATTATAACCCAAAACCCGTTACAAAAAGGAGGGGCTTCGACCCACCTCAAAGCCCCTATGATACCACACGGTATAGCCAAAATGCTTTGTTGTGCAGTCCACTTCGCGCTTCGCTCCTCGAAATGCAGAGTCTTAGCCAAAATATAGGCCAAGTTGCATTGCGCCCAACAAATCAAACATGGTAAAAATTGTGCACAATCTTATTTAAGTATATTATAGGTAGGTTGATATAGACTTCATATTTGTTATTTATTTAGAGTAGTGTTTAGATCCATGGAAAATCCAAGTAAAAGTCACTAAATAAAATACAAAATAATCATATACATTTGAAAGTCACTTAATAGATATTTGAAAGTCACATTAAGCTGGGAATTGAAATTTTCCAATGTATTGAAAAGACGAAGTTAGTGAAATTTACATATTTTGTCTAAAATGAATGTGCAAACAGTAAGAAGTCCATATCTATTTTTTTGTTCCATGCTAGTTCTATTGGTACAATTTGGAGCAATAGGAAAGTGTCTACAAGTGTTTTATCTTCGACAAATGTTAAGTATAGAGGCAGGATGTGTATTAGTTTAGCTTAAGAGATTATTGCAACTTATTAGTTTGGTGTGTGAGCAAAGTATTCCTATTGTTTATGACCAAGATGTTGCATATCTTAACCAGAATCCAATTCATCGTCAATAAAGTAAACATTATGATTTAAGGTAGTTGCATGGAAAAGAACAAATTCAAATGAAGCATTATTACACAAAATAATAAATGGCTAATATATTTAACAAACTATTCAGTAAAGACACATTTGAAAGTTCAATTTGATTCTAAATGATTAGAAAAATTTGTGAAAAATTTGTGAAAATTTTGTGCAAGGAACACAAACATGTAGGGATTTATAAAATAGATAATGCAAAGGTATGTTGTATCACACAAGGCTATAGACTTGGCAACATTATCACCTTGGAATTTGATTAAACATATTGAAGTGGATGTTGACATTTAAGAGTAATTTCACAAAAAGGAACAATTTAAAATGAAACGTTATAATACAAATAATGAAGGGGTTAATATATTCAACAAATCATTGAGGAAATATGATGAAAAAAAATCACTAAGGGAGAGTGATATAAAGGTCAAAGAAAAATGTGTATATGAAGAACACAAGCATTTCCAGTTAACTATATAAATAAGCAAATGTAGTGTATCATACAAGGTCATGTGAGGCACATAGTCACACAAAGTTGATCACACTCATTTCTTCAAAATTCAATCATTTGTTGTTAAAATTCAATCATTTGTTGTTAATGTGAATTCTTCTAAAGAAAGAGTTAATCAATAAGCCTATGCACAAAAGTTAAAATTTGTATTGGCATAAATAAAGTAATTAATTTTGAGCCCCCAGATCATTTCTCCCTGTTCTTATTATGTACATTATTGTTCTCTCAAAATGCTTATGCTTATTGAAAATGTACTATATATCATCTTAAATTTCATATTTTATATATTTCAAATAATTTTGCAATGATTCTTATTTAAGTAAGATAAATTCAATGTAGATAATAGAATACATGTAGTAGTTATAGAGCTAAATCCAACCATAATTACATTAAAATAATTCAATTTTTTTAATATTATGATTTATCTTTATTTTTTTCTAAATCTCATCATTTTATTAAAAAACAACATATATATATATATATATATATATGGGTAAATATTTTATTTATTTATTTGTTTATAATATATTTATTAAAATATTAAAATAAATCGAATTTCATTTTTTATTTTCGTAATTGTAAATTAATCTTTTTATAATATTTATTGATTTTGTAAAACATTAAAAGCTTTCATTTTTATTAATATATATAAAATGAAAGTTTTTAATGTTTTACAAAATCAATAAATATTATAAAAAGATTAATTTACAATTACGAAAATGAAAAATGAAATTCGATTTATTTTAATATTTTAATAAATATATTATAAACAAATAAATAAATAAATTTTTTACCTTAATTTATTTATTTTTATATTAAAATTCAATATAAAAATATTTTATTTATATTTATATTAAAATTCAATATAAAAATATTAAGAAGTCAATTCACAACTAACATAAACATGACAGAACAATCTTCCATAAATAAATAAATAATTTAAAATAAGAAAAATAAAAATATCAATTTCATAAATTTTCATAAAAAGTAATTGACATCTCATCATGAATAAATAACACAAACCTAACACAAAAACAAACTCAATCTTCCATAAACAAATAATTTAATACCAATTTCATAATTTTTCATGAAAAGTAATTGAGATCTCATCATGAATAAATAACACAAACCTAACACAAAAACAAACTCTTAAATGCACTCACACTACCTGCTGTAAATAAATAAATAAATCAGAAACCCAACTCAGCAAAACAAAACCAAAAATATATTCACAGCCATCTTTGAATTCCACACGCAATAAATTAACAAAGTCGAAAATCACATTTCACGCTCATAAAGTAGATCACACAAAATGGATGGCATCAACATCAATGAAGACATCAGACTAAAGGGCATCACAATCTATTCAAACCACTGAGTGGCGGGCCTCATAATCCATGCCATTCATTGATGATTAGTAGCTTCAAGAAAATATCAAATAATGGTTTTAGCGGTTGTTTAGAGCTCTCGGCGAAGCTGGCAACAACTCCAATCGGCTATTTTTGATCGTGGAAAAATTAAATTAATAATTTATTAATCTAATTTTCAGGTTAAGGTCAAGATAAGTTAGATATTAAATTGGTATATGAGATCTTTTTGTTTGTGGGATAAGGGACCCATTTCTCCTAAACACTTATGGCCAAGTCAAGTCAGACACTAAATTGGTATATGAGACTTTTTTGTTTGTGGGACAAGGGACTCATCTCCCCCACACACTAAATTGCTGTATAAGACTTTTTTGTTTGTGGGACAAGAGACCCACCTCCCCGTAGTGATTTGACTTTTAAGTTTATGAAGACATACATACTCTACCCTTCTGATTTTGAACTTGTAACTTTTTACGAGAACAGACATAGTCTTAACCATTAAGCCTTTATAAAGTACCCATAAATATTCACTCAAAAACATCAAACAATCAAATCAAAAAATGCAATACCATTTATCCCTCCAAATACTTCACCTATATACACTATAAAATCTACAAACAATCAAATCCAACAATCCAAAACCCTTCAGCCCTCCAAATATTTCAAATTCATTCATGCTAACTTTTTTGGTTTGACATAAATCCAACCAACCATCCATAACTTTTACAATCTTCCATTAAAAAAATGGTTTGACATGAATCCAACAATCCATAACTTTTACAATCTTCCATCAAAAAAATGGTTTGACATGAATCCAACAAATCAAAACCCTTCATCCCTCCAAATATTTCAAATTCATTCATGCTAACTTTTACATTCTTCCATTAAAAAAAATGGTTTGACATGCATCAAAGTTAATAAAGGTCAGTTAACATTGCACATGATATCCACATTATTCTTACGGCAGAGATTACAGACATTAGAATAAAACAATGCTCAAACATAACATAACAACGATTTTGCCTTTGATGAGCATAAAAATGGGAGCATTTAGATACAATAACATTGAATAAAAAATAATTATCGATGGTCATGACTATTCAGTGTAACCAAGAATTTAAATTTGTCTTAATCACAATTGGCTTTGAATATGTCTTATGAGTATGACTGGCATTGAATAAGATAAATGATTGATGACTATGACTCTTCAGCGTAACCGAGAAAATTTTGTCCTATGAGCACTATTGAAAATATATGATTCACATTACCAATGGCCATCCTATTCATGGTTTTCCTCTATCACCAGAAACTATTACTTGGTAGCTTGTTAATCAAAAGTTCTGTTCCATATTCAAATTTTGGTGACACTACAGGATCCTGCAATCTGCAACTAGGAAAGTCCATTTAAGAGCTTTCTCAATCCTTCCCCTGAAGCTATGTTGTTTTGCTTTAGTATAAACCAGCTTGTGGCAGGTAGGATGCCTAGAGAAAGTATACTCATTTGAGAACCCAAACCCCATTTAAGAAAATTAAAAAAGAATTAATTTTTTGTACTAACTAACTAGTAAATTCAATAGGGCCATCTACACTTTTTTCAGGCATGATTTTGAAACAACGTATAGCCTCAACAAATTTCGTTTTATGAGCAAGCCAATTCAATAAGAAACATGCAAAAGGCCCAGAAATTATTATACAATGTATTATCATGACTTTTGTTCTCTTTGAAACCCTGCAGCATTTACTCGTCAACTTAATAACTACAGTTGACCTATGGAAGAATAGATGGCATTTGTTGAGTGCTGACATGCATGAAGTACAATAACGCTGAATCATTAACTCTCTTGATGAACTGCAGGACATGAACACAGTCCGTGTATGAATGTTCAATAACTGAAAAACAAAAGAGTAGTACCAATAATATATAAAATAAGACTGCTGTATGCATGTGTTGCCATTCTTTGTGGTACCTACCCTGGTCATAGGTCGGTCACCCACCCTACAACCACAACAACTTTTGCCAAAAGAGCGAGCATTGTGGGTCGAATGATATTTTGGAAACCCCTGGATATTTACCATAGATAAGTCCAAAACCATGTCTCTTAGGTAGGTACAACTAACCCATTGTAACGTGTTTGCATCTTCATCACCCATTGGGTATAATGATCTTTAATTTATCCCTTCAACCAAGGTTGTGAGGCTTTGACTCAACAAAATCTCATCCCACTTGGCACTCGAATAAGCTCAGTTGAACATTTGGCAAAACTTGTGTTTTTTCGTACACATGCACTCAAAGACACTAAATCTCCTTGAATGAAGTGCATCCCTAGGAGCATGTTACCTTTTGGTGTAAAATTCCTAAAGCACAATTTTGAAACCACTTTGAGAGTAACTTAGATAAGCTACATATTGTAACCTTGGTAGCTTTGTCTCTTTCTCTTTATGCCATCTTACAGTTGTCGCTCAAGGGTTTCCCTAAGGTAATTTAAGCCAAAGATATTGTAGATATAGAGGAAGCAAAGGGGCTTGGAGTGAATTTGATTTAGAGTTTTATATGTCATTTTAATATTTCAAAGTTATGATTTAATTGGTCTTTTAATGAGGTAAAACATTGCAAGATCAATTGGCTAATTTAATTAAATCCAAAGAGGTGTGTGTTAGAAATTTGGGATTTACATTTAGAATATTCAATTCAAGTTTTAAGATGTTAAGTTGGGGTTGAGGTGACTTGATCAACAATATGGAATAAGGTGTTTACTGATGATTTCCATATTCCTAAAAAAGAATGAGCAGAATGAGAATCCAACACAATAGAAGCAATATCATCTCTTTATATAACTTGATATTCAACATCGCACTCATGGGAACCTTCAACCACCTCACCTAGCTAGCTCACCTCAATGAGTTGTTCAATCGTGTGGCAAATCACAACCAACTGCTTAACCATGACTAACTAGCCCATACTACTTGAAAGTGAAATTTTGACAACTACATATTTATGTTACATTGTGGTCTTCGCTGCTTTCAACACACATCTAATTGGCGTGTTGAATATCCACGCAACATTCTTTCTTGCTTTTTTGTTGTGCACGGTGTCCACCAACCTCTATTGTGTTGTGGTATTCCCTCTTTCCTCTTTACTATGTGATTCCAAAAAAATTCACCTTTTTGATGTTGGCCCCAACAAGCCCTTACTTGTACCTTTTCTTGTCTTTGTACTTCCTCTAGTGGGGTGCGGGTTTTATCTGTAACTATAATTCTTCGAATTTTATCTTCAGGCCTTGCATTGTTTCTTCAATCTTCGACAATTTCTCCTCTGTAGGAGTGTCGATCTCCATGAGAACACCTCAAAGTTTATGTGTCTCTTCTCTACCTGTCTCAGTGTCTCTTCACTACCTGTCTCAGTGTCTCTTCACTACCTATCTTAGTGTCTCATCTCTCCCTTCAACTTGTTAGCTTGCTTTCACCAAATGCATATATTCATCTTATAAATCCTCGTGTGCATGTGCGTAGCACTACACCTCCTGTGTAATACTTTGTTGCAACTAATGTAAAATATTCAAAGGTATTTGTGGCAAAATAATTTATAGTTATGGAAAATATTTGGCCTGTTGTTGAATTTCAATGTTTGGAAAGTACATTGTAATGGGTGGAATAGGCAAGGTGCGACGTTTTGCTGAGGTTGTAGAAGGTTGTGACTGCTATAGCCAAACTTATGGCACAAGTGGTGCACTAGTCGCATCCATCACAATGGTGTGCTCCGTTGCACTTAGTGAAGAAGTTACCATCCTAGATGATTCAAACAAGAGAAAGAGTTGTCCCAATTGTTGTTGCATCCAATCCTATAAGTATTATGTTCCCGTGCCACATTTTGAATAATAGTGACAAGAGGGGAAGTTCCCTACTCAATTACTTCTTTTATTTGTTGGACATTATTTTGTAAATCTTCCTCTGACAAAGAAGGTGTCTTTTAGATTGTTGACTTCTTAGCTTTTCGCTTCTTCCATGCCCCTTGTTGTTGATATTTTAATGGTATCTTTTCGCCCACAATCATTGTTTCTTCTACTCCATAGTCTCGTTGTGGTGTGTCAGGATTCTCATTTTCGTGCTCATATTTTTGTTTCTTAGTATATTCCTCTTGTTATGGGGTGGGTAGATTTTGTTGTTGTGGTCCATGCTACTTTTATAGTTGTGGATCTAGGAAATCCTTCTCCACACCATTACTCTATACCTCCTGTTGTTGTTTAGTAGGTAGTCTATGCTATTCTTCTGTCCCTTTGTTGATAATCGGTGGCATAGTTTGCTCATCAAGCTTATATGTGCACTTCAATCATTTTTTTGTTGGGTCTACGTGGGCTTCTATATACATATGGTGTGGTGTGGCACAAAAAATCACTATTGCCTTATAAGCCTCAACAAATTTACTGAAATTCACGATACCTTCAACATAGACCGGTTGATGTACTCTTTCCAAATGTAAGACTTAACATTGATATTTTTATGGCACCTCTTATTTTTTATTTTTCCTTGGCACTTCAGAATCAGGTCTATGTCTAAAACATGATCACAAACACAATGAAATACCCACAACTGCAAGAAATTTTCACAGCATAAATGTAACAACAGTGAACCCATAAAGTGCACAAGAATTAATGTTAACCAAAAACTTGTTTATATTACAACTTTAATACAACAAATATAAGTCTCCTATACCAAGGATAATGGCCCTTACAATTAGCCCTGATAGAAGGAAAACTAGTCCTTGAGGTCAACACATTATGACTCTCAATCTGCCCAAGAACAAGAACAAACTTGACTTACTTGTTGAAGAAGTGCTTGCACCAACCCTTTTAGTCCACTTATTTTGAACACCTAGTAGGTCCTTTACCACCTATACACATAGAGTGTATTGTTTATCCACTTATTCTGCCTTAATATTCTCACAAGATATTTTACTCCTTTAGATTCACTTGCATAATCAACACAAAAATATGCCTTATACCAATGACTATGACGCTCCAAAGTCACTAAACATAGGTATTCAATAATATACCTTCTTACAACATCATTGTCACTATATACAGGCTCAATAAGTTTGGCTTCTCACAATGAATATGCACACCAAACCATTGTCAACTCAGCCTCCAAAATTCCAACAACTCACATTCCCTTTACTTCATAAAGGTGACTATACATTGCCTCCAAAACAAGCTATGCTCAGAATGATTTGTCCCCTACAATATCATTGTACAATAGGCCCTCAAAATGTTTTCTTATCACATCTCTCTTGTACAAAACTTCACACATACACCACAACAATCATCTACACAAAAATGATTCCACTTACCTTCCCAATTGAACTCTTCTTAGATCTGAGAAGTCTCGACCCTGTCACTACAGTAGAACAGAGAAATAGTGCCTAAAATTGCGCAAAAATTTAGTGTTTCTCAGTTCATGAATTGGGCACCTTTCCCGGCGTAAAAATGGACGTGACCAAGTATGTTTGTATTAGTGTAAAATTTTGCGCTGTAAATTTCTCTAGAAACAACATCAGAAATAGCCCCAGAAAAAAATAGTGCCTTAAATAATGCCTGAAATAGCGGCCCACAATTTTTCGAGAGTTGCACCAAAATTTTCATCGGAAATAACATCGTAAGTAGTGCCAGGAATTTTGTCGTAAATAACACTTGGAATAGTGCCATTTTAGAGCTATAAATAGCGCAAGGACTTGCTTTCAATTTGTCTCCTGGTTTGGCTTCCAGTTTAACACCCAATTTTGCTCAGGTTTTGCTTCCAGTTTTTCTTCTAGTGTGGCTTCCAATTTTTCTTCTAGTGTGGCTTTCAATTTTTCTTCTAGGTTTGCTTCTAGTATTTCTTCCAATTTAGCTTCCAGTGTGGCTTCCAATTTTGACTCTAGTGTGGCTTCCAATTTTGCTTCTAATTTTTCTTCTAATTTGGATTCCAGTTTGGCTTCTAGTTTTGCTTCCAGTTTCCTTCTAGTGTTGCTTTCAATTTTGCTTCTAGTGTGGCTTCCAGTTTGGCTTCCATTTTTTCTTCTAGTGTGGCTTCCAATTTTGCTTCCAATTTGGCTTCCATTGTTGCTTATTTTGTTGCTTCCAATCATAGGAAATAACACCATGACATACGTCCAGTTTGGTTTATGATTTCCCTTCAAGTTTTGCTTCTAGTGTGGCTTCCAAATTTTCTTCCAATTTGGCTTAGATTATTGCTTTTTTTTTGCTTCCAAAAAATCATTATTGTTTTGCATACAGTTAAATTAATATGTTTGATTTCAATTTAATTAGTTAAATATATCATGTCTCTTAAATAAGTTATATGATTATACATCATATGAATGCATTTGAAATAGTTTATAGGATAACATTTATAAAGAATTTTTAGGGAAATAGACATCCATACAAATTACCAACATCATTATACTTATTAAATCTTTATCAAAATATAATCTACAACATCGAGTATATATAAAATAATAAGATAATTATTGTAACATGACCATCATCTATAATTAAAATAAGTGAATCAAATATCTATAATTTAAGTAAATTTGACAACATCCATCATGAGTAGTAAATCTAAACCGTCGTACATAATAAATATGCATCAAAATCATCAACCAATTTCAACATATAAAAATTGATGAGTCAATATTGACAAGATCACTGTCATATATGTATTTGGAGACTCTCTCATTACAATTAAAAAATGTATCAAGTTGAATCATTGCAAGGAACCAAATACAAGACGAACTCTACAAAGAATCGAATTGATCATGGATAAATTTGAAATTTTGGAGTTCTATCATATCAAGAAAGAAAACAAAATTTTGGTGGATGATCAAGAAAACAAAGGTGCCAATTTGGTTCAAGGTGAGTTGATGGAAGAGGGCGACATAAAAACTATATGTCACATATCATGGTTGCTCATAACTATGGGATCTCAAGATGCTTAAGGGTAATTAAGAAGGATAATATGAATTATTGAGGTTGCATAAAGTTGGTAGTCATTTCATGGTACAAATTCTCATCGATGATCTCTCCAATAGAATGACAGGCCATTCAACCAATAGATCGTTAAACACAAGTATTAATGCTAAGCATGTGTCCAAGTGGGTTGTCGTCAACAAAGGATTTTATATTTCTGTGGTTGAGGAAGAACGTCTTAGTTCGACCATGTGTGTTTATGGTCCGGAACAAGAAGCAATGAATTCTTAGTTTTTCTTCGAAACAATTAAAATCGAAGGGACTCCCCTCACCATCATTTTGGAGTTCAAGTATGGTTATAAGAGATGGTTGTGCAGAATTCATGCAAAGTGGCTCTCTATACATTCTTTCTGAGCCAAAGAGATCATGACATCCTTGTCAGGAAACAGCGTTGGTGGCTCCCCATATGAGATTAATCGGGCATTTAAGCAAAAAATCAAGGAGGTAATATCCAGGACAGGTGGGAAAATAATTTCTGAGGCTCGCTCTGTTTTCACCCTAGTAATGGGTCAGTTGGAAGTTTTGAAAAAAGCTGTTGAAATTATGCAAGCGATGGTGGAGGTAATTATATCCAAGATAGAAAATATTGATTACAAGGTGGAGAACTATGAGGTAAATGCGGAGAATGCAATTTCTTTAGTGTTAAGAGAAATATTTAACCTTGATGATAACATTGAACAAGATATGATGATAGGTGAGGGAGGGGCTCTTCCTCCATATTTTCCTGATCAAGAAGAGTTGGAACAGGAGCAGCAAAACCATTCCGGCATGAGGAAGTAGGCAAGGCTTCTACAAAGGAACTTGGACAGAATAATGTGGAGGGAACCAGGTAGCTAATTTCATAGTAATAGATAGGTAGATTATTTTATGTAGGTATGTAAGTATAAATGGGTTATTTTGGAGAAATTACAAGAATGATGTAGTAAATCTGGAAAAAATATTACTGAATACCCAAATATACTGGTCAAAGCAAATTTGGAGGACTTTGTAAATTTTGATACTTTTGAATGTAATGGCACTGACCAAATTCTAGTTTGATTAATAGAAATATATCCATTCCTTTGAAAAATAAATTAACATATGAAAATGATGCATGTCCAACAATCGACATAAGTCAAAATGATGCATCATGCACAAATGATATAAATAAAAATGATGCATTACGTAAGACAAAATGATACAAGTCAATATGATACGTCATGTCCAAATGATATAAGTCAAAATGATACATTTCAAAAAGACACAACTTAATAATATGGTACAAGAGGCCATGAAAATGATACATATGATAGTAACCATGAAAATTGACATCATAAAAATATATCAAAAATGATCCATGATGCAGTATATATGATCATGAATGTCACTAGATACTACCAAGAACTACATCATCATCATCATCATCATCATCATCATCTTCATCATCTTCCATATTGGCATTGGCCTCGTTTCCATCTGTATCAGTGTCATCATGAGAATCATATGCCATATCATCATCAGATCCAATGTGATTTTCATTTATGTGATGAGGATCATTCAGATCTTTTGGAAGATCCTTGTTCTGCAAAAAAGAAAAAATACAATGAAAAATTATTATTTATTTCATGCAATAATTAATTTCTCTGTTATATATCTAATATTACAATATATGGAATGAAAAAATAATCATATTATACCATATCAAAGTGCATATATGATAATTAAATTTCAAATAAGTTACAACTAATATGTTGTAACAACAAGCTATTTAATCTTGCTTCTTAGAGCTTGAAAGTGGGCAGCCAAAGAGGTTTTTTTTCCACCAAACACTACAGCAACACTTGAGGGATCAATAAAACAAATTGATAAGCCCAAACATAGGTAAAAACAGATTGAGAAGAAGGTATTGTAAAAACGATGTTGTAACAACAAATGACATAACAACATGTCAATGTTAAATATGATGAAAATGCTATAAAAATGTTGAAACGACTATAACAGTTGATGCAATTGAAACTTCTTAAACAATAACCATTGTAGTGGATGTTATAGAAGTATATGTTGTAAAAACGGATGTAAAAACAAATGTTGTAACAATTGAGGGGGTAGATAACCATTTAATCTTGCTTGTCAAAGCTTGAAAGTGGGCAGCCAAAGAGGTGTTTCTGCTACCCAACACTTGGGGGTTCAAGAAAACAAAATAAGAAGCACAAACATAGGTAACAACGGATTAAGAAGAAAATGTTGGAACAAACGATGTTGTAACAACAGATGTTGTGACAACAGATGTTGTAACAATGAATTTTGTACAACAATCCATTCCATATTGCTTTCCAAAGCTTGAAAGTGGGAAGCCAAAGAGCTATTTATGCCACCCAACACTACAATGACACTTGGGGGATCAAGAAAACAAATGGAGAAACACAAACATAAGTAAAAACAGATTGAGAAGAAGGTGTTGTAACAACATATTTTGTAAGAACAGATGCCATAACAACTTGTCAATGTTAAATATGCTGAAAATGGTGTAGCAGTTTTTGTTCTAACACCCATTACTATTAGAAATGTTGAAAATGTTGCAAAAGGGGATGCTATAACAACTTCTACTATTGAAACTATTGAAACAGTGACCATTACAGTGGATTTTTTAACAACTAAAGGGGTATAAATACATTTCATTTTTCTTGTCAAAGATTGAAAGTGCATACCCAAAGAGGTGTTTTTGCCACCCAACACTACACCAACACCTAGCGGATCAAGAAAATAAATTGAGAAGCACAAATGTAGGTAACAACATATTAAGAAGCATATGTTGTAACAAGATGTGTATAGCATCACCCAACCCCTCATACGATTACAGGAATGGGGTAAAAAATATTTATTTATTTAATTCCTCCAAACTCTACTTGACTTCCAAACTCGTCATAAGGGCCTCACAACTAGAGTTGTTATTGCTCCCACATCAACCCTAATGGCCTCTACTCACCACATCAGCCCCTCATCGACCTGTCAAGAGGTTCCACCTCTGACCAATCACAGAACTTCTGGGTTGGCGTGTTAGCTAACTCATCCCAGATGACATCATCCCGGTTGATCCCATAATTGCGCCACACAATACTCCAGGCTAATATTTCAGGTTTGTACCTGTGAGCCACATTTTCTCTTCTTTATCCAAGTGCATCAAAGGAAAAATCATTTCGTTCCAAGTAAGAGTCTCCATGGCTAGGGGTTGGAGCAGTGTAAGGTTTTTTCAAATTTTCATTATAAGTTTAAGGCTTTCCCTCCTGCTCTGCATCGAGCTTGCCTTCAATCTCTACCACGACTTGAATACGAGATCTTGACCCTGACTTAATAAATGCATTAGACAGTGATATTTACCACCGTCGTAAGAGAAAGTCTCAACCCAACCATAATTTCACTAAGCTGGCTATTTCGACCATGGCTCTATCTGAGAGGTCCTACATACCTCTGGATGAACGTCAGTACCTGGTGTTGACGTCGATGGCTTATTAAGGTGTCGTATGGTTCTATCCCTCCTGAGCTTGAGCCAATCCAACTCTGAGGTGTTCCTATCCCTTCTGCATTCCCCATTATCATATATGGAATTCTAGGCATGTTGTCATAAGTGTTCCTGCATCCCTTACCTACCACCAGATGCGTGTGAACCCTTGAAAGGTCTCCACCTCGCCTACCACACGCCAAAGGTTTCAAGCTTCAAATTAGGCATGTAAGTAGCTCCATGGTGATATGGAAATAATTTCGAGGCTGAGATGGCTACACATTGATGCAAGCATAAGATAATCATGCTGCTTATAATGCAAGGTTGGCGAAGCCTGCCTGCATGGGTTTAATCTCTTTCTACACTTAAAGGAAGGATAACCCTTCTAGCTTTGACTCAACTCCTCATACACATATTCAAGGGCTTATAGCCTACTAAAGGAACATCCATTTATATGTACAAACCCTACCAAGTGAGCGATCTCTTATGAAATTATTTTATGTTAATAAAAAGGGTATATGTGCCCAATGTTCCAAGTTTTTATTCCAAATCCTTAAGGTTCCTTCCGTTGCATGTGGCATTTCATGACATCTTTGTATTACTTATGTTAGGTCCCTTTAATTTTTCAGATTGGCAAGACCAAATAGACAAGGGTAACATCAAACCAACTTTGGAGTCCTAGGACCTAGCCTTCCTAGACTCAGAGAGGGCTCTCTCTATATTTGTATAAAAGATATGACTTGATTGATTTAGGATGCTGATTTTAGGCTAGTTGAAGTGATAGGGTTTGTTTTTTTTGTATTGTTTGGTTGGGTTAATTGTTAAGAAGAAAAAATAGAGTAAGAAAAATTAAAACCATTGAGCTATGGGGTCTCTGAAAGGCTTGAAAAGTACAACAATAAATCAAGGGTGTCTCATAGGGAAAGTTAACAAAGCCAAATGGATCTTAATAGCTTAGGTGTGTGTGAAATGAACATTAAATTGTGAATTAAGTAGGATTAAAGGTAAATTAAGAATCCTTTAACATATACCATAACAGGAAGGGCCTTTAATATCACTATCCTTAAGAAAAACCAAAGGATAGGGTGCAACATAAACTTCTTTGACCAAACTTCACTAAGTAAAATTTAAAACAACAATCCAGCAAACCCTAGAGTGCAAGGAACTCCTAAATTATCTAGCTATTTACCTTCAGAGAAAGAAAACATTCAATATGACAAATAGTAATGATTAAAGAGCAGGGAACTCCTAAATTCCTTAATCAGGCTATAAAAGACCTTCAAAGTGACTTTTCAAGATATACTAAAGGAAAGGGCAAACCATAAACTTCTTTAGCCAAAGCCTAATCAGTAAACTTCAAAGAAAAGCCTTAATAACGATGTTTTAAGCTACACCAAAGGACAGGGCACACCATAAACTTCTTTTGCTTGAATCAATTAAATCATTTTCAAGGAAACAAGCTAAGTGGAACCAGAGAGCAACTAATAATTCTCTAATCAAATCTAGAAAAGGAAAACATTGAACAACAGAGAGAAGATGGGCTTAAGGTGTCTCTAACAACATATCTTAACATAAAATTTATGTTCTATTGCAAGAGAAAAGATGAAAAAATATGAAAACAAAAGGAAACAATTACTAAATTAGAAAAAAATCACCATTAACCAGGTTCATGAATCCTATGAATGTGCTTGCTTCGTTGAAATTCCATCCAAAACAGTCACAAAGCTCCAAAGCCAATTTCTTCACAACTCCAAGTCTATGTAATATTCATCTCAATGATCAACCAACAACCAAACGAGGCATACATGTAGTATTTATATTCCAAACGAGGAGGTGAAACCCTAGCTAGGGTTTGAGAAGTCATTTATTACATATTTAAGGAATTTTGACCTTTAAGACCATGCAAGGCCCAAGGAAAAAATATCTAAAACTCATTCATTGCAATAATAACTTCTAACATATCTACTAAGTTAATTTTGGAAGCATTTGACCTTAAGGCTGCTCAATAAATTTTACAATAACTCCTAGTGTATTTTGTTGAATTTCTGGAAAGGGCACAACATCACTGGCTGAGGGCGCAGCACCACTGGAAAATGCGCAGCGCCAAGACTGGGAAAATTTCTTATTTTCCAGTTGACTTTTGGAGATCGTCTCGGTGTCCAAATGAGCTCCATTATAGCTCATTGGAAAGCCTGTCCTGTCTAGTTTCTAGATCTGCATTCATTTTGCAAAGTGGTGCCCATTTTCCTTGTCAAAAATCACTTCTCCCAAGGCTTCTAAATGCGTAGCGCCAGTGTTGAAAATAGGACAGAAGGTGATTTTTTGGTAGTTTTTGGCCCTTTTGAGGGACCAGTTTTGCTCCAAATGGTCTGAAATTTTATGAGGATGATGTCCTTGGTGTTGGGTATGTGTTATATTCTTTCCACAACTAGTCACCCGCGGGGGGGTCACAAGGGGGGGCGATAGCCTCCCCTGTATGTTGCGTCGGGCGCAACAAGGGGGGCGACAACCCCCCCTGTTCTGGGTCCTAGGCAGTGCCCGGGGAAAAAAAATTTGCTCCTTATTTTTCGGTGGGAGGACTCGTTCATGGGTTTGCACATGGTTTTGGGGCATGATGGTTTTTGACCCCCGATATTTTGTAGATCCGGTCAAGGGAACTACAGTTATGTCCTAATCCAAGGTTAATGGATTGGGGTTTATGTATGCTTCGGCATGTATATGTATGTATTGTAACACTAAAAGGAATATAATGAAAAATCAAGTTGTTCGTCCCAATTTGGGATCCAGGGGAAAATCTCTGTGTATATTTGTTCTATGTTTTATGCTCTCGCTATTGTTTATTTTATGTTTTTAAGATTCGTTTGCAGATAATTTCTGTACAGGGTTAAAACCTACACTTGGCATGAGGAACATGAATATGTTGAGTTTTTTCCATTTGAGTTCCCCAAAAAAGAGTGCAGCGCTAGTGGCGCTGCGCTTTTGGCCCAATTTTCTGCAAGCCAAATTGTCAAAAATAAAAAATGTGAAAAAAGGTGCCAAAATTGGAATTTAGCTTGTCGATTAAGATTTAGAGGCTTGGAGGGACACATCAGCAAAGATATTGAGCTTTTACTTCTCCTTTTTCTTGGTTAGGGTTTCCTACAATTTTTTCTTCAACTGCGTGAGCTTGATGTTGTAGACCTTGTTTCTAGTGATGTACTTGTTAGACATGTGTCTCAACATCTCATTGTCTTTGTTTGCCTTATGGAGGAGCTTCTCAAGGTGTAGGTTAACTTTGTCTATCCATACATCTCTATCATCTTCAAATTCGTTAGCAATATTTTCCTCAAAAATAAGTTTCTTTGCCTCATGTTTTTCCTGCTCTAAAGCTCTCTTAAAACGTCTTCTTTTTGGTCTTGACTTGATGGTTTGAGTATCATAATGGTCAGAGTCATCAGGTGCCATCATTTCCTTACCCTTGATGTCTTTTATTTTTTCCTTTAGCGGCTCTAACTCCATGAGAAATTTCTTGTACTTTAGCTGCTTGTTTTCTTGTTCTAAGAATGATATGACAAATTGGGCTTTTGCCATGTTGTCCTATAGTTATTTGATCATGGCATCCTTCTCTTTGATGATCAGCTTTGAGGCCTCATGATCATCTTGGTCATCCAAGTCCACCTGTTAAACTCTCTCTCTCTTTCTCATGATGAAGGTATTCCTTGGCATTTGTGCCTCCTTATCACTGTCTTCTTCCTCATACATGTTAAAATATATTTTATATAACCCTAGGGCTGATGTGAAATGAGATGAAGGGAGGTTAATGAAAAGGCAGCTTTGCAAATGAAGGGAATGAGTGAGTTGGTATAAGTGTAGGAAATGAGTGGGGAGGAAAACTAACTCAATGACAACCCTTAAGAAATGTAATCACTCATGTTTATTTCTGATTTTCTTTAAGGAAGATGGATTAATGGTAAAATAGTGATTTCAAGCTTAAAACGTAGGGTTTCTTCTAGGGTTTCACTTGAATTGGTTAAGAATTCAACAAATGGCATAAAAAATGGGGCTTATGGTATGCACTTACCTCTTATTAGTGCTTCTAAGAATTTTTCAAATACTTGAAGGAAATTTTATGTGATTTGAGTGGTTGGAAAGCTCAGAAACCCTCTCTCGCAAGGGCACAACGCCAAGCTCCAGGTGCGCAACGCCAGTGCAAACGCGCAGCGTGAGGATGACAAAACGTAGCATTGTCTTGAAAACCACTTTTGGAGGTATTCCCGGTGTCCAAATTGGGCCTAGAATAGCTCTTTGGAAATATCTTGAAGTCTAATTTCCAAATATACCTTTTTTTTTTCTGATTGGAGTTGTTTTGACCTGTCAAAAGTTGATTCTCCCAAGACTGGTCAAAAAGTGCTAAATGATGGTGCAAAAATGTAGAGTGCTAGTGCAGGAAACTTTTATAGGCCTTCCTCAACTCCAAATTGAGCTCATGATAGCTCATTGGAAATCTCTTCCAGTCTAGTTGTTACTTGACTCATCAAGAAAGTCATTTGGACACTCCAGCTATGAGAAAATGTAATTTACCCAAGGTCACTCCAGAAGTGCAACAAACCTCTTGTAGCACCTGTAAATTTGAAATTTATCCCCAACAATGATACTTGTGTAAAATATGAAAGAGGTTTTTCTTCCTTTACCTATGATTGACAAAAACCTCTCTCACTTTTGTCAAATTTATCTTCATTTGTTCAGAAATAAAATTTGAAGAGAAACTAGCCTTGTGTGCTTCCTCCATGTCATTTTCCTACAAGTAATCACTACTTTGGCACTCAAGTGGAATTAACAAGTTTAAAAACCCTAGTCATCTACAAGACCAATTTTTTCCTCTTTCCCTTGCTGTAAATTGTTTTCATTCAGGAGTAGACAGTCTACATCATCAGTACCCTCTACTGATAAATATTTCAACACTTCTGCGGAAGTGCCAAAGTTTATCCCATTTTCTTACTTGCAGGTTCTGAACTGAGAAGACAATCCTCCTTGGAAATTTTAGGTCCTTCTTAAATAATCATGTCTTGACATTCTATATGTTAGATTCTAGCAAAGGAAAAGCAGTGCCTGAAACATCCAAGGATGACCTTGAAAGGTACGAAACCCTAATGACCTAATGTGAGAGTCCTTTGACCTGATTTTGGTTGAAATTTGACTTGGAGACTTTCAAGTGAAAACAGAGCATTGTTATAGTTTATTATTCCCAAAGGGACATGGGAATGAGTTGGCAACAAGAAACCCTAGAGGGAGGATGGAGACTATTGAGAGGGGAAAATAGGGCAATGAAGTCTGAGGTAGGAAAGAAGGATGAAAATGAGAATTATAAGCCCATAATGAGTCTCTTAAGGGAAACAGGGTGAATTTGAGATGGCCAACTGAAGAATAGTAAAAATAAGTTTATAAGGATAATGAAGGTAGTGAGATTTCTGAAACTCAAGATATTTAGGGAATATTGTTTTCAGAAATCTATAAACATCCTTTAGTCATCCAAAGAAAGTGAAAAATACTGATGACTAATAGTGGCTCCACTTGGGGAGGGAAAATCCTTTGGGAGGTGTCAAGAACCTCAGATCTTTGATTTTTCAGATGAGATGCCTCACATGCTTGCTAATTTCCTTCATTGGCAATGTTGATCTTACTGTTGTTCCTTGAAGTTGTGATCCTATAATCTAAAGAACATGATTGCTTCAATATCAACTCTACCTAACCATCATACTTTTCCTAACATTTTATTCATTTGGGTGCATTTGGATTGGTAAACCCTGAACATCATCTTTTCTTTTGAAAGCACAAAATATCTACTTCTACCCTTACATCATCCAAAGGCTCAGATTAGACGAATGAGCCCTTTTTATTCTCTACCTAATCTTCTATCAAGGTTAAACAGTTTGACATATTTTCATTCTCTAATCTACTAACATAAAATTTAAAACATGACCAAATCAAGGTTGAGCAGTTTGGTTTGTCATGAGCTGTGGCATTTTGGACAGTTTGCACATAGATTTATTTTTGCATAAATAAAACTAGAAAATTGAGGGCTATAATTCAAAAATTGTCACTCATCCCTTTCTTTTCTCTTTGGTTCATATTTGAGCTTTGGGAACCAATACCTTTTCCTAACCTAATCTACTGATAAGCCAAATTTAAATTATTTGGAAAATCTTCATTTTCTAACTTATCAACATAAATTTAAAACATGTTCAATCATGGTTAGGCTGTATGACTGAACAAGACTTTTCTTTCCCAAAAGTAGTGGCATTTGGACTTGCACACTTTCATAAACATTGTTTTTTGGTATGGGGCTTTACCTTTTCTTTTATCTGCCCTCTTTTCTCCTTTTTGTTATTTTTCTTTCTTTTTGTCCAAACAATCTGAAACTAAAAAATAGAAAGATGTTCATAGTACTGAGCTTATTTGCATACTTATCTATCCTAATCTAACTTGTATATGATATCTACATTAGGTGAACTCTCTTTTCCAATACGACCAATCAAGTAAGTGACTACATGATTGATTTTCATTCTGCCCTTTGGGTATGCTGAAAAGACAAAAAAGGCCACTCCCATCTCACTTGCTTGTGAACAACAGTGCTCAAGACCTTCTTTACACTCTGCAACAAACCATTCCTGGCATAGCATGTTCCTTCTTTATATGCCTCTAAGAAAACAACAAAGGGATCTTGAAATAATACCTGGCTCTGAGGATTTGAATAATCAGCTGTATCCAGGACCATTCCTTGCTTTAGCTTGTTAAGCTTGGGGTTATTTTGAGAAATAATATTCCCCCCCTCTTCATGATCATCTGTCTTGGCAACCTCATAATATATTGCCATGTTGTCCTCTAGAAAACCTGATATGCTCTGATTGAGTGGGCTAAGTTCTGTCTGAAAGCCATCATTTTGATGAGCATGAGCCCTCTTTGGCAATAATTCTTCTTGAGAAGACGTTACAGCCCCAATATCGATATGTTCTCTTGTTTCTTCATGAGGCAAGGATGCAATACATAAATCAGTAGTAGAGCCGATAGAAATAATCTCTTTATATAAAAGTTTAGGGGTTGGCTGCATGTTCAAAATCTGATTGATCTCTTCTTCAGATAAATGAGGAGGCAGTCCTTTTTTTCTTTGTATTGGACAACAATTGTTTTCTTTTTCTTGTGAAGAATGATAATGAGGTTGAATGTCTTCTTTGTTGTTAATAACAATGCCCAAATACTGCTGATTTCTGATTGTGTTAAGGTTGTTTTTGATGAACTGAAATGAAGCACAACAAAGAGGTAAAGATCCTTTCCTTTTTTCCAAAATTTCTGCACTTTGTTCTTCACTCTCATAGCTAATTTGTATTTTCTGATCACTATATTTGAGCTGTTGAAAATGACTGTCTTTGTCCCACAAACTAGTTACCGATTTTTCTGTAGTGTTAGCTTGAGTCTGGAGAACATAATCATCATCATATTGATCATACTTGGGTAGCTTATTCATAGAAGGAATTTTATCCAATATGCACACCAGATCAGTAGATTGCTCCGCCATATGTTGACCTATAAGCTTATTTTCCGATCTATGGTAGTTGGGATTAAAAGGAGAGTGTTTATGGCCAATAGCTTCTTCTTTTCCTGGGATTGAAACATAGTGGTTTTATTTCTCTTGTGAAATATCATAAGGTTGGATGTCCTCTTGAGCAAACAAAGGAGAAGTTGAATCATCCTTGGTAACTTCAGAGGGATCTTGTGTAGTTTCTTTTATTTCCTGATTGTCTTCCTTCTCAACCAATTTCTCTTGATTGTCAAGATATTCATCTTGAGCATGAGATTCATGAATTTCCTCTGATGGATCTTCCAGGTGCCAATTTATTTTTATAATCTGAAATGAATCAAAGCATAAGGGTAGAGGTTCTAAATGTGTTGACTCCTCTATTTTAGATTTTGTGATTTCAAGATGACCTAGAAGGGGGACTTCTGGATCTGAAAAAGGATTTGTATCATCCATTTCTTCACTGACTGATCTTTTCAGGCATTCCTCCTTGTTTCTAGCTACAACCTACTTGCAATTCTCTCTGAATAGGGAAGCACAAGATGTAGGAAGGGAACTTAGTCTTTCTTGACAATTTCCTGCATTTTCTTCTTTGCAATCTTGCTCGACATGCACATTTTTATTGTTATCTTTGCATTGTAATGACTGAGCTTGTTCTTCCCAAGAAAATAGTACTAGTTGTTTTGAATAGTTAGCTCCAACCTCAAAATTTTTCTCTTCCTCTTTCGTCTGGCTAATCATATGCATTTCTTTGTTAATTGTGCTTGTCAACATCTCTAGCATTATTTCTGAAGTTGCTCTTTATCTACTTTGTCCTTCTCTATGGCTCTTAGCTTTGCCTCCCTGTTCAGCATGTTGGCTTCCACATCAATTGCCATCATTTTCATTTCCTCTAGGGTTGAAGGGTCCCTTTCTCTTATCTGGAATTCCATCTCTGGGTCAAAGGCATCTGGGTAGTGCAATAGAGCCCACCCTAGGGGTGGCTTTATTTTAGCAGGTATGGAATGATATACTTTATTGAACCTGGCTGAAAAGTGTTGTACTGTCTCCCCTGACTATATTTTTAAATGGTTGTATTCCTCTATGATGAGAAAATAATTTCCCATGACCACCCACCTATCTAGGAAGACTTGAGTGAATTGATGAAAATTGCTAATGCTTGCAGCTAGAAGGTCTTTAAACCAACTCTTAAATTTTCCTTGTAATGATAAGGAAAACATTCTAATACGCACATCATCTTTTCCTACTTCAAATAGGTCAAGTAAATCCTCAAGATTTTGAATGTGTTTTTCAGCGGTGATATTTGTATTTTCTCCATCAAAACTGGGCAACTTATTTCCAAGATTTGCAGGGAGGGCCTAGAGGATAGGAGGCAAAACCAGAGGCTTGTATCTGTCTAGGAATTTTATGGGCATAGAGAGTATAGAAGGAGGCTTATAACCATTTGAGATTTCAACAAGGGCAGGGAAGGTAACATGAGGCTCATACTTCACTAGGTCTTTCACAGGTGTATCTGGGGATTGCATAGGTGTATAAGTATGTTCATGGTCTACAATTCGAGGCTTATCTTTTTAAGGCTTGAGATCTTTCCAATGATCAATGTAGAGCTCATCAGTGTATTCTTGATCAAGCTTAAATTAGGATAGAACATAGTTATAGATAAAAACAATAATTTCTTGAATCCAATTTAGGCCTGAGTACTCTCTCTTTCTAGTATGACTAGTCATGTTTTTAGGTTCTATAGAATTGATCTAAATTGGAGTCACCAGGTGGATGATTTTTAACTTTCTTGTGGCTGGCTGTTGTCCACCATCAGCAACCAGATACCAATCTTGGCTAATACTTGAAACATTAGAAGCAAAATTGGGATCCAATAAATCATAGAAGGTTGAGAGTTTATAACAGTTTTGAAACACAACCTAATCTGTAAAGAAATACTTAATCCACAAAGTATTCTTGACTGGATTCTTCTGAAGTTTAATGACAAAATAAGTTTCCTAGTGGAGTCGATGGAAAACCAGTGGAGTCAGCAGGCCTACTGAAAACCAGTGGAGTCACCAGGTGGATGATGCTAATTGTTTTGAGGATTTTTTTGTTATCTACCATCAACAATTGGATACCAATATTGAGATATTTTTTTGGTTTTCTGAGTTCTTTATATAACACTAATATTTTCAATAAGTGATCCCCGGTGGAGTTTCCATTATGTTAGGTCCTTGTAATTTATCAGATTGGCAAGACCAAATAGACAAGGGTAACATCAAACCAACTTTGGAGTCCTAGGACCTAGCCTTCCTGGACTCAGAGAGGGCTCTCTCTATATTTGTATAAAAGATATGACTTGATTGATTTAGGATGCTAATTTTAGGTTATTTAAAGTGCTAGGGTTTGTTTGTTTTGTTTTGTTTGGTTGGGTTGCTTGTTAAGAAGAACATATAGAGTAAAAGAAATTCAAACGATTGGGCTATGGCGTCTGTGAAAGGCTTGAAAAGTACAATAATAAATCAAGGGTGTTTCATAGGGCAAGTTAACAAAGCCAAATGGATATTAATAGCTTAGGTGGGTTTGAAATGAACATTAAATTGTGAATTAAGTAGGTTTAAAGGGAAATTAAGAATCCTTTAACATATACCATAACAAGAATGGTCTTTAAGATCACTATGCTTAAGAAAAACCAAAGGAGAGGGCGCACCATAAACTTCTTTGACCAGACTTCACCAAGTAAACTTTAAAACAACAATCCAGTAAACCCTAGAGA
The DNA here is from genome assembly GCA_034641835.2 of Pinus albicaulis. Taxonomy (NCBI): domain Eukaryota; kingdom Viridiplantae; phylum Streptophyta; class Pinopsida; order Pinales; family Pinaceae; genus Pinus; species Pinus albicaulis. The sequence continues at coordinate 643,673,836 of CM076584.1, read as the reverse complement.
GCAGGGAACTCCTAAATTCTCTAGCTATTTACCTTCAGAGAAAGAAAACATTCAATATGAAAAATAGTAATGATTAAAGAGCAGGGAATGCCTAAATTACTGAATAAGACTATAAAATACCTTCAAAGTGACTTTTCAAGATAGATTAAAGGACATGGAAAACCATAAACTTCTTTAGCCAAACCCTAATCGGTAAACTTCAAAGAAAAACCTTAATAACGATGTTTTAAGCTAAACCAAAGGACAGGGCACACCACAAAATTCTTTGGCTTGACTCCATTAAATAATTTTCAAGACAAAAAGCTAAGTGGAACTAGAGAGCAACTAATAATTCTCTAATCAAACCTAGCAGAGGAAAACATTGAGCAATAGAGAGCATACAGGCTTAAGGTGCCTCTAACAACATATCTTAACCTAAATTTTCTATTCTATTGCAAGAGAAAAGATGAAAAAATATGAAAACAGAAGGAAACAATTACTAAATTATAACAACATTACCATTAACCAGGTTCATGGATCCTATGAATGTGCTTTCTTCATTGACATTCCATCCAAAACAGTCACAAAGCTCCAAAGCCAATTTCTTCACAACTCCAAGTCTATGTAGTATTCATCTCAATAATAAACTAATAACCAACTGAAGCATACCTGTAGTATTTATCTTCCAAATGAGGAGGTGAAACCCTAGCTACGGTTTGAGAAGTCATTTATTACATATTTAAGGCATTTTGACCTTTGAGACCATGCAACGCCCAAGGAAAAAATATCTAAAACTCATTCATTGAAATAATAACTTCTAACATATCTACTGAGCTAATTTTGGAAGAATGTGACCTTAAGGCCACTCAATAACTTTTACAATATCTCCTAGCGTCTTTTTTTGACTTTCGGGCAAGGGCGCAGCGCCACTAGCAAACGCGCAGCGCAAGACTGGGAAATTTCCTATTTTGCAGTTGACTTTTGGAGACCTTCCCGATGTCCAAATGAGCTCCATTATAGCTCATTAGAGAGACTGTCCTATCTAGTTTCTAGATATGTCTTCAGGTTGCAAAATGGTGACCATTTTCCTTTTCAAAAATCACTTCTCCCAAGACTGCTAAATGCGTAGCACTAGTGCTGCAAAGAGGGCAGAAAGGTGATTTTTTGGTAGTTTTTAGCCCTTTTGAGGGACCAATTTTGCTCCAAATGGTCTGAAAGTTTCTAAGGATGATGTCCTTGGTATGAGGAACATGAATATGTTGATTTTTTTCCATTTGAGTGCCCCAAAAAATAGCACAGTGCCAGTGGCACTATGCGTTTGGCCCAATTTTCTGTAAGCCAAATTGTCAAAAATAAAAAAATGTGCAAAAAGGTGCCAAAATTGGAATTTAGCTTGCTGATTAAGATTTAGAGGCTTGGAGGGACACATCAGCAATGATATTGAGCTTTTCCTTCTCCTTTTTTTTGGCTAGGGTTTCCTTCAATTTGTTCTTCAACTGTCTGAGCTTGATGTTGCAGACCTTGTTTCTAGTGATGTACTTGTTAGACATGTGTTTGAGCATCTCATTTTCTTTGTTTTCCTTATGGGAGCTTCTCAAGGTGTAGGTTAAATCTGTCTATCCATACCTCTCTGTCATCTTCAACTTCCTTAAAAATATTTTCCTCAATACTAAGTTTCTTTGCCTCATGTTTTTCCTTCTCTAAAGCTCTCTGAAGACCTATTTTTTTGGTCTTGACTTGATGGTTTGAGTATCATAATGGTTAGAGTCATTAGGTGCCATCATTTCCTTACCCTTGATGTCTTGTCTTTTTTCCTTTAGCATCTCTAACTCCATGAGAACTTTCTTGTCCTTTATCTGCTTGTTTTCTTGTTCTAAGAATGATATAACAAATTGGTCTTTTGGCATGTTGTCCTGCAGTTCTTTGATCATGCCATCCTTCTCTTCGATGATAAACTTTGAGGCCTCATGATCATCTTGGTCATCCAAGTCCACCTATTAAACTCTCTCTCTCTTGCTCATGATGAAGGTCTTCCTTGGCATTTGTGCCTCCATACCATTGTCTTCTTCCTCAGACATGTTAAACTCTGTTTTATAGACCTCTAGAGCTGATGTGAAATGATATGAAGGGAGGGTAATGAAAAGGAAGCTTTGCAAATGAAGGGAATGAGTGAGTGGGTATAAGTGTAGGAAATGAGTGAGGAGGAAAAATAACTCAATGACAACCCTTAAGCAATGTAATCACTTCTGTTTATGACTATTTTTATTTAAGGAGGATGGAGTAATGGTAAAATAGTGATTTCAAGCTTAAAAATTAGGGTTCTTCTAGGGTTTCACTTCAATTGATTAAGAATTCACGAAATGGCATAAAAAATGGGGCTTATGGAATGCACTTACCTCTTATCAGTGCTTGGAAGACTTTGGCAAAAAATTGAAAGAAATTTGATGTGATTTGAGTGGTTGGAAAGCTCAGAAACCCTCTCTAGCAAGGGCACAACGCCAAGCTCCAGGCACGCAGTGCTGGTTCAAATGCGCAGCGCCAAGTGCTAAACACGTAGCGCCAAGATGACAAAACGCATCACTGTTTTGAAAACCATTTTTGGAGGTCTTCCCAGTGTCCAAATTGGGCCCATGATAGCTCATTGGAAATTTATTGAAGTATAAGTACTAAATATACCTTTTTTTTGCTGATTGGAGTTATTTTGACCTTTCAAAAGTTGATTCTCCCAAGACTGGTCAAAAAGTGTTGAATAATGGTGCAGAAATGAAGAGTGCTGGTGCAGGAAAATTTTGGAGGCCTTCCTCAACTCCAAATTGAGCTCATGATATCTCATTAGAAATCTATTCCAGTCTAGTTCTCATTTGAATCATCAAGAAAATCATTTGGACACTCCAGATATGAGAAAACATGATTTTCCCAAGGTCACTCTAGAAGTGCAACAAACCTCTTGTAGCACCTGTAAATTTAACATTTCTCCTAAACCATGATACCTGTCTAAAATCTAAAGGAGGTTTTTCTTCCTTTACCTATGATTGAAAAAAAAATATCTCACTTTGTCAAATTTATCTTCGTTTGTTCAGAAACACAATTTGAAGCAAAACTGGCCTTGTGTGCTTCCTCCATGTCATTTTCTTGCAAGTAATAACTACTTTGGCACTCAAGTGGACTTAACAAGTTTAAAAACCCTAGTCATATACAAGACCAAGCTTTTCCTCTTTCCCTTGCTATAAATTGTTTTCATTCAGGAGTAGATAGTCTACATCATCAATACCTTCTGTTGATAAATCTTCCTACACTTCTGTAGAAGTGCCAAAGTTTATCCCATTTTCTTACTTGCAGGTTTTGAACTGAGAAGACAATCCTCCTTGGAAATTTTAGGTCCTTCTTGAATAATCATGTCTTGACATTCTATTACATCTGAGTCAGATTCTAGCAAAGGAAAAACATTGCTTGAAACATCCAAGGATGACCTTGAAAGGTAAAAAACCCTAATGACCTAATGTGAGTGTCCTTTGACCTAATTTTGGCTAAAATTTGACTTGGAGACTTTCAAGTGAAAACAGATCATTGTTATAGGTTATTATGCCCAAAGGGACATGGGAATGAGTTGGAAACAAGAAACCCTAGAGGGAGGATGGAGTCTATTGATAGGGAAAAATAGGGCAATGAAGTCTTAGGTAGGAAAGAAGGATGAAAATGAAAAGTATAAGCCCATAATGAGTCTCTTAAGGGCAACAGGGTGAATTTGAGATGGCCAACTGAAGAATAGTAAAAATAGGTTTATAAGGATAATGAAGGTAGTTTTATTTCTGAAACTCAATATATTCAAGGAATATTGTTTTTAGAAAGCTATAAACATCCTTTAGTCATCCAAAGATAGTGAAAAATACCAATGACTAACAACTTACATATGCTCTATTAATAAGTATGAACGATAATTTACCCCAAGATAGGATTCTGGTTTAGGAACATGAATCAATTTAGTTTATTGTATAGAACATTCAACATTCTGTTGCAGAGCATATGTTATGAACTACAGTAATGAGCATTTAACATAACAATTAATTCCATTGCAGATGCATACACTAGTTCAACTTGTTTATTAACACTGTTCATTTTGAATGTGTCACATATGTGTTTATGTATGCATTTATTTATCATAACTATAAAGCTATGTCTACATAGAATCCACATTCTCATCACATTAGAAACTTTGTTACAGTCCAAAAAGAATCCAAACCATTTCAACTAGAAATGAATCATAAGTTCATTAATATTTAAGTAACAGAAACAAATAGTTATCTTTAAAGTTGCATGGAAAGTGAGTCTGGGACAAGGAATCTCCACCCAACCATAGACAACTAAAACCACACTTACAATCGCCACCCCTAAGCTAGATTCCACATTATGAGGGGGATGCTTACCTAAGGGATTAGAACACTAGCTACCAATAAAAACAAGGAATCCATCGGGCCTCTTCCTCAATCCCACTAGTTGACGCTGCCATATTCTGAACATAGGGAGGCCATAATTTCTTGGCTCACCCCAAGTTCATACACAATGATTCACTCCCTTCCAAGAAATAAAGGATCTATTGTAACAGTAATGCAGTAACCAAGGTCTTTAATCAAGTCTTATTTTGATGTTGGTGTAGGATTAGCCTCTTCCCAAGCTTTCTAGGGCTCTAGAGCCTGCTATCTCAACCTGCATCCTCTAGAGAACCAAAGATATTACAGGGCTCCATAGATTACATCCCAAACCATAGTCTCCAGGGACCCAAGTTGTTACAGGGCTCCAGAGAATGTCTCAGCCCACAACCCCTAAGGACCCAAGTTGTTATAGGGATCCGGGGATCCTATCTCAACCCACAGCCTCCAAGGAACCCTAAACTATTATAGGGATTTAGGGATCCTATCTCAACCCACAACCTCCAGAGAACCCCAAACTATTACATAGCTCTGGAGACTAGCATCTCAACCCACAACCTCAAGGGAAACTAGGAGTGAATCCCATTCTCTTCTCTCTTGTTCTGCACTGCCTGTTGATTGAACCAAATTTTTTTGTTTTTTTGTTGCTTGAATTGTGTGTCCTCTCTCCTTTAGCATGAATTTGAATACCATGCCTTTCCTTCTTTTCCTATCTCACATTTACTGCTTCATCCTTTATTTCTTACATTCTGCAATTCATCTCTTGGTTTATTGTCCCTTTTCCTTATTAAGGTTCCCAAATGCATGGGCCTGTGTACCTTCCATGGAGTTCATTCAATTTCAAAAACTAGTTCATTAGTTAATGCACTAACTTAGATTTTAATGGTTGTCCCAAAAATTTTAGATTTTCTCCACAAGAAAACCTCAACCTCCCAAGCAAGAAATCCTCCTCCCCAACTCTGGAATCCACGTCCCTTTGAATTAGTCCCTTCTTCTTAATTTCACATATTTGTAAAAAATATTTACAATGCATTTTATGATGGAAACATGGGTGGGGTTCTTACATGATGTTGTAATAGCATATGTTGCAACAAAAAATGCCATAAAAATTGTCAATGTTAAATATGTTTAAAATTTTGTAGCATATGATGTTGTAACACCCATTACTGTTGAAAATGTTGAAACTGCTGTAAAATTTGATGCCATAACAATTGGTACTATTGAAACTACTGAAACAATGGCCATTACAACGGATGTCGTAACAATAAATTCCATAACAACTGTCAATGTTAAATATGCTGAAAATATTGTAACAGTTGATGTCTAACACCCATTCAGATCCCTTCAACATGGTAGTATCCCCACTTTTCAACAATTTGAAGAAGTGTTTCTTAAAATATGGCATTGTAGCTATTTTATCATTGTCTTTCAACACACACACACACACACACACACATATACACAAAAAAGGGAGATATAGGGACTCTTTGAGCCAAGATTTTGTAAAAAATTGTGTTATATATACACTACATTTCCACACTCATGTGAAGGGATCATCAATGTTGAGTAGCTAGATGTAGTAAAGGTGTTGAATATGAAATGGTTATGGGGAATGAGACCAGATTCAACTCCAGGTGGAGTAGAAATATCAACAAGAATGCAGCAAGTTCAATTGCAACTGGAAGCATTGACTCTCTAGTTGCAAGAAGTGCTAAAAAGAAGATTCACTTTTCCTATGTCACTTCTTGGAGAAATGGTTGTATTTGAAGCTCACATGTAGAATAACGAGAAGTTAGAGGGATCGTTCCATGCTAGGATTAGGCTTAGAGGTCAAACAAGTCAACAACTTGTGGGAAGATGAAAGAACTTGACTTTAGTCTAAGAATGAAGGAAGGGAAGGTGACTTATAGGTGACCTATTGATGTCCTAAAGGGATGCTACAGGTCTACACTAAAATTGTAAGTTGATTGTTCATTGCGAATTCTACAAGGTAAAAACTTCCATATAGATGATTGTTGCAAATTATTTGTGCTTGCCTAATAGTTTGAGAACATATTCAAGGTAGAGTTTTCCAAGGATAGTAATTATGGGTCAAAGTAAAAAAAAATATAATCGATGGAATCTATGAATTGGCATCGGTCACTTCACAGATTGAGCATGATGAACCTCTATTCACTGGTGAACCTATGGATTTTATATGTTGTAACAATTTTAAACTAAATAAATAGAAATTCCTTATGAAATAACCTCTTATTGATGAATTATAATGTTGGAATCCATTTCGAATTAGGCTTGAAACCTAGTGCAGACATAGTCGATTATGCCCTTTATTGATCAAGAGCATTGAACACAAAAAAAAATTCTTTTGGCAATTGTATAAAAATTGAAGGTTGATCATTGGTTACATGAATTACAACAACGCATCTTGGGTAGGATCCTTTAACTTGATTAGACTTGCAAAGTATCCTTGAACTTGAGTTGACAAAGTTCTCATTTTATAAACGAATTACATTAACAACTGATTAATGAATTTCATTGGAAACAATCATTGGGTTTTAGAAACATCATTGTTTTCTTTTATATTTATTTTCACAATGATCCATGTTGATGACATAAACAGGCCATAGGCCTATTTTTTATGGATCATATTTTATCAAAGCAGTTGAATTTGTAGTCTTAAAGGAGATCCAACACCTCTAGGAGAAAATTGAGGGGTAGAAATCCATTTCAACTTGCTTGTCAAAGCTTGAAAGTGGGTAGCCAAAGATGTGCTTCTTCCACCAGACACTACACCAACATTTGGGGGATCAAGAAAACAAATTGAGAAGCACAAACATAAGTAACAACAGATTGAGAAGCAACATAGGTAACAATGAATTGAGAAGCACAAACATAGGTAACAACTGTTAATATTGAAACTACTGAAACAATGAACATTACAATGGATCATGTAGCAAGAGATGTTGTAACAACCGGTATTGTAAAAATTGAGGGGGTAGAAAGCCATTTCATATTTCTTTTCAAAGCTTGAAAGTGGGAAGCCAATGAGGTGTTTCTTCCACCCAATACTACACTAGCCCTTGGGATGTTGTAACATTTTCTTGTTAATACATTGAAAATTTCAAAATTTGATTAAAATTTGAAAAAAAAATTATTGCACTTTGTAATAGCTTGCATGTAAATATAAAATGCAACAATATATATATATATATATATATATATATATATATATATATATATATATATATATATATATATATATATATATATATATATTTATTTATTTATTTTAATAAATAAAATGTCAAATCGTCACACACCAACTATCGTGCATTTTATATTGGCAGTGATTGACGCTTTGGCAATCGATGACTCTTGTTCTATTGCACACACCCCCCCACTTTGTTGACATTTAACAGGGGGAGGGGGGATGTTGTTTTTCCAAAACAAATTTTGCAACATGGCAACGACATATGAATTGTGCACCCCCACCCCCACACTCATTGCCACTTACCACCTACCCCTCGCACAGAAAACCATTCCCTGTTTTTGGTAATCAATATGACCAGTTACCATTTTATTGACCACTTACCACTTAATTCTGAATATAATTTTCCATTTAATTCTAAATATGTCCCTTATCGAAACATTCATTCCATTGCGTTCTCACTCTCGGTCACAATTTAATCACTCCCACCTTTGTCTGTCCCCTTTCACATTTCCTTCAAACTCCAGACACAAAGAATCAAAGTATGAAATTACAAAAATTTCTCAACGAAAACTCAGAAATACAACACATGATACCTTTTACAGGTAATTATGCTCCATGCTACAAGTTGATAGTTAAAAATGAGTTAAACTAAAGGAAAAGAGTCTCAGGTTCAATCTGAAACCCTACCAAAAATTGATAAATTTCCCTTAGTTGATAGGGAAAGCAGAATAGAAGATGAAAACTCAGAGTTGACCTATATGAATTGCCTAATTGGGTTTCTCAAAAGTTTCAAGATAATAGCGACAACTTTTCCCTGTGGGAGCCCTTTTTACCCTAGTTTATGTTTCCTCAAACTCATCCTTTTCCAGAATTTGTAGTATGAGGTGCGGACAGGTACTTACCCATTGAGAAAACCATAACTGCTCAAAATGGTGAAACCATGTTTTATGTAACTTTTGAGTCCATTTTAAAATCCTTGTGCATATCTTTCCCTAGCTCCGTGCACTCATTTTGTAGTGAAATTCTCTTGGAAATATATCAAAAGTTAAGTTTTGAAAAAAAACGGTTATTTTTTAATTGTTCATGCCTGAAGAAACCGGTATTCCCAGTCATAGTCTTATTTACCCTTCATCAATGTTTCTATAATTTTTGAGACAAATCATATCCATTTTATGTTGTATTTTAGGGTATCAGAGTGGTGAGAAAGTGGATGAAGTGGTTCTAGATTTTCTCTCAAATTTTTCTCTAGATAATAAATCACAAATATTATTCAATTTAAACCAATTTTTTATCTCAAGCCATTCGTGACTAATTTCTTAAATTTGGAGTTGAAAAATATTTTAAATATCAAATAGTTTGGGTGTATTTTTTTTTTGTATTATCAGTCAAAAAAATTCCCAATACAATTGCAAAAGAAGGATCTTAAAGGAAATCAATGGTTTGTGATTCATTGGACGTCCTTGGTAAGAAGGAATTCTGAGGAATTTTTCCCCACCGATTTTGTGAAAAATTTCTTCACATATGTTATATTCTATTGATTAGTGATATTCCTCCTATAATTTCACCTAAAATCAAAAGGATTATGCAGCTTAGTGAACAAAAAAGGTTTGGTGAATTGTATGTGTACCAACATTTTACAGAAATAAGATTTTATGGGTGTGAACTTCCACCCTATCAGTTGCCAATTTTTTTTCCCATGCATATATTTGCACTTGAATTCATCATATAAAGCCTCAATGTAGATCAAGTTAATTTTTTACATAGAAGGAAAAAAACCTTATTTAAATTGAAGGCACAGGTAGGGACATTTATAGTGAATCATAGGTCAACAAAAAAAGAGGTGGAAAAATTATTGGCACAAATGAAGTTTAAATTGGGGGTTACTTGGCCATATGACCCCATTGGGAGAATTTCAGCCATTAGATTTCAACAGAAATCCTCACCTTATTTTCATGTGTCCAAGCGTAAGATAGAGAAGATTATTAATAAGGACACCCTAGAGGAAAAAAATTTGCAAGAAGTGACAAAAGAACAAACTGATGAGTAGTGAATAGGATAGAAAATTTTGGTTACATCTCAAATGAAGAAAAAAATAACTTAAGAGGACATATCAAAGCTTATCATAGTCAGAATTGAAATAGTTCAGAGTATAAAAGAGAAATAAGACAAACAATACGGAGGGAGTGATATCAAAAACTGTCTCATCTCACATTTCTTCACCAACTATTATTGTTTAAGGTGAACTTGTTTTTAGAATGCAAGAATTGGATCCAAAGACAGAACAATATTCTCCTTCTTGTTCTTCTAACCAAAAAATATTTTCTGAGTTTTTGGAAATGAAGAAACATAATGAGGGTTTGAAGGCAGTAACTTATACTAAGTTCTAGAAGAAAAATTCTTCCATTAAAAACAATTTTCTTTTAGCTCTTGACACTGAAAAAGGTGAATTTAAGTTAGCATTTATTGAACCTAAAGTTTCTTCTCCTAGAGCTGTTGGAGATTATAAGAATTATGTTTTATCTTTCAATACTAAACAGATCCATATTATAGATCAGATTGATTTGCATAGACAAACTCGTGAGATGATATATTCCTCTCTCACTAGTCCCACTTCAAATGTATCAAAATTGCATAATTATTTGAATAATATTATTGCAGAATTCAAAATAAAAAAAGCCTCCTCTCTAGCGAAGGATTTTAGGATCAAATCAATGGAAGGCCTTGTAACTAAATTAATTTTGGATCCCAAAAATTTGGATGTAGCGCAAGAGATTGTTAAGAAGAAAAATGAAGATATTAAAGCACTTATAATAAAATTGAATCTTCCAACAACAGAGCATCCCCAAACAAAATAAATTGGAAAATCAAAAGAGAAGGAAATTATATTATCCTATCTAATTGAACAAGACCTGCAGATTCAGAAAAATTCAAGAAAGGATGGAAGAATTATTAAAAGAGAAGGCCCAAACTGACAATGTAGTAATTCCAGCAACATAAACATGATCCACAAAATTTATATCATGGGCATTATCTTCTTTTAAAGTAAAGGATGTTGATATTAGAAGATTGAAAGAAAAATTGGACAAAATTGAGATGAACAAAAATGAATAAGACAATTCCCTAGTCGGTAAAATAAAGAAAAATGAAAATTTGCAAAAGTAATTAGAACAAGATTTGAGAAGTTCTAACAATAGTCAATTTTTATCACATGTCAAAGAACAAATTTGGATAGAAATTATATCATATGTGTTTGATATTTGACAGACTATGGAGATTATTGTAGAACATGAGGAGTTGAAAGATCCAAATAAGCTATTAATGACATTAAAATACAATTGGGAAATAAACCTGGACAACCAAGTCAAATAATAAAAGCTCTAAAGACACGGTCCAAAGAAGAACTTGAAGAACTAGGAATTAAAGACTGGAAAAAATCAATTATTTAGACTAGAAAATTTTTCATGAAGAAAATTCTAATCCTGGAGACAAGGAAAAGTGTGAAAATATTCTAGTGCAAATCAAAAAATTCTAGAGGAAATTTTATATTCTGCAAAAGAGAGAGTCTTCCATCAGTTAAGAATTCATATGGATGGATGGTAACATAATACCAATATGAAATATTGTTGAAGAGAGATGTAGGGTACAAGACAAAGTTTGTTGGAATCAAGGGAGAGATTAGTAGTAAATATCTACTTCAAATGTTAGTTGATGATCTTTTCAATTGCCATGAAATCAAACACTTGCTCATAGTAAAACCTTCTTATGAGAAGTATATTGATGTAGATGAATCGTATAGACAGATGATGGATCTTAGTTATCCAACATATGAATAATGGGAGCATTCGTTCAAATTTGTTCAATAAATTTAGCTTATCAATGCAACATATTAGCAACATATCATAAATATTAAGAATTTCGAGCAACAAGAACATAGAAGTTTAAAATACATTGAACCTGAATGCATAAACCAAGCGCAGTTGCAGACAATTTTGGAGCAACTTTCTATATTTAGTTAAAATAAGTGTTGCAAACATCTCGATAAAATCCCAATTCTATCTCGAAATCACGATTTTTTTCCCTAGCAAATGTTTTTCGGTTTTTACCTATATTTTGATGGTATCTTAATTTTTCTGATGTTTGCCAATTTTGACCAATGTCTTCTCAATTTTTATGATTAATTTTGGTTTTCCAAACCCTTGTCGATTGATCCCGATTTCAATGTTCGTAAGATTGGTTAAAATTTGTTTAAACATTATCCAAAGCTTTGGATAAATAATATTTTGAATGTAAATCTTGTAAGAGATATGAATCATATTTTGTAAAGCACTCTATATATACCTTATTTTTTAATAAGAAAGGGTTGATACCTGGAGAAAGTTTTTGTAATATTGTTGTAATACTTTCAACTTGGATATAATCAAAGGCTTCAGGTTTTCGTTCATGACAAAAATTGTGTACTTGTGAGTTCTTCTTGTAATTTCGTAGTTTGTTTCTACGTATATTTGAGAATAGTATAAGAAATTTGGAAGGGATAGATTGAGTATCAATCTCCCTGATGTCCCTCTGCAAAGCTATGTTCATAAATGAGTTAGAAATTGAACAATCTGTTTAATTTACTACCCATAAATCTTTAGATTGTTTCTTCTATGTTGTGCATGTATATATTTTTGTTGACTATAGAGGTTCATATATACATCTAAGCTATTAGTAGATGATTCAATGTTCATGGAAAATTTTTAGCCGTCTAAATTCCTCTCAATTCATCTTTAATTCTTTTCAATTCTTGATGCTTTGGCTCAGTTCTTTAGCCAGGGATTGTCTATAAAGACACAACATGGGGGATCAAGAAAACAAGTTGAGAAGAAAAAACATAGGTAACATCGGATTTAGAAGAAAATATTGTAACAACGAATGTTGTAACAGTAGATGTTGTAACAACAGATTCCATAACAACATGTCAATGTTAAATGTACTGAAAATCTTATAACAGTTGATGTTTTAACACTCATTACTATTGAAAATGTCGAAAGTGCTATAAACGTCGATGTTATAAAAATTGCTACTATTGAAACTACTGAAACAATGACCATTACAACCGATGTTGTAGAAGTAGATGTTGTACCAACATATTTTGTAACAACAAATGTTGTAACAATTGAAGGGATACAAAGCCATTTCATCTTGCTTGTCAAAGCTTGAAAGTGGGTAGTCAAAGAGGTGTTTTTACCAGCCAACACTACAAAAACTCTTGGGGGATCAAGAAAAAAAATTAAGAAGCAAAAAGTGGGATAGTTTTAAGGATGGAAAATTATCTTGAAGTTTAAAAAATTGGCGAGTCTCGCTAGTCCCTAATATGCAAACTATAAAATGTTTATTGATGTATTTGTAAAATTATTCAAATTTATAATGATATTATATATATTGTCTACATAATGTTGGCGATTTTTAACGTCAAATAATTTTATATTGTAAAATTTGGGCGAATCATTTTTATAAAAAAATGGAAATTGGCAAATCTTTTTTTTGGAAAAACCATGGAAAATTAGCCCACCTGTGAATATTAGCCTCTAAAATTTTCCATGCCCAAACATAGGTAACAATGGATTGATAAGAAAATGTTGTAACAACAGATGCCATCATAGATGTTATAACAATGAATGTTGTAAGAGCAATCCATTTCATCTTTCTTGTGAAAGATTTAAGGTGGGCATCCGAAGAGGTGTCTCTTAGTAACTTTGCATTTGTGTTATTCTTATTTAAAGACATCTGCAATAAAGTTGATGGTTTCTTTCATTAACATATTTATCACTGTTTTGTGAATAATTGAGATACTTGTGACTTTTATCTAAGAAACCATAATGAAGGACTCCACAGTCTCTATGTATTATTTTATTTAATTTCATGCTCTTTGTTGTAGATCTAATGCATAGTATTTTGTTTATCTGTATGCTTTAAACCTAAAATTTATTTGTGTTCTTCTCTCCATACTAGAATGTAAATTTTAAAGGTCGTAATCATAGATAAATAGGCCAGTTGAATTTATTCATTAATTTCTCCAAAAACTAGTTCACATTGCATCTATAGGTCTATCTTCACCTACCCGAGTTGTCTAATTGTTTTAGGATTAATAAGGTATGATGGAGCTGCAATAGTGAGCATACTTATGTTGTAGTCCAGAATATAAGAAGAATTTTGTTTTGAAAAATCACCAAGTTTTGTGCTAACCATACTCCCCATAGGACTAGAAAAGGAAGTGTCCTATCGATCCAGATCTTTTACTTCATGGATGAATACATAATTGCATATAAAAGAGTGTATAACCAAGTAAATTAAACACATGAAAAGAAGTGGAAATCATAAGAAAACATGGATCGAAAGACACAACACGATTTTATTATGGATTTCACCTAGTGTGGGCTATGTCTTCAGGCCCTGCCCAATGTGGGGAGGCCTCTTTTCATTAAATGGCAGAAAAAATGAATTACAATCAAATTTACATAAAATGACACCTTATAACTCCCCTTCTGATGATGGTATGAAAATGGAGACCTCGACTAGAGAAACAGACTACACGGTTGGATTCCTGGTGAGAAATCGTGCAAAAATTACTATAAAATTGTCTCACTTTGACACTGACACTTCTGGACCCCAAAGGAATCTTATCAACATCCACAAATATTCCTCATTTAAGGTTCCGCCCCCCTGGACACTCCTGGTTCCATCACTCTACTCCTCTGCTCAGTGACTGAATGGAATTTTATTGAAGTTAAAATAAAAAAGTTTGGCAGACCAACCAATGTTGGGCCAATGGCCTGTTGGTTGGTGGTGTTATGTTAAGTCGTGGTCTTAACCAGAGGTCCCGAGTTCCAATCCTTGCAGGACCTCGTTATAACACGAAACCCCATTATAGCATGGTCATTTTATTTACAAGGCATATGCTTTAACATTTTGGCGGCATTGAATATTATTTTTTGCGGTTAGTCTAAATACATGCCATTTGGAGCTGCCCAATTAGCGGGTCGGCCCATCGGACCCGAAAGATTCAATCCTTGTCGGCTCCATGCTTATGTATATAGTATACAGTTTTCGGTGGGTCTAGTGGGTTTGCAAACAGGTGGCCCGCCCACCCATTTTATATAATATTTAAAAATTGTCATTGGGGGTGGTGAAGGTGGCAACCCGCCACCCCAATGTTAATATTTTTATTTTTATTTTTTTAACCCATATAGTTAAAATTTCAATTTTAAATTTTAAGGGTTATTAGGAAAATTAAATACGCAACAAATTATCCCTTTCCAACCATCATTTTCCATGCGTTGTCCCTTCACTAAATTGTTGCCTCGTTAGTGACTACCACTTGGCCTAGTTTGACAAAAACTTTGACTAGCTATAACTTGAGCATATGAACTCGGATTTGGGTGTCGTTTGCACCGTTAGAATCAAGGTGAAGAGCACTATGATTTTTTCATGGTTTCAATTCAATATGATGAATATTATTTTTGAGCTATTTCAAGGCCACTTCTATTTATGGAGCTACCCAGATCATTCCTCCCCACTAATGAGATTTTGGACCGCAAAAAGCTTTATCAGTCAATTGGAAAGTGAGGGAGTTTTTCCCTCACTTTCTCATTTTCCATCCATCGAGCCTTACTTGGATGAATTCCTTTGAAACAAATACAAAGGTACTCCATGTCACCCCATCGTGAAGTCTTAGTATTTTTGTCAAGAATGGTGTCCTCAGGTAGCTTGTCCAAGTATTCAGGTGAAAAATCATCCACTGTAGGAACATTTCCAACCTTTATGGTGTCCATGATCAAAAGAGGCTCATTAAGCTTCAAATTCTCAACGTTCACCACTCAGTACATATGCATATATGCTGGAAAATTGAGATGAAAAGCATTGTCTCCAATCTTTTCTAATATGGTGAATGGAACATATTATATTGGTATCAACTTATTTCCTTCCCCTTTCATTATATCTTTGTTTATGTGGAGCCACACCTTGTATCCAGCTTGGAATTGGTGATTGAATCAGTGATTATCATGTTGAGCTTTGTATCAAGATTGAATTTTATATAATTACTCCCGCCCTGCCTGGTGAATCATCTGAATTCGCTGAATTAAATTCCATGTTTTTCCCCTGTCATCTTGCCCACTAGAATCTTCATCTCTCAAAAATATCATGTCTAAGGAATCCTTTAGAAAATATCCAAAGCATGTCTCGAACGGTGAGATCTGAGTGGATGAATGCACTACCCCAGTTGTATGCATGTTGCACATAGGGAATTTTCTCATCCCACAACTTGGGATACTTTCCACAATAGCCTCGGAGTAATTGTACCACTGTGCGGTTGACAACCTCTGTTTGTCCATCAGTCTGTGGATGAAATTTCATGCTCCTATTCAACTTGGTGTCCATAATTCTCCACAAAATCATCCAAAAATTTCCAAGAGAGATGGAGTCTTGATCAAACACAATGGATGTGGTCAACCCAAAATGGACCAATACAAATTGGAAGAAGAGATGAGTAGTTTTATCTGTAGTGACTTGCCTCTCATAAGGCATTAAGACACACATTTTTCTAAATCAATCCACAATGACATACAAATAGTCATGACCTCTCCTAGACAAAGGAAAACCGCCTACAAAATCCATTAACACACTTTCCCATGGACGACTCGGAATAGGGAGTGGTGTGTAGAGCCCTTATTTTGTATTAAAGGGATTGAAAGCTGAACACAACACACATCCCTTTACATATCAAGTCACAATATTTTTCATGTGATTCCAATAACAAAGCCTCTACAAGTCACAATTTTTTATACACAAAAATGACCTGACACAAGAGAGGTATGTGCCTCTCTAATTACATGTATCCTTTCATTGCTGAGAATACAAGGTTTTCCAAGATGGTACAACGATTTTCCCTGCAAGAGATAATTATCCACATACAATCCATGCATTAGATTTGCATAAATACCCTTAAAATCATCATCATCAACATATCGTTCAGCATAAATTTCAAAAGACAAAGAAGCATTTTGCAAAACTATAGATGCAGAAATAGGAGGGCGAGAAAGCATATCTTCCACTTTGTTATTGGTGCCCTTATTTTATTTTATTAACAAGTGAATTTGTTGGAGGAATCCCATCCATCAAAAATGACATGCTTATTGAAGTTTTGTTTGTGACTGGAGGTACTACAAGGGATGATGATCTGTGTGAATGATGGTCTCCTTTCCAACCAAATAGTGCTTCCATTTCTTCACACTTTGAACCAAGGCATACAATTCCTTATCATATGTGGGATAATTCACAACAGCTTGGGAGAATGTCTCTAAATGGTAACATACAAGTTTCCTTTTTTGCATCAACACTACTCCCATGACATATCCACTAGCATATTTCTCAATATCAAAAGGTTGTTGGAGGTATGATAAGGCCAAAACTGGTGTGGTACTGATCTTCTCTTTTAGTGTATCAAAGGATTTATGTTGGTTTCCTCCCCCACTAAAAGGTTTTCTTCACACTTTTCAATATATGTAAGGGGGGTCCAATGACAGAGAAGTTGGAAATGAACCTTCTCCAGTATTGCGCTACACCCAAAAATCTATTAAACTCTGTAACATTGGTGGGTTTAGGTCAATTTACAATCATATCAGTTTTAGAACAACCTATTTTTAATTTTTTACCTCCGAAAATGTGACCAAAGTAAACCAAAGAGGTCTTACCAAATTCACACTTAGACATTTTGACATAAAAATTTTCTTTTTGCAAAAAATCAAGGACCTTTTGAACATTACTCACATGATCATCCCATTTCCTATTGTAAATAAGAATTTCATCAAGATACACATGTAAAAAATCATCAAGAAAAGGCTTGAAAATATCATTCATCTCCCTCATGAATGTGGTCAGAGCATTGAATAGTCCGAATGGCATCACCAACCATTCAAAAAAACCCTGTTTTGTATTGAATGTGGTCTTCCATACATCCATTTCTGCAATCCTGACCTGATGATAGCCATTGTGAAAGTCCAATTTTGTGAAATAGACAACATTTTTCAATTGATTTAATAAATCATCAATGCGAGGGAGAGGGTACCGATTCTTCAGAACTATTTTTTTGAGTTCCCTCTAGTCCACGCACATCCTTAATGTGTCATTCTTATTTAGCACCAACATAATAGGTGAACCACATGGAGAAGAACTTGGGCTTATGAACCCTTGGTTCAAAAATTCCTACACCTGTTTCTTTATCTCCTCCATCTCAATGGCTGACAACTTGTACATACTAATGTTGGGTAAAGGATCATCCTGTTGCAAGTTAATCTCATGTTGGATTTCACGCTTCAGAGGCAACCCACTTGGAACCTAAAAAATGCCATCATAGTTAGAAACAATTTCATACAATTCCTTTTTGTGAGTGGGATCACACCATTGGAAACATTTAGATGTCTCTGCATCTTTTTCTCTCACAACCATGATCATGCAACCCTTTTCTAGAATTCACCAACCTCTTCATATGACCTTGAATTCCAAGACTGGCGTTGATTTTAGCACGACGAGCTCTAACAATGTATTCCACCTCATGTTTTGTGATATGATACGTGTTTTCATGGTGAAAGAAAAATTCTTTCCTATCATACAAATATGGACTCCCCAATACCATGCCACATATATCCAAAGGTACAACATCAAGATCAACCTCATCTACTAGTTTGGATGCAATCACAAATCTAGACTTACACTATTTGGTTACATGTAATTTGGATTTATCATACACCAAACCAAGAGGGTAAGGTTTCATATGAGGCTTGTTTTCTAATACCAATTTCTTAACCAAGGATTCTGAAATGAAATTCACTTGTGATCCTGGGTCAAGCAAGGTTTCCAATTTAGTATGTTTCATTACGACTCTAATGTGGAACAATTCAATCCTATTTAATTCATTAAAAATAAACTCATTTAAAGAACTTGTACTTGCATGAAATTTAGAATTTTCATTAGCATGAAGAGAAATGTTACCTTGTATGCCCACTTTTGTGATCTATGTTTCTTCATCGGAGTCAGATCCAAGATATTGTTGTACGTTTGCCACCGTCTTTTGTTTGTTATTCCCACAAAATCTCTTTTGTTTCAACTCAGGATGAAAATTCCAACAATGTTCATTATCATGGTATTCCTTCTTACAATGAGTGCAAGATGGATTTTCTCCTTCCTCCTTCTATGTTGTAGCTTCCTTCTTTTCCTTGCCCTTGCATTTTCCTTTGAACTTGCCATTTTGAGGTTTAGAAGATGATTTCTTTGGATGCTCTACTTTTTCATTCTTACCCCTAATTTCAAGGTGAATGGGCGCATCAAGAGTAGTAGGCTCAAATAATAACGAATAATTTCTTATGTAACTATGTAAAGAACCAATACACTTTGTTACAATTTCAGGTGAATCAAGTGGAATGTTCAAATTCGAATCTTGTTTCCTAAACTCTTCTATGAATCTTTGTACATTTTGATCCTTTCCTTGTATCAAATATTTCCATTCCATTAAAGTATTTTGTCGATAACCCAAAGGATAAAACTAATCTTTTAATGCAGAAACAAAATTGGACGAAGAAGAAAGCAGATTACCCAAGTATTTTTTGACTTTCTGCACTTTCTCTCCCACCAAATGAGAGTGGTGCCACTCAAATGAAGGGATTCTAATTGGATATTGGCCTCATCCTCCTTGATCTGCTGAATCTGGAATTAAAACTTGATCTGTATAATCTAATTATTTAGTTTCTCTACATTACATTCTCCATTATATGTGGGAAAATCAAACTTGACATATAACTTAAAAAATGGCTTCTTAGATGTATTTTTATGGTGCCTGTTAGAATAATGAGAAGAGGAAAACCAAGAAATTTCACTGGTGGATGGAGAGGGAAGAGGCCCTTCTCCTCCACCTCCATGGTGTACTGATGCATGATCATTAAACTCTTTGTTCTTATGCCTAATTGCCTTCTCATATTCTACAAACAACTTGTCAAACTTATTTGCCATAGTGAAGAAGATCTTGCGATAATTTCGATCTTCTTCCATTCGTGCATCCTCATCTTCCATGTTCCATCTTCATGGTTCACGCCCCACTTTAGGATCAAAGGATTTGATTTTTCCTTCACCTCTTTGGAGCTTGTTCCTGGTTAGCTTTCACTCATGCAACCTGCACCAAGAAGACATGCTCTCATACCAAACTTGATCTAGATATTGTACTTCATGGATTCATACATAAATATTGCATATAAAAGAGTGTATAACCAAGTAACTTAAACACATGAAAATAAGTGGAAATAATAATAAAAAATGATATCAAAATACACAAGAAAAATTTATTACAAAGTTCACCCAGTGTGGGCTACGTCTCTGGGCCCTGCTCAATGTGGGGCAAATAACAAGAAAATTTACATAAAATGACACCTTATACCTCCACTTATGATGATGGATTGAAAATGGAGACCTTGGATGGAGAAACAGACTGTAAATTTGGATTCCCGGTGAGAAATTATGCAAAAATTACTATAAACTTGTCTCATTCTGACACTAGCACTTATGGACCCAAAGGAATGTTCTCAGCATCCATAAAGATTCCTCATTCAATGTTTCAGCCCCCTGGTTTCTTTTGGTTCCACCACTCCGCTCCTACACCCGGTGACCGAATGGAATTTGATTGAAGTTTAAATAATAAATTATGGCATACCAACCAACGATGGGCCAACGACCCATTGGTTGACGGTGTTATGTTAAGTGGTGGTCTTGACTGGAGATCCCAGGGTCCAATCCCCGCGGGATCACGTTATAGCATGGTCATTTTATTTAGAAGGCATATGTTTTAATGTTATGGAATCATTGAATATTAATTTTTGGCAGTTGGTTTGAATATCGACCATTTGGGGTCGCCCGATTGGCGGGCTGGACCATCGGGTCGAGCGGGTTCAATCCCCATTGGCTCCATGCTTATATATATAGTATATGGTTGCTGGTGGGTCAGGCGGGTGTCCCACCCACCCGTTTTATAAAAAAAAAATTATATATAATATTTAAACATTATCGTTGGGGATGACGGGCGTGGCAACCTGCCACCCAAAAATTAATAGATTTTTTAATTTTTTTAACCCATATAGTAAAAATTTCAATTTCAGATTTTAAGGGTTAATAGAAAAATTAAAGAGGTGACAAATTCTCGCTTCCCGACCACTATTTTTCGTGCACCTTCCCTTCACCAAATTGTTGTCTTGTTAGTGATTGTCACTTGGCCTAGTTTGACTAGAACTTTGACCAGCTATAACTTTAGCATACAAACTCATATTTAAGTGTTATTCACATTGTTGTAATTAGGGCAACAAGCACTAAGACATGTTCCTAGTTTCACTTCAATATGATGACTTTGATTTTTTAGCTATTTCAAAGACACTTCTATTTATGGAGCCACCCAGATCACCTATAGAGTTTCAGGTCCTTTCTTTCAAACTAAACCTTCAAATTTCAAACAGGATCCAACATAGGCTTACATTGTAAATGTTCCTATTCTAATATCCATGTGCCTACATATCTGCTTAATTCATTCAATATATATATGAATACAAAACAAATGTTTTAGACCTCAATACACCCTTCATCCTACCATATCGAAAATAATTTCTAAGACAAGTTCTAAGACTCAAGATCATCCCTAGTGCTAGCATTCATATTCATTTATTCTCTAGGGTTTACGTCACAAACTCTAGGTCTTCCTTTATTTCACCGCGCAAACACTAAGAACTCTCCATGCCAATTATATAGATGTAATAATGAGTATAGTGTCGATAAATACTTTCTCTCCCCTCTATACAAAGTAGGTGAGGTAGGAAAACATTGGTAAATTAGACTAATTACACAAGAAATTGAATTTAATGTATAAGATCAGGTCTCCAAGTGAAGTCTCTCTCTCCAAGGTATACATGTCAAGAGACCAATTCTCGGGTGGTGCACTCTCTAAGCATGGGTTGCAAGTATCAAGTGCTCTTCATCACAAGTCTTCTTTATTTCTAGGACAATGATCCCATGCTTCTCATCACATGTATCTTGGGTCCATAATCAATCCCATGTAATGTGCTCTCAACCCAAGCATCTATAATCAATGCCATGTAATATGTTTTGTTGTCTAAGGGTTATGTATAACATCATCTTGAATCCCTTCTTTTGCGTACGATTTTTGGAAAAGGAATTGATAAGGACATGATGGGATATTAATTTATAAGGACTTGATCATAGTGAAATTTTGGTGATTTATAAGGGTGTTTTGACCAATGGGAGCACAAAAGAACTAAAGCTACACATAAATAAACAACTCAACTTAGAAATGAAAATTGGCTTATTAACATAACAATATCCAACTAAGTTATTGAAATTATACTAATGATACCTTATTCCCCATCTAAATAACACAATCAGACCACTTTTTGTCTTGTATCATATCGAATTCAAAATGTGATGGATAATGGCCATATTGTTGCTCCTCTCAAAACATGGCAAATGGACCAGTTAAAGTAATTAAAATCCAAGCATTTAATTTTTTGTACCAAAATTAATATATATATATATATATAATTTTAGATATTAAATATACTTACAATTTTCATACTAAGGCATCTAAACTTGTTTGGCCACTGTGATGTGTCACACGATATTTGGCAAGCGTGGCCTTCAAGGACTTGTCCTGAAACATACACTAATTCAATTTATTTATGCACCAGTAAAATAAAAAAATTCATTTAATGAATTTGGAATAATCTTATGACCAAATTTAAACATTTGTATGCTCTCCTCGTCAAACTTCCTTCGTGCATCTTCTCTATCATATGCTTTCATGAGATCTTTCCATAATTTCACGCTTACATCAATTGACCTTGTTTTATCCCTTGGCTCAAGAGGAATTTCTTTTATATTTTTCGTTTGGTTGCAATGGAATCTCTTGCAGTTTTGAGTTGTTTGTTTCTTTACTTGTTTTACTGACCAATTTGTCCCAAATTCAGTATGCATGTCATGGATGAATGCCTTTTGAAGGTGCATGGGTATCTTCGATAATGGAAGAGGTAGATTCTTTTTGAAGCGTTGAAGCATGATTCCTTCAACCTATGATTGAACACTTTCTTGGCATTTGTCATTCTAATTTCCCTAGAGACAACATCATATTATACCTCGATTTCATATTTACCAATGCAAGATGCATAAATACTTGTACTGGTGGTGGAAGAAATATGTGTCCCAGGAGTGGGTGGGACATTGTACTTATTTTTTCCTTGTTCCACATTCTTAGAGGTTATAGTGATTTATTTTTTCCTAGATATTTTTCTCAATCTAGGAGTTGATGAGGAATCAAGCGATTCCCTTTGATAGAGTTTCTACTTTTGGTCTATTTCAGTGCCTTTAGTACTTTCTTCCGCGTATTTAGCAAGCATGGACATGTACATACTTCTAGTTTATTCACTCCTACCCTTAATATAGAAGCAATTTCCTCTTTCAGTTTCTCACTGTTATGTCCCTATATATGTACAATACAATTTTTATTTTAAAATTAGAAAAAAAATAAACCCTAATTTCTTCTTTTATATTTTAGAAACTAAAAATTACAATTCAAACCAGCAATGGAAACATGTGAAAATATATAAATTGAGTCTGCAATACCTCTTTCTTGCAAGAATCATATCCCTTTTCTCATTTCCCTCTGCCATTGCTTGACATTTTTTGGCATCCTAGGGCAATGTTTTTTCCTCCACATTGTGGAAAATCCCTTCTCTTTGCTCCCTACATTTTTCTCCTATCCCTCAAATTTTTTTAAATAACAGTATCCCAAAATGGATGGACAGTGGTTTGATTTTCGTCTCTAGTAGGGGGTGAATGAGATGCATGAACTGGTTTTGTGACTGCTTGAGGCCGAATCACACCCACAAATCAATTTTTTGTTGTTGAAATCCACAACGGGGGAGGATATGTCTCCCAATATCTCTTGCCACCATTAACAAAGATCCAATTGATTAGTTATTTTCTTTCAATGCCTCAATGCATTGCTCCAACCTTGGTCTTCTCCAACACTGCACAAAACTTCAAAGCTCCCTCAATTTGCAATTGGTGAGAATTAGAATGGAAATATGGTGAATTTGCTACATTGTTTTGGTTGAATAGTTGGGATACACAATATGTTTATCCATTGTGTGCACCAATTATAGATTGACGAGATTTTTTATTTTTATTTTTTGATTTGGTCTAATTTGTATTCATTGTCATGTTTTCATTTTGTAATGTTGATGTGGGATGCTTCTTGTTATTGTCAATTTTTATGAGGTTTAATTTAATACCAATATTGGATGTGCAATGTGCATAGGAACATGTGATAATTATAATTATAATTATACAATAATAATAATAATAATAATAATAATAATAATAATTATTATTATTATTATTATTATTATTATTACTAGTATAAATATTAATAAATGTGCTTAATATATGCCTATCGGTGTTTATCAACCACATTTGTTAATGTGGTTGTGCTAGTTGAATACCAATATTGGATGTGAAATATGTAGAAGCACATGGGATAAGCTGAAATGTTGGTTGATGTAAAGCCCTATAAATGGTGTTTTAACCATGCAATGAAGGGTGTTTTATGTCATATTTTCCTATCCCACTAATGAATTTGGTGTGATTTCAAAATTTTTAATTTAATTTTAAGAGAAAATGACTCATAATGTAACAATCCACTAGTTATTTAGTCACATACACACATTTTCACCTATAAAGGTTGTGTTGCTGAGTGATTATGTATACATGTGACACAAAAATTTTCGATCCCACCACTCACTCGTTAATCCTTTATAAGGTGGATGGTGGTGCTGAAAATATATTTCATCCACAAGTTAACTTATACTAATTATTATATTATATATTGAGTTCATTTAGAAGTCTTAAAAACCAAAATTTGAAAATAGTATATTCTCTAACATATAGCGCCAAATGATAATTTTTTTTTTGAGCTAGGTATGGAGAATCTGCACAGCCTCTCACGCTTTAGCCCTCCCCTGCTACTCTACCCTTGGCTGCATGGCCCCTTTGGAGTCCATTCCGGAGGCAGACGCTCCTCCCGACCACGCCTCGACCTTCTCTACTCTCATCAATTCCTTGAATCCTCCTCGGTCAAGGCCTACAATATCGAAGTTTGTCAAAAAAGTGGATGGAATTCAGGAAGTTTCACTGCCCCCTTCAATCCCTTGAATGGCTGCCCTATCCCTCGCGGAGAAAGGGCTCATTAGGCAATTCACGGGCCTATGGTCGTCGCCAAAAACAATCCAGAAATGGGTAGAGCATAACTGTTTGGACAAAATAAAAGGGAAAACATCCATTATATTCTACGGTAGGGGTTTTTACACATTTCACTTCGAGACAAAGGAAGGCAAAGATCCGGTCTTCAGAAATGGGCCATACTTCATGGATACTATGGGGATTTACTTAAATAAATGGATGCCAGATTTCGACCCAGAACTCGACGTCCTTAATGCAGTCCCAGTGTGGGTTCGTCTTCCTCACCTCCCACTTCACTGTTAGGGGGATGACTCTATTAGAGCGATTGAGAATGTTGTTGGTAAGTTCATTGATAGAAGCGATCCAAAGGACAACATGCAAGCTTGTGCAAGAATATGTGTGGAGGTTGACCTGGGGAAAGGACTACCAGAGACGATCAAGTTGAGGTGGACAGCTGGACACACATTCAAAAACTAAGTTATTAACAACTGTTGTTCAAGTGCAAGGTATGCCACGAATACGGTCCTTTTTCCAATAGATTCTAAAAACAATAGAGGTCAAAAATACTGACTCTAAACCACAGTGGGAAGTCATAAAAAAAATAAGTCTTCCCGAATTTCCAGAAATGTTGGCCCCTAAACAGCTCACCCGACCTCTCAATTTGCAAGCCCTAACATTCCTCCCCATCCTGAATCCCCTTCAGCCCTCTCCCAAACTCCTGAACCCTCTCCCATATCCCCCAAACCCTTCACCACTTTGGCCTCTCTGGAAGAGGATTCCCCTTAGTTCTCTGTCTCCAAATTTCCTTCTGAAAATCTCCCCCATCTATCCCCATCCAAATATTTCCCACCCCCATCTTCAGTTGAACCATCATCTGCTCAGATATTCACTACAAATGCAAGAAATCAATTGGGACCTATTTTGGAAACCTTAAAAAAACCTGGACCAGGAAAAAAAATCGCTAAGCACTACAGGGACGAGGCAACCCAGAAGGAAATTTCCCTGGGAACACAACATCCAATAGAGACCTGCATTGGAGGGCTTAAGAGCAAAGAAACAAGCCAACAAGCAACAAGAGGGAAGGAAGGGTCTCAGCATGCATTCCTTAAATAATGAAAGCACTCACATGGAACTGTAGGGGGTTAGGACACTGCTCTAAAAACAATGCCCTAAGAGACCTTATCAAACAGGAGAAGCCAAACATAATACTTATCCAAGAAAACAAGCAAGGAGAAAAATACATGGAGAACACCATAAGTAGAATAAAAAATTACACAGGCACAATAGTAGAATCCATAGGTGCTTCGGGAGGAAGAGCCACAATCTAGAAACAAAACTCTTGGAAACAAATGTCAAAGTTAAGGGCCCAATATTGGATAAAATTTAAGCTAAAAAGCACCCAAGAGGATGTCACAATAATAATTACAACATATATGGCCCAAACCATTATCATGACAAAGAAATGTTTTGGAGAACTTTACAATATGACATGGAAGGGGAGGACAACAACAACTTCATCATTGGAAGTGATATGAACCTATTCATGCATGAAAAAGAGAAAAGGGGCGGTGCTTTCACTCCTGATCCTTCAAGAGACCAGCTGGAAAATATCATAAGAGATCACAACTTGGTGGATATCATCACCAAGAATAGAAGCTTCACATGGAGTAACCAGGGGCTTGGCCCAGGAAAGATCATGGAAAGATTAGACCGCTTCATTGATGTTGTCTCCCTCACTTCCCTCTTTATAGTGGTAACCTTTACCATTTTTCCTTGCTCGGCCTTGGACCACTACCCTGTCACCCTTGGCCTCGATGAGAAACCAAACCTTGGGCCCCTCCCCTTTCGTTACAACCCATTATTGAGTGACTCCCTTGAAGCAAGAATCATTGTGGAAATGAATTGGCACCAACATTTTTAGGGGTCACCAATGCACAGATGGGAGAATAAACTAAAACTAATGCGCACAACTAAAACCAGAAATTGTCAAGAAAGACATGAAGAGAATGCTAGAAGAAGTGCAAAAATACATAGATGGCTGAGGGGTGAACAAAGAGAAACAAGATCATGAAAAGATTGGGTACTATACATCACAAATAGAAAGGAAGAAGAAAAATGGAGAATAAAATCCAGGAGCCTTTAGCTTGAGGCTAGGGATAAAAATACCTTCTTTTTCCATAAATAGGCAGCAGTTAGAACATCCAAAAATACAATCACATTCATATCTGATGATGAAGGCACCAAGATGAGATCAAATCAAAATCCCACCATCATTATAAAATTATTCTAATAGAAACTATGGAGGCAGAGGACTATGTTGATCTCTTGAAATACACTCAAAATGTGGTCATAGATTAAATAAATGCCTTTTTAACTAGGGACATTGACAAAGAATAAATCATTAAATCTATTTTGACCCTCCACCCAGGCAAAGCTCCAGGCCCGGATGGATTCTCCATCAACTTCTATTAGACCTTCTAGGAGGTAATCAAGAAAGACCTCACCAATATGATCTGATGGACCCAAAGGAAGAAAAATATTTGGGGCTTCACAAACTCGAGCTTTTTAGCCCTCATTCTGAAAGAGTCCTGACCTTTTTCCTTTTCCACATTTTTGCCAATATCGCTCTACAAATCCTTCTGTAAAATTATCACCAAAATCTTCGCCTCTCGCATCAAAATTTACCTTCCCAAACTTATCTCTGAAAATCAAGGCAGGTTCATAACAAATAGGGAAATCACTGACTCCATCTTGCTAGTCCAAGAAGAGATACACTCCAGCATGAGCAGATTGGATAAGGGTTTTGTTTTAAACTAAGACCTTGCTAATGTGTTCAACAGAGTTAGGCACTCCTTCCTTTACTCTTTCCTAAGGAAAATGGGATTTTGTGAAGACCTAATCTCCCTCATCCAGACTTGCATATATACTCCATGGGTCTCTCCTCTGGTCAACGAGAGACCTGGACCTTTCTTTCAATCATCCAGAGGCTTGAGACAAGGTTGTCCCTTATCCCCCTTCCTTTTCATCCTCATGGCATAATCCTTCAGTCGAGCACTAGACTTCAACCGCAGAGCGGGTTTATTTGTAGGTATAAAGTTCATTAATGGGGTCAAAAACATGAACTACTCTTAGTTTTCTGATGACACTCTAATGATGGGAGAAGATACTAGCATAATAGCCAGGATATTCAAAAATCTTCTTGATTAATTCATGCATTATTCAAGAGGTCAGATCAATTATCTCAAAAGCTACATATATGGATGGATTGAAACTATCAATACCATTTATAGCATTGCCCAAATCTTCGGGGTCCCATACAAATGGAGATGGAACCATTTTAACTATCTAGGGATGCTTGTAATAAATTCTCCTTTAAAGGCAGAGGTTTGGACCATCACTATAGATAAGATGAAGTAGAAAATCCAACAATGGGGAGCCTCTTGGCTCAACCTAGCCGGGCGCGTGGTTATCTTAAAAGCTGTGCTTTCATCTCTATTCCTTTACCATTTTCCCTACTCCAAGCCCTTATCAACATTAAAAATAAAATGGAAATCATCTTAAGGAAGTTTTTATGGCAAGGTGGTAAAAATGAAAAAAATAAGTTCAATCTGGTAAAGTGGAGGCAGGTAACAAATAAGTATGAAAATGGAGGCTTAGCCATTCGCATCCCTAAGCTGCTGAATGTTGCCTTCGGAGGAAAATTTTTTTAGTGTTTAATTAATGGTCAAAAAATGTGGTGGAAGAAAGTTCTTGAAATTAAATACCTCTCAGCATCAAGGCAACACCTATTAGGACATCTTATCCCCAACAAGCCAAGCACATGTATATGGACTCTCTGCAAAAAATCCATTCCCTTCCTTCATGACAACACCTCCAAATTTCCCCATGGAGGCTGCAATATCGACATTTGTAATGAAAAAAACATGGGTAAGCCTCCTCTCTCAATCAATATGAGCCTTCTTCGCATTCAAATGCATCTTAGAGAGCTCGGGATAAACACCTTGAACCAAATATCTAGTTGGGAAGACATTAACAGTTAGTGGAAGGGTTGGTTGTTTCCAAGTCTTCCCCCACATCTCCATACTGAAAAAATAAAAATGGAAGGAATGCTTCATGGCATTTCCCCTCTTGCAAAAGATGAAGAAGACAAATATAGATGGGATCCCTACGGGACCTCTTAATCCATAAAAGCGAGATACGAGATCCTACACAACGAACTCTTCCCTTCTCCTCCGTGGGCGATCTGGAAGCAGGTCTAGAAATCTGAAGCTCTCCCTAAAATCAAAATCTTCATTTGGACACTACTAAAAGGAAAGATCTTGACTGATGATAATCTAAAAAAAAGAGGCATTCAGGGAGCCTCCATATTTCTATACAACATCTCTTTATCAATTGTACCTTTGCAAAAAATCATTGGAACATCCTCTTTGATCCCCTCCAAATCGAGATTGATAATGATATCACAATCTCGGATATGATAGTTCGGTGCAAAAATAAATATCCATGTCCAAAGAAAGGGAAGAGTGTTGTCAAAAAAATCTAGGACACACTCCCTTATATTCTCCTCTGGAACATTTGGCTCATGCAAAACAAAGTCATTTCCTGTGAGAAAAAACCATGCATTCGAAAGGTTCAGAGAAATACCTGGAGTCTAATTGCTGAGACCACTTTAGCTTAAAAAAACAGTCATTTCACCATCAATGATCTGCAAGTAGAGGAAAGGCACCTATTTAGAAGAGTGCTTGACATACTCCCTATGTGAAATTAGCCCTCTACAAGCCAATAATTTGACAAAGAATAGTGGAACGTAAGGCTTAAAGAAAATGATTTTATAGAATATCTTAATGGGTTAAACCGATCCAAGCTCTTCTTTGATGGAGCCTCAAAATCAAATTTTCGAGCAGTAGGAGCAGGAGGTCTCATATTGGATGAGCAGGGCAAAAATTTTCCCCCTTCGAGTGGGGATTGGGTTGATTATCGAATAAAAAATCCAAAGCATATGCCTTAATGAAAGGCCTTCAAATAATTAAGAGAATCAATATTAAGAAGGCTATGGTCTTTGTGGATTCATAAATTATAATCAACATGATGTTGAATCCTGCTCTATCTCCCAATATGGACCTCATCAGATTGATCATCAGATGTCGAATCTTGAGTAATGAGATAGGATATCTCTCTTACCATCACAACCTCAGAGATAATAATAAGAATGCAGACTCTTTGGCCAACATGGTCTGCCTCAGACCTCTTGGTAAACTCTTTTCCCAAGGTCGTATCATCTTCTCCCCAATTCCATGAATCTTCCCCTTTATGCGTGCTCTGCCTTATATATTTTTGTGCATCCTTGATCTTATTCCTACAGGACTGTCATCCCCATCCCTCTCCCAACACCTATCCCATGACCCTGTTCTCCCTCCCTTCCCACTCTCCTCTCCACCTCAACAAGCCCCTCACTCCCTCCCCCCCTATTTATCCCTCTTCCCTTCCTCCCACTGATCACCACTCTTTGCAGCTTAGCTCTCATCTTGATACCTTGCTAACTTCCTGAAGCCTTCTTTGTCCCTATCCCAAACCCTTAGTTCTTTGATGTCCCTCTCCTCTACATCCTCGACCTTTCCCTATCGCAGCAACGTTCTTGATCTCCTTATCATATGTTAAAATGAGGAGCGAAAACTGCTTCCACTGCTCCGACATGCAAGTGGAGATGGACCTGATCAAATATCAGTTGAAGATTGTGCAGGAGAAGCATCAGGAATATTCCAACTTCCTTCATTACCAAGATGAATCACTCACAGAGCATCTGAGGGGAGTAAACAACTGTTGTGTGCATATAGAAGAATCTCTTGAAATTTTGCGTTACACGGTGGATAAAAGAACAGTCTAGAGCTCAAGCTCCAACAAGGCACCCAACGCCAACCCGAACAACAATATTGGCACCATGGACAACTCAAATGCTCATCAAGGCAGCATGAAATAGTCTTCAATCCACCTATCATCATCTTAAATATTATGTCTTTTAAATTCACCATTATGTTGTTTCAGTTTGTTAGATTTTACAAATAATTTGATAGCAATAGCTAGCATGTAGGAGGTTTGGTTTTTGCCACATCACCCCTCCTTGACACTATACTCTGTAACCCAGATGTAATGGAAACTTCACTCCACACTTTTTTTGTAATATAATCAACAACCGACTTTGTTAAAAAAAAAAACATATAGCGCCAAAGGATTTTTTAATTTAAATATACAAAAATACAAATATTTAGTGGTTTAATATTATCGATGAAGGGTTTGAATTTAGTTAAATGAAAATATGATAAAAAAAATTAGTCCATTAGTTTTCATAATCCTCATCTAAGATTTATAAGAGTTTTGTCATGTCACCATATTGGTAATATAAATTAACAAAAAGGGTATATATTGAAAATAGGGGCATTTTAATTAGAAAGGCGCAGTGAAAACTAGTTGAGCTTAAATTGATTATGCGTTTAGAAAATTGGATGGAGCAACAACAAAGTGCATAGATGGTATGTGACTAATGTCATTTTTTTGTTTTACATCCATGATCTAGAGGATGCCAGAGACAAAGGATTTGGATGATGTAGACCTACTAAATCAATGAGAGGAAAGTGGGTGGCCATAGAATTAGATATGGAACCTATAGATACCATAAAGGTAAGAAGACAAAAAAACCTCAACCAAAGGAGGATGGTGTTTATGAATTCACAAATTCTACAACATAGATGAGATAAAGTTATATAAAATATGTTGTTGTTCTTTTCAAATAAAAAATATGATATCGATATGTCAAATATTTGAGTAAAGGGAGGTTCTATGTTGGATAGCATATTGGTTGAAATGATATAATTGGTGTACTAAACATCAATAACTATGTTATGTATTATAGGAACAATATGAGGCCATGGCAATAGATCGTATCATATTAAATAAGGACACAACAAATTTGACAGGACATTAGGTAATATCAAATTTTGACTTAACTTAGGAAGAATTTTGCGATACTTCCATCCTTTTTCACAGTATTATTAGAATTTATAGTGTATTATCCAACCCTAAAATAAATTAATGCATGTTGTTGATATTTCAAATAGATATTGGGACAAGTGCACAACCTAAGCATTCAAATAGAAAAATAAAAAGAAACATATGTACATCGGTGTGGACCTAAAACAGATAAATCACAAAGAACACAGTGGGTGGAAGAGGATATGACAATGGATACTTTAGACACAAAAAATAATTCCACTAAAGAAAAGGTTGGTCAAGCCTATAGTATATGGTATGGGATTTTTTAAGTGATATTTTATTATATTCCTTTGAAATTGATACACTTATGATTTATCTAATTATTTCCAAACATTTAATAATGGTTGTATTTTTCAATAGGTAGAAGATGATGATGAAAGAAGGACTACTAATACCCAAGATGATCCAACTGGGCCATTAATATTTGGACGGGATGATCCAAACCATCATTTAAACCATACTAGGGAAAAAAATCACATTTAAAGATAACTCTACCATCTGAGAAATTTGAACACCTGATGAGATTCACATACATTGATGACTGCAATTTTCTACTAGGTAGTGACCTTAATGGTGATGAGGATGACAGTGAAAATGAAATGCATGAGGAAGGATTGAATGAGATGCTTACATGTTTCTTTGTGGATGGAAACAGTGATGATAATAATGATCTTATGGTTGACAATAACGATGACAACAGAGGTAATTACCACCAACGTGATGTTTATGATAACAACCTGTTGAAAGACTCCATCAAGCAAGAAGAAAATACACCTATGTTCAAATTAGGTGTGAGTAGAAACTCAAAACTAGCATGCACATTAATATTATTAGAATTAAAGTCACTATTTAGTTGGTCAGACAAAGGATTTACCACCCTATTGAAGTGAGTTGAAATCTATTTCTTACAGTGCATTTTAAATTGGTCTACGTAATTCATAAACATTCATCAAATCCGTTTATATTTCTTTAAGGATATTTTAAAACCATATATTGTATATGAATAGTCATAATATATAATATTGACATATCAAACATGTTTATCATAATTCAAACATTCAATTGATCTAATCTTTTGAAATCTTACAGGGCGTTGAAAACTAAAACATTTCTTAAAGAGAATGTGTTGCCATAAACTTGCAAAGAGGTGTGTCAGTTGTTGGTTGAGTTGTGGATTGAATATAAGAAAATCAATTGATGTAAAAAATATTTCATTTTATACAGATATGAATATCAAGACAATGTAGAATGCCATGTATTCAAAGAGAATTGATATCACACATGTGTACGAGGTCGTACGGCTCCAAAGAAGGTTTTACGTCACATGCCCATTATACCTAGACTTCAACGAATTTTCCGTTGCAAGTCTCTTGCACAAATGATGGATTTACATCAAAATACTAAGAGTAAATATCTTAGATGGATTCATGCAAATTCTAGCTGACTCCAAAGCATTGAAACACATAGAGGAAAAATGGACAACAAAATTCAAAGATGAACCCGGTAGTATCAGGTTTGGTCTTGCAATTGATGGAGTGTGCCTATTCTCTTTCATGAGATCATATTATAGTGTTTGGCTAGTTGGATTGATAATATACAATATTCCCCCATGGATGAATGTTAGAAAGGATCACCTTATGTTGAATCTCATTATTCCAGGAAAACATCAAGTTAAAAACATGGATGCTTATCTTGCGCCTTTTATTAATGAGATGCAACTTCTATGGAAAGGCATAAGAATGTATGGCATTTCACTTCCTCCATCAAATAAGTCGTTCATGTTGTATGGTGTGATATGTTGGAATATTCATGATTTCTGAAGACTTGGTTGTTGTTACGGTAACATATTTTTTTGACCTATTTACACTCATAAGTTATTGTCATCCCAGCTTTCATACTTAGTTTTGTACTATTATTTTGATGTTATTAACCTTATTAAATTGTAGGGCTTCAAACAAAGGGGATACATGCATGTCCAGTATGTGAAGAATAATTTCAACGATTATATTCTAAATATATTCATAAATTTATTTATGCAAACAAAAGTTTTTTCTACCACCGGATCATAGGTTTAGAAACCACCACAAGGATAAATTTGATAGAAATTTTGAAAATCGAGGCCCTACCATGATTATGGGTCCAAATTATTTTCTTAAGAAGTATGAATATGTTGAATTGAAGGCTTGGCAGGTTTTTTATGATGGGGGTGATTCTACTGAAGAACCATAACAAATTGTAATTAAGATGCCAGAAGGGATGAAAAGGAAATCTATATTTTATGAGCTCCCATATTAGAAGGATTTATTAATATCTCATATATTATATCACATGCACATCTTCAAAAATGTCCTAGATTCAAATTTTCGACATATAATAGGCAAAGAGGACACCTTGTCTTCGAGGAGAGATATTTCTCTTTCACATACCAAATTCAATAGAAAACATTTGAGGCCAAACAACAAAAATTAAAAATATGCAAAAGCTCTAAGGAATTTGAAAAAGAAAGAGCTAAACCAAATAAAAAATTCCATACATTCAATAATTACACCTACTTGCTATGGGTCATCATCAAATAAATATTTTATAGTTGATGGACATATCACAAGATCTAAAACACATTATTTTCATAATTTTATGAAGGCATTATATATCATCATTTAACATTTATTGGTTAAATTGATTATGTACTAAATATATTCTGATATTCTATTGTGTGACAAAAATAACTAATGATGATCTTTGATAAATGTGTTTGACAACATATCATGCCATTGGAAATTAGGGGGGATCCATGTCTTACCATTGACTTGAGGAATTCCATAACTCGATTGTTATCATTTGCAAGGTATGTGGTAAAGAATGTTCATGTGTGAGAGACATAGAGATATTGTATTGCATTTTAATTTTTTCCTAAAGTTTCATACAAATTTAATATTCTTATATTAAGTGGGTGACATCCAAGGAGATACAAAAATGTGAAGTGCCAAAATAGAAGAAGGAATTTGCAGAAATTGTATGTGTATTTGAGAAGGAGCTCCCTACAATTTTCATGGACCTACAATTCCATTTACTTATACACCTAATCAATGACATTGAATTGGTGAGTGTTGTATAAACGAGGTGGATGTTTTTCTTTGAGAGGTATATGAAAACTCTAAAAAGATATCCCTGACAAAAGGCACATCCAAAGGGTTGCATTGAATGAAGCATGCTTCTTCCTATATGAATTCCTTGGTAAGGATTTGGAAGATGGGCCACGCTTATTAGGTGAAGAACGAGCATTAGATTAAATAGATGGAGAAAAACCACAATCTAATGGTGTTCAAGTAGAAATTAGTAAGTAATCTCATGATCATTGTGGTTTTTTTTGTTACAATTATTAATTTAATCTATAATTTAATTGCCAAATTAAAAACATGCCCTTTGGAGTTTGAAATAAGCATGTTGACATGGAATAGGTTCAGAAAAAATTGTTATACTCAACAAGTTCATTCTGTACCACATGGACATTATGAACAAATTGATTGATTTTATGATAAAAGGAGAGAATAAGTGTTAGAAGCAAGGAGACAATTTAAGAGATCAAACCCAAGGAATATGGGCCAAAGATTGCACACTAGAATGGGTTACTGAATAAATTCAAAATCAAATAGAAGATGCAGGTATAGATTCAAACATAATAGAAGATGGAATAAACATGTATAGAGGATGTGAAAGAAAGGTACAATTATAATTTTACAGAATGTTTTTTCCTTACAATTCTGACACTATTAACTATTTTGATATTAGTTATTATATTTGTTTTAACCGAAATAAATGGTATTTCACAGGAAAGGAAATATCTAGCAATGTGGGCATATGGTCGACATTATCATGTATAACATGTAGATGTAAAGAGACAATACTTTGATTGTGGCATCATGGTTAACCTCAAGCAATCAAGTCGGTCAAGCTCAAAATATAAGAATATTATTGAAGGGAATATACAATATGTTGGGAAAATACAAGAAATGATTGAGTTGGATTACTGCTCTATTAAATGTTGTATTTTTAAGTGTAGATGGCATGAAGCATTTGAGAAAAAATGAAGACATCATACCCATAGTGGATTTTTTTCTATATATTCCTCAAATTTCCTACTGGAGGATAAGGAACCTTATGTTCTACCAATTCATTGTGACCATGTATTTCTTTAACTCAATGAATTAGAAGCGATAGTGATCAATAATATATTAATACATTGTTTATTATGAATATATACATGTGTTTATTAATCAATAAAATTGTTATAACATATGTCTAATATATGTATGTATACAGAGAATCAACTGTAACAACAATAAAATAACTGAGAATATTTTATGAAATTATGTATTCTACTCTAACTAACCAACAATCCTTGCTAAGAAGGAGGGACCTTCCTACTCAGCAGGGGCTAGTCTACTAAAACACATATAAAATACTCAGAGGAAATTATTGCACCACAAATTTGAGATTTGCATTAATAGAAGCATCAGGATTGCAGAGCTTTGGTGTTTCCCCTTTCCAATCCTATATTCCAATTCTTCGCTCTATCCCTTATAGGCAAACACTATTCTCTTTTAAAGATCTTAATTACAATGAGAATACCATCATGAGAATCTTTATATTCTCATGTGATATTAAATTAAAATGATATATTAAAAATTACAAAATGATTTCCATGGAAGGTGTTATCTCTAAATTGGTACTGATGGGTTGCTCAACCAGACAACTTAGAGTAACTCTTTCAACCCAAATTTTGATTGAGGATTGGCCTCTTTAGCTTGAGAGGGCTCTCTCAATTTTTCTAATGATTTTCTCAATTAGGTCTTAAAACATATGGCTAAATCTGTGAATGTTTTAGTGTATTTGATTGCAGGTGGAAAAAGGAATTGGTTTCACTACCATTGGGCTCATGGAATCAGCAAGAAAGAAACCAATGATAAGTGTATATTCTTATGGAAACTGAGACTTTTCTGTTTCAATGAAAGGACCAAAATAACACACAGAAATATTCAATAGATCAATGTCAAAAGGAGTTAAAAGCATGCATAACATGAATTATGAGTAATTTAACATCAAGATACTAAAATAAAGATAAGGAAAAAACATAAGACTGAATCTCATTGAAACATCCAAAGAATCTCAGGTGAAGCAGAAACAAAATCACTGTATATTATTGAGGATAAAAAGTTTACAATAGTGGTAGTGTCAAATAGTATTATCCCCACTCTTTCTCGATCGATCTCCTGTCTATAAATAAAACTTTGTTCATTACATAGGATTTTCCCAGCTGGCTAGATCATCGAACTATGACCTTGACACCTATCATAACTATAAACTACTTTCCTGGAACCGAAACAGACAGCTACTCTTTAAAAGACTTATACTTCTAATAGGAATATATTTTTACATTTATTCCTTCCATAGTGGAAAAATTACATGATAAGGATCTTATGTTCGAGTGGCTTTCACCATCACTTGAAACGTAAATGCACCCACTAGATTTAGGAAACATCAATATTATTTTTTAGGAAAGATAATCACCACTTTAACTCTTTTCTACAGAATGAGCTGGATGAGTGACAACTTCTAGAGTCTTGAACCTTTGTTCAGATGACCTACTATCATCTTGGATGTCTCCAAGTGGCTGGATATTCCTCAACATGCTTTTCAAACTTTCAAAAATCATTCAAAACATTTCGCTATGAAAATAGAGTCACCCTAGGTAGTTTCGTAGCGAAATTTAGTAGCATGTCTACTTATACCATTCAACCTCCTTTTTTCCTTCCTTATTGATTAAGATATGTTTTCTAGGTCATGTGAGCTAAATACCATCAATTTCCCTTGGATCTCCATCAAACGTAATTATTTAAGTAAAAAAAATTCTACAGAAATTTCATAGCAAATTTCGGCCCTCGAGCCTGGACTTCGCTACAAAACTGTCTAATCTTGGTTGAAAGTGCAGATTTATCATATTTCTTCATAAATGTATTTTCTAAACCAAAATTTATGTTTCCTGCAAGTTTTAAACTTAATCAAAAGTATTTTAGACCAACCCCTCAGGCTTTGGGTGTCTCATCTTTAGCAACAGTAGGTTGTACCTCTTCAGGTTCATTTACCATTCTTATCTTCAACCCTCTTTTCTTCAGGTCTTCTTGGATCATAACCATTTGGTCTTCCAACTCTTTAACCTATTTTTTGAGCTTTTCTCTCTCTGACTGCAACCAAATATTTCTCTTCCTTTTTTTTTTCACCACCTTCCTTAGAGGAAGACTTCTCTTCAACATCTTCTTAGCATTTGACAAAGTTTTGTCATACTTGTCTAGCTGATCCTTCATTTCTTTCTCAAAGTCTGCCATTATTTGTTTTTCTATCTTGGCCTCTTTTAATTCCAATTTGACTTCAATTACATCTTCCCTATCCTCTCTTAATTTCTCCTGTAAAATTTTCACTTCAGTCATTTCCTCAACTTGTTCTTTTCCTTTCATTTGTGAAAATACCTCTTCTGCTGCTGGAGACAGGTCTATGATGTTCTTTGGTTGCTTATCTTCATTAATATTTTATGCTCTATTTCTCTCCATGGAACTCTTTGCAAGTTGTGACCTGGTCATTGGTTTTCTTGGCTAGAATATGAAACCAACATCTTCTCCTGCAAAATCCATTTTTTTGACAAACTTGCCTTTCTGCATATTCCTTCTATGCCCTTCAATATATTTTGCATGTACAATTGGATATCATTCATTGTCTATTTCCTGGAGGATGTCTTCAAGATTTCCCTTGGCAAGAGTTTTACTCCTGGTTACCCTCCTGCTACTGTGTTTACTAATTTTCTTCTTTTATCTTGCAGGTAATGGTTGTGGGATATCATTCTCTAGAAGAGGTTCAACTTTAATATCCATTGGTTCCACAGTAGGAAGTCCTCCTTCTTCATTAATTTCTCCTATTACAGTTGGATATGAAGTCATATTTGGCTTTGAAGTATTTTTGGGTGTCACTAAGTCTACTTCATATCCACTCATGAAAAGAAAAGATGCCCAATCCATTTTCAACCTTTTTAATTCCTCCAACACGAATAATTTGATCAAGACATGGTGAAAAACTAATGTTTCACTACCCTCAGCCTTAGCTTGGACCTTATTTTGCATCTTCACTAAACTTCCAAATAAAAAGAAATGAAAATCAAGTGGTTTCTTACCAATGAAATGAAAAAGGAGTCTAAAGTGATAAGAGTAAACAATGTGAAACCTCCCCTCACAGGTAAAATAATTTTGGACCATAAACAACAGCTTTGAATATTTTTATTTCATATAACTCCTGGGAATTCCGTTTTTCATGTCACCCCCTATGTGCTCCTATCTAAAAAAATCTTCACAACTTTGCATTTTGAATTTTGTACCTTTGAACCATTCTTCACCTCGTCTGGGTATTTCTGTAGCCTGAGAGATAACATCTTGTGATACTATGAAATTCAACACCCAAAATTTTGAGGTTCTCCTTGTGAAATTGGCTGTGAAGTATTTGGATATTTGATCATGAAAACCCTACAACTTCAGACAAAACTGTAGACAACGAACCTTTCTAAAGGCATCCATAACACTGGGATAGTCATTCAGTAGTTTCAAATCCATAGGGTCGTATATCACATAGTAACCTCCTTTATTCACTTTCTTCTTTGTTGCCATTGTTCTTTTATACCCTTGCTTCCTCTTGGATGTGACACATGCAAATGGGAAAATCTAGACAACAAGTTGTTTTGCGTTGTGAACCAGCTCTTCAAGAGTGAGACTGAGATGCTTTACATACAAGATTTTGAGTGATGAATGGCAGAGATAATATTAGGGGCAAGGTTTAAAATGTAACTTGACAGCTTGAGGGAGAATGATGGCACATGTGACCACAAAAGGTAATGATGAGATAAAGTACGATCTTTCATGCTTAGTGATCATGGAAACTAATTTTCTAACCTCACCTATACCCCTGACCATCGAAAAATTTACACCTCACACAAAATTTGTTCTTGCTGGAGAAAAAAATAGTTTCGTAGCCAAAACAGTTAAATTTCTGACAGATTTGCTACGGAATTGTCGAGTAGTTTCATAGAAAAATCCATTTTTCTCCCACTGTATTTACTACAAAAAGATGAAAAACTAGACAAGTGGCTAATTTCTTGATTTTAAGGAATGTGTGTGAAAAATAAATGATATGAAATGGATTTGACTGACATGACATGACTCATGATGGGTTTAGACTTAGGATAAACCTTGTCACATGTGTTATTTTATAAATTTCATGAATTTGATTATGAAAAACAACATGGAACCTAGGTGAATGATATGTAAGACCCTATCAATGAAATTGTTAAAACTTATGAATGATAACAATGGCTCCATTAGGGATGGTGTGCCCTTGTTGTACAAAAAATAACATGTAGTTCTAGTGCCATATTTAACGAAAACAAAAACTTTGAAAATGAAAAATAATTCATCAAGCTCTTATGGCCTTCTTCGCAGGCTCAATATTTATGATGAGCTTATTTTTATTAGTAAAAAATCATAATAGAAAACAAATTATATACAGTGGAGTGAAATTCATCAAAAAGACTTAGGAGGAGTAGTGTTTTAGAAACATAGCATTGATAGGTCCTCCTGCACACAGTTGTCCATCCATTTCCTAAAGCAGATAAATGTTGTTGCCATGATATGCAACTATCACAAATGGTCCCTTCTAGATATTCTTGAAATTTCCATGCGTCCCCTTTTCTTCAATTATGGCTTCCCATTTCAAAAATACATCTTGAAGCTGGAAATTTTCTTCTTTAACTTTTTTGTCAAATGTTTTCTTCACTCTGTTTTGTGATTGTTGATGGCTATTATATATTTCTTCTCTTTTTTCTAGCAGAGCTATAAGCTAGTTTATCCTCCTCTGAATAGCATTTGGTTCCTCTTCAATTCATTGCAACAAATTCATTACTAAAACTCCCAAAGAAGCGGGGAAAATAGCTTAGCTCCATACACTAATTCATAATGTGATTTACCAATAGATCATTTTGTGCAAAATCTATCAACCCAAAGAGAAAACTTCAACTTTAGATTCCATGATCACTTGTTTTCATGCAGCACCTTTTTTATTATCCTCACTATACTTTTATTAGATGACTCTGCAAGGCCATTACCTTGGGAGTAATAGGTTGTTGAATCTCCAAGTGTAATATGATACCGATGAAAAAAGACAATTAATTTTTTGGATTTAAAAGCTTATGCATTGTCAGTAATTGTTGGAACGGGGTCTCCTAACAAGCTATGAAACTGGTCCATTTTGATTATTTTTTATTATATTTAATATAGCGCAGGGGTTTTAGGGTGGGTCAAAGCCCCAAACGCATTGTAATGGGTCAAAGGGTAAACTAGGGGTCCGAAAACCATGGGTTGCAGACCATAGGAATGTTGAGGCTAGATTGTTATAAATAGAGATGCATTTTGGATTGTAAGGGATAGGAATTGATGAGTTATTGATGCGATCTATTGTTTAAGCTATCTGTTTGGGTTTTGGGGAACAGACTCCTACTGGCTATGTGGGCAGATATCCTAGTCCAGCTATGTGCGGACCCTACTGCTGTGTGCGTAGGTTGGGAGGGGAATTGTAAGGAAAGGTTGATGAATGAATGAATGCGAAGGATTATTAGAAATTTGAATCTATGAGTACTGTTGTATGAACTGCTAATAATTACTATGTTATATATTTTCTGTCTTTCTGTTGCGAAAGTCTATGTACTGAATGCTTGGATCTAGATCTATTCTGCTATGTTTATATAATGTTGTGTTGATGTTATGAAAAGCATATAATTGTAGATGTAGTGCACGTGGATGCAAATAGATACATAATTAACCCTGCGAAGAAATGCGGTAATCTGAACAGAACACAACCCTGCTTGCCTTACCCTTCCTTTCTCAAGGTGTGGAAACCTAGTTCTAGCACCCACCCATACTACTTTGGGTGAGACTGTTACCTACGAAAGCAGGTCACTTCCGAAAGGGCCAGTAGTATAGGGGTTTGTTGGAAAACCTTGCACACCGAACCTGGGTCAGGACCCCTCAAACCAACAAATGGTTCCATTTCCGGGACAGGAAGAGGTCTGAGAGAGGAATCGGGTAATGACAAGAGCATACTGGAAGCCTGAAATAAAAGAGATCGAGGACTGGTTCGAAAGGCAGATCCAAGAGTTCACAGTAAAAGAAAATCGCAGTGAGAAGTTAATGACGGAAAGGTGGAAAAATAGGTACGTCCTTACTGAAAGCTATGAAATATTCTTTGTGACTTTTGCAATTGAACTCCAAGAGTGGCTGGCCAGACTGGTGGAATTCCAGAAGTGTTGGAAGGACGAGCGGGTCACTTTGTGGACCCTGGAGTTGCTCGAACAGCTTGAGAAAATTGATAATACTATCACACACATGGTGGATCACTGGGTGGATAGTGTGCTGGGACGATTTGTAACAGAATTTGCTATTGATTAGTTTGTATCATACTTTGAAGCTAAATGACAATTTTTCAAAGGATTTTGAGGCAAATTCCTGAGGACATTACCATTCCTGATCAAGAAATTACTATGTGAAAAGATCATTCTGTGTAGTCATACGGACTGAATGACCTCGGATCTAGACGGGAGCGCAACCTGCAATGGTAAATACTGTCGAACCAACCTTGACGGAGGGAGATCTGCCTACAATCCGTTTCAGGAACC
This sequence comes from Pinus albicaulis, assembly GCA_034641835.2. NCBI lineage: Eukaryota > Viridiplantae > Streptophyta > Pinopsida > Pinales > Pinaceae > Pinus > Pinus albicaulis. Next base: position 643,631,091 of record CM076584.1, on the reverse strand, counting down.
CGCTGTGCATGACCCCTCAGCTATATCGCCACCTCGGACGCGTAAAGGTAAGAATTTTCATGTACCACCACCCCCCATAGACAGTGATATGGCTGCGCATTTGAAACTACCTACCTTCAAGGGGGTAGGAGACGAGGATATGGACCGGTTTTGGTTTGTGGCAGACTCTATCTGGACTGTACAGAATGTGGCAAGTGACACGATAAAGAGGGTGTAGCTGTCTTTAGCATTCGAAGACAGAGCTCTGGACTGGTATATGTGGTACGTGGCCCAGAATGGGATCGCCTCCATTCAAGATATCAAGGATTCTCTAAAGTAGCAATTTCGGAAGCCGAAATCCTATTCCCAGCTGGTAGCGGAAGTAAAGGACTTCAAACAAGATGCGTCTGAGTCAGTATGGGAGGCTGATCAATGATTGAAGAAAGCAATTGGGGAAGGAGGGTTCGAGTATGATGATATATAACATATGGAGTGGTTCATCGCCATGTTGTTACCTCACCTGCATACACCGATGAGTCATTAGACCTTTGAATCATAGTAGAAAGCTGTGGAAATCGCTATGAAATTAGAAGCTGCACCCCAAGAGGATACGTTAGCAGGGGTACAAAAAATCCAGGAACAACTTGGGGCTATGAATATGGAGATATGGAACCTAAGAAAAGAAAGAGGAAATGACATCTGTGCAGATCTTTGGTGCATACGTTGCCAGGTATCTGGCCATACAAAGGATCAGTGCCCTTTGTTGACTGATTATATGCAAGCAGGAGGGCCTAATCTGATACGCCCAAGGGTAAGTAGGGAACCTGCCCTGTTGCGACCAGGATCAAGCGGATCTCCGCTATGGTGTGATGATTGTCGAGTAGCAGGCCTACATGATACAAACCATTGCCCTCGACTGGGTGTGTACGTCCCAGAACTAAAGCAACAATGGTACCGATTCTGCCGATCAGTGGGACATGATGAGCAGAACTATCAAACATATGACTTAATGATGGATCATGGGAACTTGTATCGGGTGCAATCAGACCCTGCATCGCCATTACTAGCTACGCACTTTGGAGGATCACCAGCCCAAGGAAGAAGAGGTCGGGGAGGAAGCGCAGGCCGGGGACGAGGTCAACTAATCTGTTATAACTGTGGAGAAATAGGGCACTTTTCCAAAGAATTCCCTAATCCCACCAGGCCATCGTGTAAATATTGTAGGCAGCTAGACCATGAGGTAGAAGACTACCCAATTTTAATAGCCAAGATGCAGGAAAAGCAGCCTACCCCTACGTAGAACGTACAAAGGGTTAAAACTGAGCTACGTGAGATGGAACCAAGTATAAAAGTCATGACACCTTGATCCCTGAGACCAAGGACGTACACAAATTATATAGCTATAAGAAACGTACCGGGAGAGAAATGCAGTTAACTGCACAGATCAGAGACTATGAAATGGATCAAGTTATCTTAGATCTTGGATCGGATGCCAACGTCTTCCCAAAACAAACATGGAAATGAATGGGAGAGCCTAAGTTGGAATGGTCCACTATCCAGCTACGAATGGCGAATCAACAAAAGATCATCCCTCTGGGTAGGTTACCAAAGGTCACGGTGGACATCGCAGGGGTACAGGCCCTAGCTGATTTTGAAGTAATAGAAATAGTAGAAGATGCGGACCCCTACCCTACGATCCTTGGATTGGAATAGGCAATAGACAAGGGAGGTGTCATCAATCTCAAGAAACGCAGCATGGTATTCGAAAACAAAGGTACGCATCTCATACTACCACTAGACCCAGCAAAAGGTGCACAATACACAGAGCTAGCCTACGAAAAGGAGGAATTGGATCACATTTATAAGATAACTGCGTAGGACAAATATCGGGTTAACCCACAGATGAAGGAATGATCTATTGGGAAAAGGACAGTGAATGTTTTTCCGACTCCGATGAAGAGCTGGAGAATTGGCAAGTTCGGTTGCATGAGGTTTCAGCACTGCGAAGCCTTCGGACCATCAGGAATTTCCATCGCATCTCTACCATAGAAAGAACCTCATCTTGCCAAGAGGACGCAGGTGAAGATCAACAGCTTGATGAACTGAAGAGTCCTATGGACCATAGGCTAGAAGCATTATTGATAACGCTATGCGAAACACTTACGCCAGGACCTGTATTCTTCACTCAAGGGAAATACTGGAGTAGGGTGATCCTGCGCATAGGGACCCCTGTGGCTAGATGGGCTCTAAGGCGAGTTGACCTGCACGAGTACCTGCTGTGGAGAAACACTCAAGAGCATGATCGAACCTTGCTCAGATAGAATGACCGGGTTACCACAACCCTCAGCACGCGTAGGATTACAGACCCATCTGATAATTGGCAAAAATTTCAAGTAATAAATGACATCAAGACGTACGACACAGCCATCTCAAACAAGGATGTCCTGCCTGCGAGCGAAATGAAGGCCTCGATAAGATTGCTAACCAACTTGCAGATACACCTCACCTCGACCCTCACTCCAGGTACGCAAACGACATACAAGCGTCATCTCTGGTCTAACAACTCATGGACATGACCTAGGGCACGAAGGATAACTACCGACATGTCCCAATATCCTAAGAAAAGACCCCCGCAAGTACGAAAAATAGGTGATAGGTTTTCATCACAGAAATTAATGAAAAAAAAGGTCCACAAGATTAAGGGTACGTGCCATGAACGAGCTCCCTCACCAATTAATAATTCTGGAGGGGGCGCGAATGGTGGGATAGCTTCGCGCCGGGCTATTTATTCACCCTTTCATAAGCTTTGGCTATCTGCGTTCTGGTTTTTTGTGGCCATCCATACTCTCTATAATGCTCGTCTCTCTATCAAAAGGATGGACCCCAACCCACCAAAGGAACTGCTAAGAGGATCGGGGGATGCTGAGTGCAGTAATAGGAGTGCGCACGGGCTTCTGACAGAAGAGATTATCTGTGAACCACACCCCGCATGAACGTTGTGGTATTGGGACCTGCTGCGACTTCTCCACCGTTTTCGAACACCGCCCACTAGAAGCAATGTATGTCTACTCCCTCACGTTGCCATAGTTTTCACTTCTTACCCAATTACTAGGGACTTTCAAGTAGACTTAACACAACTATCTAGTACAGAGTTACAAGGACTATCCTCTAGAGTGTTGCGAGAGGTTCACTACCGTGACCGAGACAGGCGACAGCAGTATGACGTTCCTCCAGAAGAACGAGCCTAGTGGATTGTCGTGGTCACTGATGCTACGCGTATTATTCAGCAGCAGCTGGCGCAGGGAATCCAATTGGCCAAAATGGCTACACAGCTATGGATGGCAGTACAGCAGCATCCCACACTTCAGCATGACCAATAGGAATTACAACAGTCAGAAGCTATTCTGGAGCAAGTCCGGGCCTCCACACCTTCCCCCGTCTCTGCCCAGCGCCTAGCCGCCATGGACAGGATTGAGGACCTTCGCCACTCCAATAATGTTGTTTGAAAATGATTTAAGCCCTGGTCTGATACCACACTCCAGCTTGTACATGATGCTCAGTCTGCCATCGCACGTCTCCACCGGCTATTAGAATGGGTTGCTGCGGATGTAGATGGGTCTGCTTCTCTGGTGCTGGTTGACATTGCACAATACGCTGCAGCCCAAAGTCAGGACGTACTTTCTCCACTTTTCCGCAATCTGGCTACCTTACGTGTGCAAATAGATGCCACACTAGTGCAGTGACTCAGGACGAGTCACAAGATTGTGTTGGGGGACTGTTGGAACGGGGTCTCCTAACAAGCTGTGAAACTGGTCCATTTTGATTATTTTTTATTATATTTAATATAGCATAGGGGTTTTGGGATGGGTCAAAGCCCTGAATGCATTGTAATGGGTCAAAGGGTAAACTAGGGGTCCGAAAACCATGGGTTGCGGACCATAGGAATTTTGAGGCTAGATTGTTATAAATAGAGATGCATTTTGGATTGTAATGGATAGGAATTGATGAGCTATTGATGCGATTTGTTATTTAAACTATCTGTTTGGGTTTTGGGGAACGAAATCCTACAGGCTGTGTGTGTGGAGATCCTAGTCTAGCTGTGTGCGGACCCTGCTACTATGTGTTCAGGTTGGGAAGGGAATTGTAAGGAAAGGTTGATGAATGAATGAATGCGAAGGATTATTAGAGATCTGAATCCATGAGTATTGTTGTATGAACTACTGATAATTACTGTGTTATATATTTTCTGTCTTTCTGCTGCGAAATTCTGTGTACTGAAAGCTTGGATCTAGATCTATTCTACTCTGTTTATATAATGCTGTTTTGATGTTATGAAAAGCATATAATTGTAGATCTAGTGCACGTGGATGCAAATAGATACATAATTAACCCTGCGAAGAAATGTGGTAATCTAAACATAACGCAACCCTGCTTGCCTTACCCTTCCTTTCTCAGGGTGTGGAAACCTGGTTCCAGCACCCACCCATACTACTTCGAGTGAGACTGTGACCTGCGAAAGAAAGTCACTTCTGAAAGGGCCAGTAGTATAGGGGTTTTTTGGCAAACCTTGCACACCGAACCTGGGTCAGGACCCCTCAAGCCAACAGTAATAATCTTCATAGGACAACCAAACCTGGACAAATATTGTTCTCCAAGAATTTAATGATGATCGAATTAGTGGTCTGCCTTGTTGGGATTGCTTTAATCCATTTGGTGAAATAATATGTGGTTGTCAAAATCCAGTGATGCTGCCCTGAGCATGCTGGGTGTATTTCTCCAATGAAATCCAACCCCCATTGTTGGAAAGGTGCTTCAACATAAATTGGCATCAAAGGTAAAGGAATCAACTTCTTCTCACCATTAAAAATTTGGCATTCATGGCATGCCACGATTTTCTTGTAGACATCCTTAAAAATAGAAGGCCAATAGTAGCCTTCTCTAAGTATTTTGTTGGCTGTGGCTTTCCAATAATGGTTCCATCTTCAATGACCTTTTCATCTTCATCTTCCAGCAAAAAATTCAAAAGAATCCCACCATTATATTTCCAATATAGATTCTTATTCAAAATATAGTATCTCAATGATTTTAGCTTTACAAACCTTGATTTAGACTTGATCAACTCCGGAGGAGCTTTGTGATGGTGACAAAGATTACATCTCTGTACCATTCAGATAAGATGAATTTCTCTTCAAAAGGTACCAACTCTTCTTCTCCTTCCGTCAACTCTGAAATTTATGCAATGAATTTTATGTCAAGACATTCAAAGTTGGATTGTGCCATTAGTTTTTCTAACCCTTGTCCCTTCACCAACTTTGTAGGCTTGATTTCTATGTCATACTCCAGCAAAGTAGCTATCCATTTCCCTCTCTTGCCATCAAGATCAGCTTATGTCAAAATATCTTTAACCACACTATTAGGTACAAATGCAATGACATGATTAATGCAGAATATAAATTCTGAAGTGTTTAAGAGCTTTGACCAAAGCATAGGCCTGTTTTTCCAAAATAGTATACTTCAACTTAGAGTTGGAAAGAGTTCTGCTGAAAAATGAAATAGGTTGTTCAATACCTTGCTGTCCACTAGGGGAATTTTGAGGTCTAAAATTCGTATCCTAAGGAAATTATAAAATAATAGAGGAATAATAAAAAATATTTGATTACATCATCAAATTTTAGAGGGGAAAAAAGAAAAAATATTTTTTCAACTTGTATTTTCAACTTATCTCCCTATAGGTTTACTAAAATTTCGAAAAGAAACACTCGTTGGATGCAGAATTTGATTTATCATCAAAGGACTACCCTTGTTGCATACTTTTGATGGACCCTGCTACACAAAAAATGAGAAATACATGAAAAATGTGATTGAAAACACATTTTTTCATGTATTTCTCATTTTTCGTGTAGTAGGGTCCAACAAAAGTATGCAACATGGGTACTCCTTGGATGAGGAATTAAATTTTTCATACAACTAGTACTCTTGCTCGAAATTTGAGTAAAACCTTGGGGAGATAAATTGAAAATACGAGTTGAAAAAGTAGTTTTATTATTTTATTATTTTTTAATATTTTTACTTTTTTACTCCAAAAATGGTGAATCAACCCCCATGGTTGACATCATCATCTTAAATCTTATTGGTTCTTATAAATTTTGTTTTTAATATACAGTCCATTTTAGACCTCAAAACTCCCCTAATGCCTTTCTGCAATAAAACTCCAGCAATGGTATTTTCAGAGGCAACTGTGAAAACTAGAAATTCACTTGAGAAATTTGGACTAATAAGCACTGGGGCTTGAGTGAGGGCTTTCTTTATCTCTTCAAATTATTGATTAGCTTAAAATATCTATTTAATATCATCTCCTTTATTTAACATCTTGGTAATATCTTTGACAGTCTCAGCAAAGTTCAAGATGAACCTTCTAACAAAATTTGCCTTTCCAAGAAAAGACTGAATCTCCTTCTTATTCCTTGGCAGGTCTATCTTCTGAATTCCAGTGATTCTATTAGGATCAATATTTATCCTATCCTTAGATATGATATGTCTAAGAAATTTTCTATAAGTTGATGTAAAGAAACTTTTAGTGGGATTAAGAAAGATATCGAACTTTCTGCATTTCTGAATAATTTTCTCCAAATGTTTCAAGTGATCCTCCTCCTTTTTTGAAAGCATAGTTATGTCATCCAAATAGACCACAATTTATTTGTATTTCTCGTCAGCAAAGGCAATATTCATTGCTCTTTGAAAAATTTCTCTTTCTTTCATAAGACCAAAAGGCATCTTGGCATACAAGAATGTTCCCCATGGTGTGGTAAAAGCAGTCTTCTCTTGATCTTTTGGATGTACCAATGTATGGTTATAACCTGAAAATAAATTCAACATGGACATTCTTTGAGAGCCAAAAATAGTCTGCAAAATCTGATCCATCTTGGGAAGAGGATAGTTTTCCTTCAAATAAGCCTTGTTCAGATTTCTAAAATCAATACATATTCTGATCTCACCACTCTTCTTCCTGACAGGCACCATATTTGAAAGCCATTTTAAAAACCTTATAGGAACAATTATCTTTGCATCAAAAAGTTTCTTAATCTCTTTCTCAATCAGAGGTGTGAGCAAAGGATTAATTCTTCTCAATTTCTGTTTGAAATATTTCTCATTCTCTTTGATAGGAATAGTATGTTGTATAATACTAGGATCATACCTTTTCAGATCAGCATATCTCCATGCAAAAACATCAATATATTTCTTCATCATCTCCACATATTTCTCTCTCATCTCCATAGAAAGAAACTTAGAAAGTTTGACCATTTTAGGCATTGTTACTATACCAAGATTGCAAGTTTCTACCTCCTCATCATCATCCTACATTCTAGGAGATTTAAAAACACCATTTTGATCAAAAAAAAATTCAAGAGGAATAAGACCCTTTGGTATACAATTGTTTTTTAGCTGCAATACTTGAGGACCGATCTTTATTTCAGAAAACATATTTTGTTGATCCACTTGTATGTTTTCAAACTCCTCCTTCAATTCAAGGAAATTTATGACTTGCTGGTCATTCTCAAACACTTTCTAGTGAATGATGTTATCAGGAATTGTTGGCCTATATATAAAATCAACCTCATATTTCTTATTAGAGTGTGTGGGGATGACAAATAAACTCACAAAGACAACTAGAGAATCAAACACTGAATTTTTGTCTCTAGTTTTCACAATGAAGGCATATTCTTGAAAATTTTCAAGCATTTCCATAATCAGATTTTTGTAAGCCCTCATTCTTACATCCTTGGTTTGGTATTATCCTTCAACTTGTTTCATTACTAACTCTGAATCACCACACACTGATATCTTCTTGGCACCTAGTTTCTTCAAAATTTCTAAACCCAAAAACAAAGATTCATATTCTGCCATATTTTTGGTGCAATCAAAGTTAAATTTAAAAGAGAAAAACTTAATTTCATTATCAGGAGAAGTAATCCATATGCCTTCTTCACCCCCCTCTCTTCCAGCAGATCCATCAAAGTGAAAAAGACACCAACCCTTTGCTTTTTCCTCAACACCTTCCTGATTTTCAGCTTGTTGATTTTCTATTTTTCCTTCAATTTCCACTTCATTAGTTAGCTCATTGAATAAAATTGATGATCATAATTATGTTTCAACAAAATAAATTGGAAAATTTTGAGGCTTATGTTTACTACTCACCATGTAGGCCATTCTAATTTCCCTATACAACCTTCTTTTCTCACCAAAAATAGGAATGGTGGCATATGTCATATCCATCTGCATAGTACCTTTGATTTTAGCTACCCAGGATTTGGATAAGAGCATACCAAAGTTTGGAGCGATGTCAGCTACTACTATGTGCATTACCACTATTTTATCAGGAACTTGTGATAATCCAACAACAACATCTCTAGTAAGCCTATACATTGAACTCTTTGGGAGTCAAAAGAAAATAGATCTTTATAAGGTCTAGTGATTTCCAAACCCATCCTCTCCATGATTAATATAGGCATAAGTTTTTGGGAAGCCCCTGGGTCCAACATGGCATTGTGAAAAATCATATCATGAATATTTAGACTAACATAAAAAGGAGGGACCTCTTCATTCTATTCATATTCTACCCTTGGTCCTAGGAAAATGGTAGGATGATATTCTTGCAAATTTAGGATGTCTGAAGGTCCTGGTTGAGAATTCAACATTTGACATTTTTACTTCTGTATTCATTGACCTTAATAATTTCTCCAAAGGGAACATGAATCTTGATTTTAGAGATCTCATCATCTCTAGGCTGAAAGTAGATGTGACTTTTTCAACTTCTTTGGCAGGATGTGGAGGTGGTGGATCTTTATTTGCCTCAACTATTTGGGAACATCCTTCATTGGCTAAGCTTTGTTTGTGGTGATGGGAACATTTCTGTTTCTTAAATTGTATGTCTTCTACATTTCAAAAATGGCATGTTGATAACCCTTTAGGTAATCATATTTTTCTTCATCTTTTCTCAAATCATGATCAGATTCATCATGCACTTCCTTAGTTAGAAACATCCCAAACATATCTTCATCTAGATAGTGGATGATATCCTCTTGAAACTCAGGTTGGGCTTCTTCTTCATCAAGAATTTTTTTTTGAAAGGGAGGCCTCACTTGTGGGTCAGGCTGATTTCTTTTTTCTCTTTGTCTTTGCTAATTTTGAGTCCTCCTAAATTGTGGATTTCTGATATGTGGATCTTGTTGTGTATGAGGTAAAGGAGTGGCTCCAAGAACAAGTCTATCCATGATTTTTTTCATAGTCTTCAACATAGAATCAAATTTAGCATCTGAGGATGAAGGTTTTTCTTCTTCCTTCAATTTTGTTTTGCCCATTTTAGACCTCTGGGCAGCTATCATGCTTACTTCTACTTTTACTACATCATTCTGCATTTCTGCTAGAGAAGCAAACTCTCTTTCCCTAAGTAGGATGGAAAACTCATAATCAAATGCCTCTGCATAGTGTAATTGAGCAACTCCTAGAGGAGGTTTAATATGAGAAGGTATGGAGTTATAGACTTTGTTGAACCTCTTAGAGAAGTTTTGGACATATTCATCTATGGCTCTTTTCAAATTGTTATAGTATGTCAGTGATTTTTCTAGATTCACCTTACTCCCCCACTTGGTTAAAAACTTATGTTCTAGCTCGTACCAATTTTGCAAACATGTTGGAGCTAGGGCCTTAAACCATTTTCTTGCTTCACTAGTGAAACTCTGGGAAAATAATCTCATTTTACATCTTCATGTTCTACCTCCTCTCTATCAATGAAATCATTAAATTAGTCCACATGTTCCTTAGCTCATATTTCCTCTTCACTCGCAAAGGTTTTTATTCTAGTTGAGTATTCATCTGGGATGTCATGAAGAATATTAGGGAGGACAAGTGGAGCATAACTTGCAGGTCCAACAGGAGGAGGAGGAGGAACAATTCCAGCCATGATGCTAGGAACTATGGTATGTGGAAAGACATCAGATGAGACTAAATTCAGTTTTTTTTGGATATTAGTAGGTGAGGATGAGATGTTAGGAGGTGGTGTAGATGGTATTTGAAGTCTGGATATGAATGAACTCCACTTAGGCAAAGGTATTCTAGATTTTATTTTTACAAAAAACTTAAATGGATCTAACTCTTTTAAGTTTTCAAAAGACTCCCTCTCTAACAAAAGTTCTGATGTAATTGTTTTCCATAATTCTTCTTTTTATTCTTTAGACACTAGGGATAATGTGTCAATACCTAGTCTTTGTAGGTATAGTATAATTTAAGTCAGTTCATTTTCAGTCTTAGACCTAAACAAAACTTCTTCAATTTTATAATCAAATTGCCTATCTTCAGAACTTCGAAAAATTTCAGAGGATAAAGCTCTTAAATGTGATGGAATACCTTATTTTGAAGAACTTCTTCCAATGCCTCTAAGAATATTCTCTAGATTATCCATAATTGTAGGTGGGTTAGGATTTGGATTTCTCCTTGTGTATCTCTTTCTCGAAGCGACCTTTAAGCATGAAAATTTGTAGTGGAGTCACCAAGGTAGTTTCTGCAGCCTCGAAATATTTTGGGCTCCTGCTACCTACAAGAGTTCAACATCACTGTTTGAGAAAAAACTTTGGGGAATATGTCTTCAGACTCCCAGCAGATGCACCAAAATGTTATCTCTAAATTGGTATTGATGGGCTGCTCCACCAAACAACTTAGAGTAACTCTTTAAAACCAAATTTTGACTAAGGATTAGCCTCTTCATCCTAAGAGGGCTCTCTCAATTTATCTAATGATTTTCTCAATTAGGTCTTAAAACAAATGGCTAACTCTGTGAATTTTTTAGTGTATTTGATTGCAGGTGGAAAAATCAATTGGTTTCACTAACATTGGGCTCATGGAGTCAATAAGAAATAAATCAATGATCCACGTGTCTTCTTATGGAAACTAAGGCTTTTATGTTTCAATGAAAGGACCAAAATAACACACATAAATATTCAATAGCTCAATGTCAAAAGGAATTCAGAGCATGCATAACATAAGACTGAATACTAAATGACACTAAAATCAAGATACTAAGTAATTTAACATCAAGATACTAAAATCAAGATAAGGAAAAAACATAAGACTGAAGCTCATTGAAACATCCCAAGAATCTTATGTGAAGCATAAACACAATCACTGTATATTAATGAGGATAAAATGTTTACAATAGTGGTAGTGTCAAATAGTAGTCTCCCCACACTTTCTCAATCAATCTCCTGTCTATAAATAGACGTTTATTCATTACATAGGATCTGCCCAGATGGCTAGATCATCAAACTATGACCTTGACACCTAACATGAATTCTAAGTAATTTAACATCAAGATACTAAAATAAAGGTAAGGAAAAAACATAAGACTGAAGCTCATTGAAACATCCCAAGAATCTTATGTGAAGCAAAAACACAATCACTGTATGTTACTGAGGATAAAAAGTTTACAATAGTGGTAGTGTCAAATAGTATTCTCCCCACACTTTCTCAATCGATCTCCTGTCTATAAATAGACCTTTGTTCATTACATAGGATCTGCCTAGATGGCTAGATCATCGAACTATGACCTTGACACCTATCATAACTATAAACTACTTTCGTGGAACCGAAATAGATGGCTAGTCTTTAAAAGAATTATACTTCTAACATGACTCTATTTTTACATTTATTACATTCATTTCTTCCATAGTGGAAAAATTACATGATAAGGATCTTATGTTTGAGTGGCTTTCACCATCACTTGAAACATAAATGCACCCACTAGATTTACGAAACAACAGTCTTATTTTTTAGGAAAATATAAACACCACTTTAACTCTTGTCTACATGTGGAGCTGGATGAGTGACAACTGCTATCGACTCTTGAAACTTTTTTGAGATGGCATACTATTAGCTTGGATGTCTCTAGGTGGATGGATGTTCCTCAACATGCTTTTCAAACCTTCAAAAATCATTCAATACACTTCGCTGCGAAAATAGAGTGACCCTAGGCAGTTTCATAGCGAAATTTAGTATCATGTCTACTTCTGCCATTCAACCTCATTTTTCCCTTCCTTGTTGATTAAGATATGTTTTTCAGGTCATGTGAGATAAATACCATCAATTTCCCTCCTTGGATCTCCATCAAATTTGATTATTTAAGTAAAAAAAAATCCTACAAAAATTTCATAGCGAATTTCGGCCCTCAAGCATGGACTTCACTATGAAACTGCCTAATCTTTGTTGAAAGTGAATATTTATCATCTTTATTCAAAAATATATTTTCTAAACCAAATTTTTTGTTTCCTGCAACTTGTAAACTTAATCAAAAGTACTTTATACCAATCCCTTAGGCTTTGGGTGTCTCATATTTAACAATAGCAGGTTGTAGCTCTTCAGGTTCATTTACGATGCTATTATTTAGCACTCTTTTCTTCAATTCTTGTTGGATCATATCCATTTGGTCTTCCAACTCTTTAACCCGTGTTTTGAAATATTTTCTCTTTGACTGCAACCAAATATTTATCTTCCTTGTTTTTTTCACCACCTTCCTCAGAGGAAGACTTCTGTTTAGCATCTTGTTAGCATTTGACAAAGTTTTTCCATACATGTCCAGCTGGTCCTTCTTTTCTTTCTCAATGTCTGCCATTAGCTGTCTATCTACCTTGGCCTCTTTTAATTCCAATTTGACTTCAATTACTTCTTCCCTGGCATCTCTTAATTTCTCCTGTAAAAGTTTCACTTCAGTCCTTTCCTCAACTTTTTCATTTCCTTTCCTTTGTACAAAGACCTCTTCTATTGCTAGGGATAGGTCTATGATGTTCTCTGGTTTCTTGTATTCATTAATATTTTATGCTCTCTTTCTCTCCATGGCACTCTTTTCAATTTGTGACCTATTCATTGGTTTCCTTGGTTGGAAGATGAAACCAGCATCTTCTCTTGCAAAATCCATTTTTTTGACAGACTTGCCTTTCTGCATCTTCCTTCTATCCCCTTAAATATATTATGCCTGGAAAATTTGAGATTATTCAATGTTTATTGCCTGGAGGATGTCTTCAATATTTCCCTTGGCAAGGGGTTGATTCCTGGTTACACTCTTGCTAGTTACCCTCCTGCTACCGTGTTTATTAATTTTCTACTTTTTTCTTGCAGGTGATGGTTGTGGGATATCAGTCTCTAGCAGAGGTTCAACTTCAATATCCATTGGTTCCACAATAGGCAATCCTCCTTCATTAATTTGTCCTATTATAGGTGGAGATGAAGTGATCTTTGGCTTTGGAGTCTTTTTGGGTGTCACTAAGTCTACTTCATATCCACTCATGAAAAGAAATGATGCCCAATCCCTGTTCAACCTTTTTAATTCCTCCAACACTAATAATTTGATCAAGCCATGGTGAAAAAAGTGATGTTTCACTACCCTCAGTCTTATCTTGGACCTTATCTGACATCTTTACCAAACTTCTCAATAAAAAGAAAGGAAAATCAAGTGGTTGCTTACCAATGAAATGAAAAAGGAGTTTGAAGTGATAAGAGTAAACCATGTGAAACCTCCCATCACATGTAAAATAATTTTGGACCATAAACAACATCTTTGAATAATTTTCTTTCATATAACTCCTGGGAATGCCATTTTTCATGTCGGCCACTATGTGCTCCTATTTAAAAAATTATCCACAACTTTGCATTTTGAATTTTGTACCTTTGAACCATTCCTCACCTCCTCTAGGTATTTATGTAGCTTGAGAGATAACATCAGGTGATACTATGAAATTCAACACCCCAAATTTTGAGGTTATCCCTGTGAAATTGGCTGCGAATAATTTGGATATCTGAGCATGAAAACCCTACAACTTCTGACAGAATTGTAGACAACCAACCTTTCTGAAAGCATACATAACACCAGGACCTTCATTCGGCAATTTCAAATCCATAGGCTTGTATCTCAAACAATAACCTCCTTTATTCACTTTCTTCTTTGTTTCCATTGTTCTTTTATACCCTTGCTACCTCCTGGTCGTGACACTTGCAGATGGACAAATCTAGACAACAAGATTTTTTGCGTTGTGAACCAGCTCTTCAAGGGTGACACTGAGATTCTTTACATGCAAGATTTTGAATGTTGAATGATAGAGAGAAGGTTAGGGGCAAGGTTTAAAATGTAATTCGACAGCTTTAGGGAGAATGATGACACATGTTACCACAAAAGTTAATGATGAGAGAAAATACGATCTTGCATGCTTTGTGATCATGGTAACTAATTTTCTGACCTCACATATACCCCTTACCATCGAAAAATTAACACCTCACACAAACTCTTTTCCTGCTGGAGAAAAAGACAGTTTCATAGTGAAAATAGTTAAATTTCCAACTAATCCGTTACATAACTGTTAGGTAGTTTTGTAGCGAAATTCGTTGCTCTTCCATTGTATTCGCTACGAAAATATGAAAAACTAGACAAGCGGCTCTTTTCTTGATTTTAAGGCATGGGTGTGAAGACTAAATGATATGAAATGGATTTGACTGACATGACATGACTCATAATGGGTTTTGACTTAGGATAAAGCTTGTCACATGTGTTGTTTTATAAATTTCATGAATTTGACTATGAAAAACAACATGGAACCTAGGTGAATGATATGTAAGACCCTATCAATGAAATTGTTAAAACTTATGAGTGATAACATAAGGGGTAAAACTATAACAATTTCCTTTAATTACGAAGGGTTACAAAATATCTCAACCAAATGATTTGGATTCCCTATAAATATCTCCAAGTGATGAGTTCTTTCTTTTGAATTTGATGTGCTCCTAGATCTAATATGACTATTAAAGACAACACATTCTTAAGCAACTATCTGTGAAACTACAACAACTCCCAAAACATTAATTAATCCAAATCGGTAAAGGAACTGAAATGTAATCATGTAACAACAAGATTTAACAGATCATCCAAACCTGAAACAACCCATACATTAGTTTTATGATAAAAAGAAACCCAACAAAGTAGTTCTAATGTCAAATAATAAGTATAATAGGACTAATAAAGTGAAAAGTAAAAAAGGACATACTTAGGTGAATAAGATTTGTTATAGTAATAAGATATGGCCCCGTTGGTTAAAAAGGGATAAAATAAATAGGAAACTAAGTAGGAAAAATATGACAATTTTGTGACCCAACATCTCCCCCAACTTAAGCTTCTACATGTCCTCATGCAGACTCATGTCATTTTTTCCTGACATGTTGAGATTGAAATTGTGTGAAGTTGTATTTTCCTTCCATGTCTTCACTCTGGCTCTGTATCCTTGAGAAATATCCAATTTCCCCCTCCCAACTCTTATCAATAATAATATATGGATGTTGATATTGATGGTTGGGTAACCAAACAAGAGGGAACTTGAATCTAAGTACTATCCATCCTGCACCAATATTCCTAATACAATCAACATATTGATGAACTCTAGAAAGTGCTTGTTCAAAATTCTGATAACAATAGGGGTCTCCCTTCTTCAATTCTTCTCAGGAAAGATCCCATCTCAACTTTCCTCCTTTTAAGGCACCAATTCTCATTACTTGTAAATTTATCTAGCATATCTTTAGAACTTATTCTTGATGGTCTATCAGTAGTGTCTTAGTGGCTGGAAATTTCCATATTTTATTGAATTTGTGTGCAAAAACTTCATTTGTACTGGGTTCTTCTCTAATAAATAGTTCTACCTATTCTTGATTAGTTTTTATAGTATCATAGGAAACTTTCCAACTTATCTATTTTTTCATAAAATAAACAAAATCCCTTATTTGTACATATCCCACATACTATTTCATATTGAATTATTTATCCCCAAATCAAGCGATATCATGCAGGTACAACTCGCACAACAAACGTTGTTATAAGAAATTAGAACTTTGAAAATTTTCCAGGAAGTCGTGTATCTCCTTTGTCTTATATGGTCGCTTTTCCTTCAGGGTTGTTAATTACAAGAGATAATGTTTTTCTTGCAAATATAAAGGATAAGAAGGATAAGGAAGCCTACCACACAATAAGCCATTAATGATCTCATAAATGGGCCTCTTCTCTTGTTGTAAAAACTTAACTTCTCCTTGAAGTTCCTTCACCTGATTCATTGCTTGATTCCTCTCCTTCTGAATTTTCACAAATTCTGCAATTCTTAATTTTCCATCCAAATCCTGCTTAAGCTTATTGAACATTTCCTTGTGCTGCTTTAGGAAGATGGATTCATCTTTGGGAAAGAACACTAATTTATCCCACTGCTCTAGTACCATCATCAATAGATGTTGTTTCAACATCCTCCTTCTGATCCCTTTTCTCCTATTGCTTCTCTATCTCAGTTGTTGGTTCTTATGTAACAACAACATCATCGATAGGTTCTTGTGGTACATACATATTTTTATTCTCAGTCTACTCTATTTCAACTGTTGGTTCTTATGTAACAACAACATCATAAACATGGTCTTGTGGATTAGCATAATGTTTTTCTTCTTCCCACTATTCTTCGATTATTGGTTCATGTGTAACAACAATGTCATCAACATATTTTTTTTGAATGGATTTTTGAAATTATTTTTCCTATTCCCCCACTAGTACTCCAACCAAAACAATAATAGTATCCATGATTTTATCCTCCTCGAGTATTTTTTGGTATCCCTTACAAAGTTTTTTTGAGATAGTAGTTGATGCCATTTATACAACCTTTGCCAACATATCCAATTTAGTTTCATTCTTAAAATGAATTTTTTCTTTAACCAATGCAAGTTGTTTCTTTAACTCCTCATTTTTCTTTCTCATATTTTCAATTTTAACGAGAGGGTCAAATTTTGTCTTACTTGGTGAAGTAACAACCTCTTTTTCTTTTGTTACTGGTCCTTATGTCTCTTGATGTTTCTTTAGTTCTTGTTCAGGATCTAGTGTAACAACCAAGATTTAGAGGGGCCTTCCTTTGCAAACTTCTCCTTCTTTTCTTTATCATGTTGCTCCTCAAACCCATCAGGTCCAACTGTATCAACACATTCCACCTAATATGTAGCAGTAGGTTTTTGAGTCTCTTCTGGTATAACATCTACTTGTACCCTTTTCCCAAAGGTTATTCCACCAATTGGATTTTTCACTTTCCTTTTGAATACCTTCATTAAGACTCCTGACCTGGTCCCTTTAGGTTTATTCATTTATTCAGCTCCAGTTTCAGGTACAACTATTGTTCCAACAATTTCTTCCTCCCTGAGCACTTCCTCTACAATTGGGCACCCACCTCAACTTTCCTATGATGAGTCACTAGACACCACCACAAGTTATTTTTTTTGTGTCTCCTTTCCTCGAGAGGATGAAC
The DNA here is from genome assembly GCA_034641835.2 of Pinus albicaulis. NCBI lineage: Eukaryota > Viridiplantae > Streptophyta > Pinopsida > Pinales > Pinaceae > Pinus > Pinus albicaulis. The sequence goes on along the minus strand of CM076584.1, from coordinate 643,613,758 downwards.
TAGAGTTCATTCTAATGGAACTCTACCTCATAGGATTTCATTGACCAGTCATAGGAGGTGTATCATCCCTACTCCGCTTAGAGCCCGCGATTGTCTTTCTCTTGGAAGATGTAGCAATTTCAGCAACAAGTGTTGTTTCAGCACTGGATGTTGCTTCAACACTCCGTGTTGCTTTAGCACTCTCTTCATGCTCCTCATTTTCACTATCACAAGGTCTCACTATCAAAGCATGGCACAATCTCCCTTGTCTCTATAATGAATGTATGACGATTAATTTAATGAGTGCATGGTTAGTGACAAAATTTCCTAGATGTTTTTCCCCTTTCACGACCTCTGCCATGTGATGCAATGACTTCAACAAGTAGTATGGTAAATTAATCAACTTCCCTAACCTAAGGTGTGCCAACAATTGAAAGTGATAATTGAAAATAACCCACACAGGTAATGGATTTTTTGGATGAAGAGGACCACATCTTCCTAAGAGTGAGGAATATATTTTCCATCAAAATACCTATGCTTGGGCATTAATTTTTATCTCTCCTATAAGAATATTTCCTTAGCTTCAGGATTGAACACTTTCCTTGAGAACCATTTTTCTCTTGTCCTAGGAAACCCTCTCAATTTTGTGATAACTTCTTATGTAACAACAATTATGAAGCCCCTGACCATAGTGTTGTTCAACTAAGGCTTGGGAAAATTCTAAAGAAACAAATTCATTGAAACCCTATAATTTTTCAAAATAACTCAGCCATCTGGCCCTTCAAAAAATTTCCAATGCTCCTGGATGTTTTAACAACACATTAACAAAGTCAGGTACGTGTCTAACCACTGCTCCACCCATAAATACTCACAAGCACACTAATAAAAAATTCTAGGAACCTGTTAAAGAGCTGCTTCAACACACATAGATGCTTGCTCAGGGGAGAATGCCAAGGTGTTGGAATTATAGGAAGTTACTCCTTATTAGCAATTCAAAACTTTTAAATCAAAAGGAGTTTTCAAATGATTGCACTGATATTCGGATGTAATAACATGAATAATAAAGAAACTAAAAGTAATAATGATGATGTATTGTTACTAATGGAAAAAATTACATCGGTTTAATTATAAATTGTAAAGTTGTCAAAACAGTCTAATCATGTAGTATTATGGCAGGGCAAGGTATGTATTAATTGGATGAATAATGGATTTCTTAGATCTATTCTAATTAGGAAAGGCAACACGTGCTTAAGAAATTGTATGTGTAACAAAAACAATCCCAAAAACCTTAATTCATCCAAACCAGTAAAGGAACTGAAATTTAATCTTGTAATAATATGCTTCAGCATACCATCCAAACCTGAAATAGTCCATCCACTAACCATTCAACTACCTAACCCATAAGCACCAAATCCCTTAGCTCTTGACCCTTAATCCCTTAAACCTTAACCTCTAATACCTTAACCCTTAATCCCTATACCTTAAATCCCACAATCCTTAAAGTACATATCCACTTAACACAAACCAACTCAATTAATTAAATATTTAGACACATTCAACACTAAGTTTTGGGCTAAAAAGGGAGCTAACAAAGGAGGTAATGTATGTGCACAAAAATGAGCTAAAACTCGCGCTATTTTTTGGAAAATTGATTGTGCAATTTTTTGTGCTATTTATGATGCTACGTCCAATGCGAATATCTAGTGTTATTTTTGGCACTACTTATGTTTCTATTTACGATGCTATTATTTCCTGAATTAGCACTTAAATGTTATTTCCAGTGAAAGAAACGCTAAAAATTGTGTCATCCCGATAAATAGTGTCGACCATTTCAAAAAATTGGAGAAAGATACACTAAAACAATCCTTGGAAGAAAAAAAGGAGAAAAAAGGGAGCTAATCATATGGATTTGTTGTAGTGTGTGAAACTATTGAGATTTCACATCCCTACTACAGCTCCTGTGGTTACCTCAAAGTTTTTTCTAATCAATAATCACTTCATACTTCTAAACTATGTGTATACGTCACATTTTTTACCCTGAAACTCTTGCGCATGACTTGAGGGGGCTCGACTCTCACTCTAGCTTCATCATAGGCCACCTGACCTCATTGTTTAACAATTACATGAGTCTCGGGCCTCCTTAATGGCACAAAAATACACTCAGCCTTAAATAATACAAATACCATATTCCTAGAACCATATCAATTCACACACCTAGTGTCCACAGAAAAATCAACCCCGGTCTCAAAGAAAACTAAACCTTCCTTAGCAAAAAATGTTAGATCATAAACTTTCCTCCAAGGCTACGGATTTCTCTTAAGGCTATGCATCCTTTTATTATTATTGTTTCTCCACTAGATGAATTACACTTATATGTTTGACCTCCTCTTAGGCCTCTTATATTTATACTCTCTCTAATCATTGACTTAGGGCTTCTTAACTTCATTAAAGTGCCCTCACACAATAATTAGAATAAAAAAATGTTTATTTTCGGTCTTTAGCCTGCCCCTTTGGGTCTAAATCCCACCACTTAGGTACGTAGCCCACAAAATTTATTTTTCATGGGTCAACTCCTCACAAATTGAGTACCCTAGGGGTTGTGGGAGTACCCCCAAAGCTACACTTATCAACGCTCCCTCTTAGTAAAAGAGGTACTTCCAATACTCATAAGTAACTTGTCAGCAACACTATCTCAATCTTTGGCATCCACCATTGCAACATGCCTTGTAGAATGAACCACACTATCCTTGGTAGTGTCCCTACTTCTCGAAGCCTCTCACTTCTTCCTCTCATGATAGGCCTTCAAAACATTCCATAGTTCTTCCTTGCCATCTTTAGAAGTCTCCTTACTCCCGACTAACCACGTGCTCTTCTTGGGTTTCATATTCTCCCTCTGTACTGTAAAATCCCTCTCAAAATTGACACCTCTCAAATCTCATGAACCTACTTATTCCCTTGATCTATAGGCTTTGAAATTAACCTATATAGACCATTCTCCCTAACTCCAATGATATATCCAACATATTTAGAGCCTATGGGCCTGAGTATTTCTTTCCCATCTCAGAATAACACCTCAAACCCATTTTCCTCAATACTTGAGAGAAAAAACACGCTATACTTGAGCTCCTGTACCCATAGTACATGATCTTGAACTTGTAGCAACCCACCTGACTCCATCCTGAATGGAACAACACCTGAACCTCTTATAGTTTTTTGAATTTTGTTGTCAACCTCCATGTGCAACTTCAAGTCCCATTCAATGAGAGTCTCAAAAACATCTCATGAACCTGTCACATGCTTCGACGCCAATTATCCACGTACCATGCACCCCCGTCAATGGTACCCTTGGAGAAATGAGAAACTAGAGCAAAGTGTTCCTCTGACCTTTTTGATAAGTCATCCAGCTCACTTAAAGATGTATCAACCATAGTTATCTCATTCTTCTTCTCATTGTCTCCCTTATTCTTTTGTAATATACCCCATTTTATACATTTCAAAACAAATTAGTAGAAAAACATTATCCTTATTTAATATAAATTCTGATCTTGAAAAAAATTCTTATAATTTCTGTTTAACTTAATTGAATCACATTACTAATTATTCTCTTCTTTTACATTTCCAATGAGTAATTACCATAACAATTCAATCAATTTTTTTTGATATTTATACATTGTGCACTTCTTTCCTTGTCGTGGAGGTACTATTTGTAAATGTTATTTGATATTGTTGGCTATCCAAATGTCAAAACTCTCTATGAATTCATAAATAACTCTAGATTTACTATGAACTAAAAATGTGGCTTGAGTTAAAGTCGTTCTAAAACCCATTTTATATATTTCACGTTTATTATTATTATTATTAATATATATATATATGGTTTGTTTATTCTTTCTACTTTCTGACCCTTCGTTTACCAAGTTTTCATGAATTTGCCACATATATTATTCTGTGACTTTATACATAATACATGACAATAATTGCCAATGTATTAACCCATCTTAGCCACATTATGCCATCTAGCATCAATCCTTGTATTATATGTTTCAAATGTTATTTCTTGGAGGCACATGGTATATTTACCTAGCTTTGACCACGGTCTTCTCAAACCTGGGAAATGATACGACTTTGCAATATTTGTTTGGAAATTTACATGTGTTATTCCACAAAGAATAGGTGTTGACATTAAAAAAACCGTTGTCAATAAATTGATTGAAAAAATTAAAGTTTAATTCAAAGGTATAGATGTTTGGGCAATTATATTTTGAATCGATATGCACCCATAAAGAAAGACTACAAAGAACATGGCTTGTATCCACAATATACCAAGATTGGTGTTGAGTATGAGTTAATTGCAATAATTGAATTTAACACATTCAATTGAATTTTTCTAGTTTGAATAACAATTATATGAAATTTTAATCTAAAAGTTTCCATGAAATTTTCTGGAATTTCCATGTTATAATATATAAACCAATCAAAATACTTTAAATTTAAAAAAGGTACATGTTTAAAATAATTTTAAAATGTTCAATTTAGATAGTGAAATATTTAATTATCAATTTGGGTATTGGGGAAATCTTTTATTTCTAATTTGGATATTCGTGAAATATTTTATTAATATTAATTATCTATTTTACCCATATGAATTAGAATATTAAAAAAGTTATTAATGCAATGTAACTCTGATATTACTGAAAAAATATAAATTAAAAATGTGGATTTAGTTGACATTAATAACCATACTCTAAAAAAACACCAAAAAAATAGTTAAATATAAAAAATATATAAATAGTTTTAAAACATATTCTAGAAAGGACAAATTACCTGATTAAAAAAACTATATTTGGAATGAAATTGTGGCCTTAGTAGACAAATATCATATATAATATTTTCAGTTAAATATAAAATATAAATATAGACAATTAAATTTAAATATAAAATATGTATAAATAATTATTTAATAAAAGTGTTATATATCTAGGGATTTTGATAAAATTTAAAAATTAGAAATAGTATATTAAAATTTTATATAAAAGTTTGTATTAATTCTCGTAGGAACAAATATTGTGAAACATATATTAAAGTAATATTAAAAAATACTCTCGATGGAGGCAACTCAAAAAAAGTGTATGGATTTCCAAAAACATAAAATCTTATTTAATTCTATGAAATTTGTATTCTTGGAAAGAAAATGAATGAGAAAAAGTGTGGATTTACTTAAGAAAGAAAAAGTGTGGATTTACTTAAGAAAAAATAATAGGCATTTGAAACTATCAAAGAGTGAAAGTCTCTGTCAAAAAAATTATAGTGATAATGCATTAAAAGTTTTCTATCAAATATAGATTTAATAAGTTTGATTCATTTTCAAAAGAGTATGGTATCCAAAAAAAATTCACATCTTACTACCCAAGAATAATAAAGTTGTAGAGTTTAAGAACCTATTACTCAAGAAATTTTTCTTTGCATGACCACCTTCAATAAGGTTGATTGAAATTGTTGGGTTGAAATATGCAACTATGTAGTAGAAATGATAATTAAATTTCCTAACGAAAGCCGTCTATAATTCCCCACGAGAGGAAAGGTCGAGTGGGAAAAGTAGCTACAATTAATAATATGCACATATTGTTACAGGCATATTTCAAATAAGTGATGCAACTCAAATATTTTGCCAAATAAAGGCTACAAATGTATATTATTTAGTTTTAATGAACATTCAAAATTCCATGGATAGTGGGATTTGGAGGATCATTATGTTGTTAAGAATCACAATATGTTTTTTTGATGAAATAACCATGATAAAATTTGGGAAAATCATTGATTCAAAATAATCATTTATAGTATTGAAAATATTAAAACACCTAAATATAAACTAAATATTTAAGATTTTATTATAATGTATAGGACACCTAAGTGTTTGGTGAATACACCTAAAGAGCTTGGAATGGAACTTGAAACTTCCATTGGAGTGACCTCACAAACAACCATAAATAGTTATAAAGCACATGTAAAAGTAAGTAGAAATTCAAAAGAAGAAAGTGTTTGGAGAAGGCCACATTAGTTAATTATTATTTGAGTAATAAATTTCTTAGCATATATTAACCAAGATTTATGAAGAGGAAACGTACAATGTTAAGTGGAACAACATAATGCACATATGCATTTCTTGATCATGATGAATAACCAAAGCTCTATCGAATATGAAACTTGGTAGATCATTAGCTTGTTAAGATGCATGGTATGGTGTTTGATGATTTATGAATGACAAAATCTTGGACACCCATTGATGCATAATACATCATATATACTATTGAAAAAAATGAAACCCTTGAATTGAAATCATACCCCAAAGAATCTACTGCAATGTAGAGGACACTTATGTGGTTGGTGAAGACACTTAAAGATTTTGGAATGGACATTGAAACCCATGTTGGAGTGGACACTAGAAGATAAAGATATTTAGAAAGCATATAGAAAAGTAAGGTACAACTTATAATCCCTGGATGCGAGTGCATAAACGTAAGAGGAAGATGGTAGGCCCAGCATGCACCACATGGCCTAGCCACATGGCCATGCTTGGGCTCTGTCCGACAACATTTAAGCCAGCCAGCTGCTCGCATCAGGCCTCCATTACTGCTCTCAGTCTGGACCACTGCCCAGCATAATTCTTAATGGCGTCGCGTATTTCGGCTCTTTCATTTCCCTCCTTTATCATTTGCCTCTCTACTGTCTCGAAGCCGAGCTCTCGAATGCACACAGGGAAGCATTGCAGCATCCATTGTTGCCTCTCTCTTTCTCTGGATTTCTATCTCACCCACAATCTCCATTGCAGCCTCTCGCTTGCTCTGGATTTCTATCTCACCTGCAGTCTCCATTGTAGCCATTCGCCTCAGTAAGCTGAACCCTCAACTCTTTCTGCAACCTAGCCTCCGCTTAATTGCCTCCCCAATGACTCTGCCTACTCCAACATGCCAAGGCGGCACTGAATGTGCTGTCGTCAAGGCAGAGGATGAGGTCAAGCTTCTCACCCCCCTTTGTCCATTCATTCTGAGTCTCGTTCCCCGCCGCCTGAGGAGAATTCTGCTCAGTTTCACCGCACCCGCTGTGGCAGAGGATGGGGTCTGGCTTCTCAACCTCCTCTTTCCATTCATTCTGAGTCCCGCTCCCCTCCGCCTGAAGATAATTTTGCTCAGTTTCATTATAATTGTGCAATGGATAGACCCCGTCTCACTGCCACAATAACAGTCAGCTTCCAGGAAGAGGCTTCAAGTTCTACAGGGAGAGGCACCAGAAAGAGACCAATAAATTCCACAATAGCCACAGTACCTCCGCAACTCTTGAGGAAAATAGAGGCCCTGCCTGTCAAGCCTACCACTCATTCCACTAGCAATAATGGTAGCGGTAGTGGGAGTCCCGAATGGTCGGGTGCGGATCGTATAAAGGGCAGCACTAGCATGGTTCACACAGCCACTACACCAGAACCAACTGCTCACCAAGTGAAGCAAGTCAAAGATTCCTCTGAAGAATACATGTGTCTCATTATGGAGGAGCCACCTCCACAACAACCCGACATCTAGCATGGAACTCAGCTATAGAAAGGAGAGGTATTTTTTCTCTGTTTTGTTTATTTTCTATGATTTTATGTTTTTCTAAAAAAAACTATTAACTTCTAAGTTGTTTTTGAAAAAAATTGGTTTCCCCATTGAGGGCAGAATTTTCATGACCGGTTTCCCCATCTGGGGCGGTCAATTTTTTGTCTTTTTGACTTATATTTCCTCCAGAATTGGCTAGCATATCAATTCCGGAGGTAATACGTGCCTTGTATACTATGTTTCATTAATAGAATTAGTCAAACTTAGAAAAGAAAAAAGGTACAACTTATAATAATAAAGTGTTTGGAGAAGCCTACCTTAGTTAACAAAGAGGACATAACTTCTTAGCATAGATGAATTGAGACCTATGAAAAAAACCTGACGATTATAAGTTACATGATGTTACATAGTTGGAGATTGATTCTTTGAATGGAAATGAAAAATTGAAATTTGGTCGCAGAGACAATTTTAAGAAACCCCCCAAAATTTATATGTATAATAAATGGGAAAATCCCAAAGATACCCAGGAACATGTGTATACTATTTTATCCATAATATAATATGCATATATAATTTTTTGGTAAATTTTTCTTTGAATTATAAAATATTGTTAAATCTTAGCAAATACTTCACTAAATTATAACACATTGTAAAGTCTTGGCAAATCATTCACAAAATTGGAAAAGATTGTAAAATATTTTCTAATCATTTATTACACACACACACACACACACACACATAAGGTGAATTGACATTTGGTTTGGTCTCGTACTCATGTGAGAGAGGGTTGATTCCAACTTCTACCACTATAACACCTAGGTGCATCATCCCTAGCCCCCATAAACAACACATAGGTTAGACACATTGGGGGATATAACACGTGACCTTTCAGTCCCATTTACTATACATTTTTATGATATTTCCAAGTGACCTACCTTGTGGTGGGGGAGTGATTGTATACAACCATATATAATCATTATGAAAAAATAATAATTAAACTATAAAATACTCATTTTCCATGTTTGGGAAAATAAAAATCATCATCTATGTTTGTCGAGGTTCTTACTATGCACTCTGTTAGGCCTCTGTAGTTTGCAAGATTGGCAAGAACAAACGCTACAGAGCCTACATCAAAACCACTTTGGAATCCTAGGGTCTAGCCCTCCTGGATTCAAAGAGGGATCTCTCTATATAAGTGTTTTCAAAGATATTTCTTTAAGGCTTATGATATGATATTAGGCTAGTTATGAAGTACAAGGGTTTTGTTTGTTTTTGGTTGGAATGAATATCATCAAAATGAAGGAAGTATTCTTGAAGGGTAAAGTTGTGAGTAGGTTGAAATAATGGTTCAGCTAATAGGATAGGTAAGAAACAGTATCAATCCATTGGGCTATGGAGTCACAAAAGGATTTAATTGCACAACAAGTCTCATGAGTGGTCTATGGGGCAAGTCATCTATGTCAAAAGATCTCTTTAAGTTGATTTATGGTATGGAACATTAAAGTTTAGTGAAAGAAGTAAACATATAAGAAAAACAAACAATAGCTTAAGATCAAGTGAGGACTTTTAACCTAGCCTGCTTTCAGCATACTCAAAGGAAAAACAAAGAATAGCTTAAGATCAAGTAAGAACTTTGAATCTAGCTTGATTTCAGCATACTCTCAATGGAAAACATTAAAAAAAAAAAAAGAATAGCCTAAGATCAAGTAAGGACTTTTAACCTAGCCTTCTTTCAGCATATTCAAAGGAAAAACATTCAAGATGAACACAAAAAGTAGCCTAAGATCAGGTAAGGACTTTGAACCTATCCTTATTTTGACATACTTTTAAGGGAAACTTTCAAAATAACTGTTGGAGAAAACACTAGAGGACAGGGCTAACCATAGACTTCCATAGTTTAGCTTTACTTAGCATGCAATGAAAATAACATTCAAAAAAAATATCTCAAGTTTTACTCAGTAAGACATGGGCTCACCAACATTCCTTGACTGGTTACACTCTATTGAAATCATTCCCAAACACACATTTAGAAGAAAACATAAAGATAAAGCTTATCAGTGAGATTTAAGGTCCTTTGCAGTAAATCCTAATCTATATTTGTTGTTCTTTATCAGAGAAAATGGACAGTATGGAAAACATGAGAAAAATAACAATTACAGTAACGAAAACATCACCATTGACATAGACCAGGATCCCATAAATCAGCTTGTATATTTGATGTTCAAACCAGTTACAATCTTCAAGTCCAGTGGGTCTTTACAGCTTCAGACTTCTCTTCTTAGCCTATCTTTTCTTTGATTACAAAACAGAGCTTCATCAGCCTCAATATCTATTTACATTCAATGAGTATTCAACCAACGATAATAATGAACTCCTCACATGATATTTATAGGTATTTTGAGGAGGCGGAGTGAAGAGGAGGTCTATTTTCTTAATTAACACAGAGTAAATGCTTCTCGGCCTTTGGGACATCTTATGGAGAAGTTTTCAGAGGTTTAACTTTATTTAATCAATTTTACATTAACTTTTATCTACTTTAGTCACTTTTGTTGACTTTGAGGCTTTTTGGTAACTGGAAAATACTTATGAGTTGTCTTTTGGAAAATATCTTTGACTGTGCATTAACTATGTATTCTTTTGAGGCAAATTAGCCAGTAGGTGGCATTTCTGAGGATTAATTGCCTCACTGATGTGGCATTTGAGGTGGTCTTTCGGGTGATCCGTCTCTTTATTGCTTTAAACCCTGATTTGCCTTTAATTTGTGCTTTAAGGCCTTATAATCATCTTTGGGCTTTTAAACCTTTTCTGCTGACTGTATTACTTTTAAAATATTTATTTACCCTTAAAATGTAGGATTAAGTCCTTTGATCTTCATGTTTTTGAATTTTAATCCTTTATCTTTATGCGTAATCCCTTTTCTTTAACCTCTGTCTCTCTTCTTTGCTGTGAACAGGCATCTTGGCACGCTGAGGGTTTCATTTGTTTTACTAGTTTTAATGGAGCACTGATAAACACCCATGAACCCTGTAAATTTCCTTTTGCACTTCTAAACCCCAAGGATCGTCATCCCTGGGGGTTTCCGCTATTGATCTAGTCATGGAGGACTTTTTAACGCTTAAGCCGCTTATAAAAACCTGCAACATAAACAAATAATTAAACAAAACCCTGCGTTTTAGTCGCTGACTGCTTTGGAGCCTTGGCGGAGGGCGAAAGGAGCAGTGAGGAGGGGAAAATTCAAGGCGGAGGAGGTTCTGCGGAAAAACCTGTGAAAACAGGTTTAAATTTGAAATATTGGAGCGAAAATAGAGGAAAGTGGTTTCGAAAAACCAAGAATGGTTTTCGCACACAAAATGAGTGGTAAGCGGTTTAGCTGGGAATGGACGCGATACGGGTCTTTGATTGACATGTGTCCAGGTGAAAACCACTTATTTCGCATCGAAATCAAGCGATTGGTTTTATTTGTGAAATGAGTGCAAAATGTGATTGGGACCATTAGATCTTCGGGACGAAGATCTACGGTCGTGGATGAGCGCAAAAAAAGGAAAGGTGTGCGGTGGAAACACGTGGTGGGGCCGGGGTGATGTCACATTTTTTGATGCGTAGCGGGAGGGCTTTTAGGCCGGGAAAACCTTAGTTTTCAATGTTAAAATGAAATAATCTGGTTATGGATAAATACAAAGGAAAAAATATTTTTTACAAGGGGCGCAGGGGGGTAAAAGAAATAAGGGAAGGAGGCTTAGGAAATGGGGAAAATAAGGTCTCATGGGAGAAAATGGAAACCGGGAGCAAAGGGATAAGGGGCTAAGTCAAAAAGGAAATCGCATCAGTGGTGGAAAGATGTGTAGGAACACAGGATTTTTGAAATTGTGATGGCCGATGAGAGGGGCTAAAGTAGGTGCTGGGGCATGGTCCCATGGAGGAGAAAGTGACCAGGGGCCAAGGGAAAAAAGGGCTATGCGCATTGGCAGGGGAAGTGGGAGCGATGCGATGAAAAGTAATAGCGTCGATGCAATGGGGGCTAGATGTTTGGTGCTGAGGCATGGTCCCGTGGAGGAGAAAGTGACCAGGGGCCAAGGGACAAGGGGCTAATCGCATCGGAGGGGAAGAGGGAGCGTTGTAATGAAAAAATGGAAATGTCGATAAGCGATGGTGTGATAAGGGCTTAAGTCTTTAGCGCGAGGTTTTGCGCCTCGGTTCTGCGGTAGAAAGAAGGAAGGGGGCTTAAGCCCGTTTTTTGATATAAAAGATCGGAACAAGGTTTAAGTTGGTTTTTTGAGTTTTTTTAGGTTACGATAGGAAAATAGGGATGATTTAAACCATAAAAAAGGATTTTTTATAAGTTTTAAAGGGATTTTTGAAGGTTTTTTCGGAAAATGAAGGGTAAATGAGAAGGAGAAAAGGGGTTTTTCAGAGGAAAAATGAAGGATAAAAAGGGAAAAATGAGTGATATGGGGGATTTTGGAAGAATTTATGAAGGTGAACAGATGGAGAAAATGGCTGGAAACAGTCTCCTTTATTCAACAGTGTTTCTTGAGGATTTTTTAAAGGGAACAACAGTAAGGAACAACAGCGAAGGAACAACATTGAAGATTTCTTTTTTAGAAAACACCATAAGGCTTCAAGAATGAGTAATTTTCTATGAAAACAATCTCTTGAAGGCTCAAGACCTGTTTTAGCCATCATTTGCTATGACCAAAAATTACTGATGGCTAACACACTCTTGCAAATATCATTGTATGTTTTGATCATTTTTTACAACCAAAGTCTTATTATCCTTCAAGGTGCAACTAGTTAGAGAGGAACCCTATAAGGCGTGTGATATTGAATTGCAGAAGCTCTTTTCATCAAACTAGGTCTTAATACATCCAAACAACTCATGCATATTCTATGTATTTCATATTCTAGAAGCTTCACATGGAAATAAGGTCTACGGATAACTATCTTAAAATAATGAATCTTTACATAAAAAAAATTTGGCACCTTATATATTTCTTCTATAACAACTAGATACTTCTCCAATTCCTTTGGTTAAGATAAACCAATGAATTTAAGTTTTGGTGCTTTGTCACCATATATAGGTACTTCACTTCCTTCTTGGCTCATAAATATTGTGGTAGGTATTTCACTTTCATTCTATAGTTTACAAATCTAATAGTGTTTAATTGGAAAAGGGTTCCTTGAAATTACAGAAAAGAAGAAGAAGAAGAAGAAGAAGAAGATATTGAATGGAAGATAAATCTACATAGAAAATTGATTTCCTATGTGATTAAAAAAGAGTGATGACACAAACTCACTAAAAAGCCACTATTTGTGAGTTCAAAAATATAACACATAAATTTAAACAATAATCTATGCAAGTTATTTACTTGTTAGAACATCTCACAAAATAATGATCATCAAGAGATTGTTTACTTCAAGAATGATAGTGCATTAAACATTCTATCATCCTCCATTGACTACATGCGATTCTCTTTTAGTCTTGGCATCAAAAGTATATCTGCATTAGAGGAATTTAGTTTCATGATAATAGGCCTCCTACGATTAACACATAGGAACCTATTGCATATATCATTTTTCTCTTCGCTTAGCTTAGCATAGTTCATTTTCCTTTATTAATAACCAATAAATATTTTCAAATAAAATATAAAATAAACATAGCAGATTCTAAAAGGTGAAGATGCTTTAGTCACACCACAAAGTGAAAGGAAATAAAAAGTTTATTTCCTTGAACCATCAAATATATAAATAAAATAATTATTATGGAAAACACATTAAATCCCTAGAGTAACTAAAGCCATTTATTAAGCCTAATACCACATGTTTCCCAAATAAGCATGAAAAAAAGATAAGGAAAATGTGTCATTATCCAACAAAGGTCCTGAATTTTAAATCAAACCCTTGAATCAATAAAAATAAAATGAAACCAATAACACCACAATGAAATATTTAACTAAACATTAAATGAGAACTAGAAGCATTCAAGGGATAACATAATTTCTAACCAAAATAAACCCAAAATTAGAAAAATTGGAAAAATGTTTTGAATGCAACAAACAAACAAACCATTAAGATTGGCCATGATATCAAATCAACATTAAAAATAAATCATCTACTTGAAATGAGCGCATTTTTACTTAGCAGAAGTCTTGTTAAATCGATTATTTATCCTTTAATACTAGGACATTATCTATGTGAAGAAATACATCCTAATGTCATGAAATTATAGCTTCATATACTGTCATAGACAAGAAAGAGATAAATTAATAATTAGCTATCAATACATGAATCTTAAAATAATTTGCATTCAAGAAATGTGGTTCCAATGTTACAATGAAAAATACAAACCATAGAACCTATTTTTATCTCAAATGCAACATCAAATTAGCACATAGTAATATTTCTATGATAAATAGTTTTGAACCTACATAAAAATAGAGAAACAACAAACCCAATCAAATAACAAGAATCACATCATTTCTGCAATTCCATTCACTATTTCTTGCACTTGTAATGGAACAAGTATACAAAAATAAGAGTTTCGTGGGCCTTCATATATAATATTGGACTAAATAAAATATTGTGGTATATATATTTCCTAGTTCTCATTTTGGTCCCCATTTTCTTCATTTTGAACATAATCTTCTTTATATGGACTATCATTTCAAGCCTCCAAAGCATTATGTTCCATATAAAGTTTCTTAGAAAATTTTGTTGTATTGTTTTCATCTATTCTATTATAATCTAACCACCAAAGAGATAGTGCTCTTTCATATGGAAAAATGTTAATATCATTCTTTGTTACATATTTTATTAAACATATATCCATATGTTTATCAAGTTCTTTCCTCAACTTCGACTTCAAAAATTATAGTGCACTAAATATCCTTTCATCCTCCATTGATCCCAAAATAATGGTTTGACACAAATCTACTAATTTGAAATATTCTGATATATTTCTTGTAAGAGTTTGCAAACAACTAAAATATTCCATAATCTTATTATTATTCCATATTCTTATTATTGCTCCATATTATAGAGGATTCTCCAAAACATGAAATTGTTTTAACATTGTTTCGATGAAGCATGTGTCTTGTTGAAATAATTTTGATGAATCTAAAATATTTTGATATTGTTCTCCCTATATTTGGACCTTATGGAAAAAGTGGTGTTATTGAAGTTTTTAATTTATGCACAAATTCATTTTCAAAAAAATTGACACTATTGATTATTCCAATCTTGAGGATACACCATAGACATCAACTCCAATAATTCATCCCAAGGAAATTGTTATGTTATATATGGTGTTGGTGATTATCCAATTTATGTCAATTTTCCTCTTACGGAAATGACACCATTGTCGAAAGGTATTTTGACATGGGGCACTCTTTGATGATCTTTTTTTTCTTATTAATATAATGAAAGGGAACCATCTAGCCATGCACCTCCATACATAGTATCCCTTTTCATCAAATTTCCAAAAAAAAATTAGTATTATCTATATTGATGATTGTATTCCAATTTTTAAAGCATGGAACTATAAAATACTATTGCATCGTATACAAATTATCCAATGAAAAGCACACTAAGTTTCTTACATTTGTGTATTATGCAATGCCAATTGTGTGAATTTGAGAAATTTTCATGGGAACATTAATGCCATATAGCATAGGAATAATTCCACTCAATGTTAATAATGTATTTATTTAAGCACTCTCTACACTAAAGCGTTGTTCACACATTACCCTACCAATGGTTGGTACTCTACATAATCTTTCAACTATTTTATTTAATGAGATCCATCTTGTATCAACATCATTTAATAGCTTGTTTCCATCTATAACAAAATTAAAAAAAATTCAAACTTGGAAAATTGATCCAGATTGGATCATTATATTATGTTTCATCCATCTCGATGCTTTTAGTGTGGAAAAAGTGGAGGAATCATCTGAGGGGACCTTTTTTACTAGCATGACCCAACTTGGCAAAAGAGGATCCGAAACCTTTTGGGAGCGTTTTGAAGCATCATATGACAAATTTTTGGGTGTAAAATTTTTTAGATTTAGCACAACACCTTATCATGCTATTCCACACAGAGACATTTCCAATGGCACAAGAACCACATCAATTAGAGTCCTTATGCGAAGTTTATGCCACTAAAAAGTTTACCTTCCTGTTTTCACTGCCATAATTCGAGAGGATGCCATGTCAACGCCAATTATTCATGGAAAAGGGGCTAGCCACATTATTATGATGCAGAAGACTCTACAAGACTCTATATTGTAACTCTAGTTAAGAGTTGAGTTAGTCAAACTTAACCACTAGTAGGTTATCGAGCTATGTTATAACCAAGCCACTAGGAGGAAAAGTGATTTGATTCTTTCGAGTGCATTTTTTCCATAGTTTAGAAAAAATATCCAAGAGGGATAGGAGGTAGAGAACACATAGAGGATTTGTGCACTATAGCATCTCGTGGGCCACAAGCCATACGTATTTGTACATGCAGCCATATTTCCATCCAGACAAAGAGAGTGGAGCGACCTCACCTTCTAGTCTCCCGAAAGGGTTTCCAAGAGCATATCTTGTGTCAAATGTGTGTGAGAGATTTTTACTTTTCCATTCTCTATTTCCTACATAATTTTAATTCGCATGCATGAAATATTAATAGAAAATCTATAGATCCATAAATCTAATAAAAATTTAATTGTGTAGATTTTCAGATTTTAAATATAATTCTCTCATATATATTGTGATGAATTTTTTAGTAGAATATCCATGACATTTTATGAATGGTATTAGTATTTGAGCAGTTTTCTTTGGGAATTTTGTGGAGATTTGTAGGGGATCTAGATCGGTTGGGCCAAAATTCATAAAACCCTAATCATGGCTAATGAATCCGTCAACAACCCTTGCAATCCTAGAGAAGAGATACTTTCATGGCTGGAACAACAAGTTGATGATATAAATCACAATGTTAATTACCTCATGGAAGCCCTGAGAAATAATATTGGTATATTTGGAGAAGATAGAGGTTCAAATGTACAGGAAAAATTAGAAGGAGGAAAAATCAAAAGGGGGATCAAGAGATCGGGAAGAAACGGAGAATCAACTAAAGAAAGTAACCTAAAAAAGATTAACCTTGTTCAAGTGCCATGAATCAATCAAAATCCCAGTTTAAAATGGAAGCAAAGGTTGATATCAAGTAGTACCGTGTAGATATCGATGCTCTGAAGCTGAATCACTGGTTGCATCAACTAGAAGTGTATTTCAACGTCCACCGGATTTAGGAAGAACAGAAAATATCATTTGTGTGGTTGAAATTAGAGGGACATGCCCTAACTTGGTGGGAGAGCCACACAAAGACCCAGAGGTTAGAGGGAGAGCCTATAGTGACTAAGTGAGAGGACTTAAAAACCCTCAATAAATCACATTTTTATTCTATCGGGTATGTAGAGGACTAGTGGATCTGTTGGCACTACTTTAGGAAAAAACTAGGCTAAAGCCTGCAAGAGTGCACCATAGAGTTCGAAAATATGGCCATAAAGTTGAGTATCTCTCCAAAGAACCCATATGTACGCCTCAACTATTTCATGGGTATACAATTCCATATGTGGGAGAAAGTGATTTTTTTCAAGCCAAAATCAATGGACGAGGCTTGTGTATAGGCACAATACTTGGAGAACATAGGACTAAAGAGAGCACAGTCAACTGGATTGAAGCAGAAGGAGAAAAATTATGCTTCTAAGGAGAGGAATAAGAAGTAAAAAGGGGGAAAATATAAAAACATGAAAACTAAAACACATCAGTGCAAAGATCCTGGAAACTACTACAACATTGATAACCATACATAGGAGAACTGTTGGAAGTTGTATCTAGTGCTAAACCCGAAGAACAAGAAGAAATACAATAAGAAGAAGAATCTCATGGCCACATATTTGAGTAACCAAATTAAAGCAACTTGTACATCGACGGTAAGATAATGTGTATGCCAGTGCAGAAGGAGGCGAATCTTTGTAGCCTTCAGCAACAAGAAGAAAAAGAAATGACCAAACTCTTACACATAAAGATACAGGCCAAGAAGACTGTAAATATTGATGCTATGTTTAACTTGGGAGCACAGGTGAATCTCATTACAAAAAATTTAGTAAATAATTTGGGGATGGAAGTTAATGATCATCCAAACCCATATCCATTAGGATGGGTAAATAAGGATTCAAAGCTAAAGGTAACAAAAAAGTGAAAAATTAGATTTTCTATAAGTACTAATTTTATTGATGAAGTAGAACCAGATGTGGTTGCCCTTGATGTATTTGGATTCATGTTTGGGAGTCCCTACATGTACATGCAAGATGAAATATTCATGTGGAGATCTAACTAATACTGGCTCATCAAGCTAGGATGGAAAATCATTCATCATCAACACACACAAAGGAAGGTACAAAATATCACTGTTAAGTGCCAACCAAGCCAAGAAATTGATTAGTTCCAACAAGAAGTATGTTTTATTATTTTTAAGAGACAACCTATCTCTAGAAGAGTTAGCAAGGGGCAAGGCATCCCTAGAGGGCGCACTAAGAAGTAGAAACAAAAAATGGAAGAGTTTGTACAAGCATATATGGATGTGTTCCATGAGTCTAAAGGGTTACCACCTAAGAGGGAAGTGGAGCACTGTAGAAATTATATGCACTAAGCATGCATATGTCCAAGATCCACCTGATCTCACACTATTTAACTTTATGCAAGATACTAAATCTACTCCACTTGTTAATATTTTGCGGAAAAATTAATTGCACACACATGTGAAGCATAAACAAAAAATATTCAATCGCACATAACACAGTTTTTAACCGGGAAAGCCTGAAGCTGAAAATCCCAACTATATATTATGTAACATGAAGATCATTTGAAAATCTCATTCAAACATACAAAGCTTATCACAAGCTCTCAGTATAGTACAATCGTCATACACTAATCAGGCCCAATCTTGCAAATCCATGCACCGACCTTTCCCACTTGCTAGCCTGCCTCCACTCTGCAATCTCTGATGAAGAATAGCTCTGAATGAATTTGAATTACCCTTGGATTGACTGCGCAATCCTCATTGGCATCTCCACTGAGTGTTGGATGCAATCAATGCATCACTATAGTCACAACAGATAGTCTATCTTGCCCTTTCACCTATCTCTCCCACCCCCCACAGATCCTCCTTTGAAGCTACTTGCCATGCATTGTAGTTAACTGCCGTATTGTTCAGTTGATTAATGAGTTATTATTTGTGAATTAATTAACTAATTAATTCACTCCACTCTCACTAGTGTATCAATCAGTTAGACTAGATACAACTAGCTCAACTGAGTCTAACTGAGTTAAACTGAATACAACTCCATAACTAATTCTTCCAACTGTGTCATAACTCTGCCACTTGAGTTCTACCTGTGTAGCTCCTGTAAACCCTCACGAATAGCGTAATTCCTTCTGTCAGCTGTTGTGCCACATCTGTGCACTGAACTGAAGTGCTCCAAGAGAATAAGTTGTTGTTTAGAGTCTGATTATTGTTAAGAGCTAATAATAATCGACATGCATCTATTTTTAGATTAACGATCTATAAATAGACTTCGCCCAATATTCTAAAATAGAATTTCATCTATTTTTCCAACTTGATCAACCATCCACAAATAGCATCCTGCAACTTCTGAAATATGATTGACAAGTCTAAAAATAGACATAGTCTAAAAATAGACTTGAGCCAAAAATAGCCTGCGGGCCCACTTAGTGAAGGAGACTCTTTTCACTAAGCTCATCATCTTTTTGAATCTCAACACTCCCTCTCAACAAGATAGGGATTATCCTTCACCCCGATCTTGCCACCATGGTATTCAAATTTTCTCCTGGTGAGCGCCTTCATCAGAATATCTGCATCCTGATCCTCCGTAGGAATGTACTGAAGCAACATGATCTTCCACTGCACACAATCTCTGATATGATGATATTGGATATCAATATGTTTAGATCTATCATGAAACACAGGATTAACCGATAGTTTAATGCAACTCTGATTATCACAATGAATCACCGTGGGATCTAAATGTGAACCGAACAAACCAACCAGAATCTTCCTCATCCAGATAGCCTCATGTGGCTAAACTGGCACCATTTATTAACATACCTTAAACTTGATGCCACGGATCTTTGACTCTTTGTTGTACTAAGAAAGCGCCATTAGATCCGTCTTTGAAATCCCAACATGTGCTCTTTCTATCTGTTGGGCTTCCTGCCCAATCTGCATCCGTGAAGCCATGCAAATTCACCTCATCCATCTGTCTGTACCATAAACCATACTCAGATGTTCCCCTGAGATATCTCAGGACATGCTTGCCTGCCTTCCAAAAGAGCTTGGTAAGCTTAACCATCTCTTTTGAAAGCCGGTTCACCGCATAGCATATGTCCGGTCTTGTATTAACTAAATACATGAGCGAACCCACCAATTGTCGATAAAAAGTGGCATCCACTACCTCTGCCAATGTAGCATCCTCTTTCTTCCAATTTCCTGGAAGAGGAGTGTCGATAGGCTTGCATCCTTGCATGTAAAACTTCTCCAGTATCTCCTGGGCATACTTGCCTTGAGACACAAACAGTTCACCTCCCCGCTGCCATATTTCCAATCCAAGGAAATAATGAAGGAGGCCCAAATCCTTCATCTCAAACTCCTTTGCAAGATCTGCCTTGCATGAGTGTATCAACTGCTCATCACCTGTTAGTATTAAATCATCAACATAAAGTACAATGATCAAAATCTTACCCTCAACCACAATCTAGTACAGGTTTGCATTTGCCTCACTCTTGGTGAAGCCAAGTCTAGTGAAATAGCTGTCGATCCAAGTGTACCAAGCACGGGGTGCCTGTTTCAGCCCATACAACGCTCTTTTGAGCCTACACACATGTGACTCGCTGCTAAAGATCTCAAATCCTTCAGGCTGCTCAATGTACAACTCTTCCTCAATGATCCCATTAAGGAACGCAGTCTTCACATCCATCTGATGAATGTACCAATCCATCTGCACTGAGAGATCAAGGATGGTCCGTATAGAAGAATATCGTGCGACAGGTGCAAAGGTTTCTTCATAGTCAATCCCCTCAATCTGTGAGAAGCCCCGGGAAGCAAATCTTGCCTTATACTTCTTGACGCTCCCATCAGTAGCTTTCTTTACCTTGTAGATCCATCTTGATCCTAAAACTAATTTCTCCACTAGCCTTGGAACAATCTCCCAAGCACTGTTTCTGAAAATGGATTCATACTCCTCCACCATGGCATCTACCCATGTGGGCTCCTGTGCTGCTTCTTCAAAAGAAGATGGCTCTATCACAATACACTTGCTTATAAGAGCCATGTATCCAGTATATCGTTCAGGTGACTGTCTCTGTCTACGCTGTGATGTAGGGACTCCTACATTTTGTGCCGCATCCACCTTCAGTCTCTCAGCTTCTGTGGTACGCTTTCTGCCTTGTCTGATGTTTGGTTCTACATGAGTGGAATCCTCCACTCCATGAATCTCCTCCTATGGCTGATCCACATCCAGAGGCTCATCTTTGGGAACAAGAATTTCCTCCTCTGCATGCAAGTGTAGCTCCCTCTCAAGTGACAACTTCATGGCTTTCACCTCATTGAATTTTATATCCCGTCGCATAACAGTCATCCGACTGTTTGGAAAATACACACGATAGTTATGGGGTGTTTCTGTGTACCCCACAAATATCCCAACTTCTGCAGTCAGCTCCAAATTCTTCTTCGTGTCCTTCGTCACATGAATGTAAACAGGTGAGCCAAAAATCTTCAAATGAGAAATATCAGGCTTCTTACCAATAAAAGCTTCCTCGGGTGTACTCATGCCAAGTACTCTATGAGGACAACGGTTTTGCACATAAACCACAATGTTGCATGCTTCCACCCACAAGTGCATCAGTAAGCCCTGATCATGCAGCATCTCTCGTGCAACACCCACAATCATTCTGTTCTTTCTCTCTGCGACCCCATTCTGCTATGGGTTATGAGGCGCTATAAGTTCTCTTCAAATTCCTTCTTTGCTATAGAAGTCTTTGAATTTTCCAGAGATGTATTTGTTGGGGTTCCCATGTTTTGGCCAGGTTGACAGAGACCAAAAGATGAGACAACATAGAACCACTTTGGGACCTTAGGATCTAGCCCTCCTAGGTCCAGAGAGGGATCTCTCTATGGTAGTCAAAGGTTTATGTCTTTGAAGCTCGGATGTTATGATTTTAGGCTAGTTATAGGCTCAGGGTTGTTGGTTTGATTGTTTAGGTTTGGTTGGAAGGAATCAGGAAAAGAAGGTCCAATAGAAGACAAGGATGAGCAAAGGTGAGGCTTAGGTAGAGACAGATAACTCAAAGAACATCAAAGCCATTGGGCGATGGAGTCAAGAAATGATTTATTTGTGTTCAATGTGCAAGCTTTCAGTTGGGCTAGTCATCTAAATCATCTGGATCTTATAGGATAGAAGATGGAATGGAACATTAAGGACTGAAAATGAAAGGAGGAGAACCAACCAACTCTGTCTATAGATCAGGTCAGAGGTCATTTAAATCCAGACCTGCTTGGACAAAATCAGAGGCAGTTACAAGGGATCTCAGAGAGGCTAGCTGGTCGAGCAAAGATCCTAGTGGACAGGGCTAACACTAATCCCCAGTGTTCCCAAACCTTCCAGCTAAATCCTACCAAGAACATCTAAACATGGACTTCATCAATTCATACATGAGAGAGCAGGCAATATCATCCACTACACTGGTTAAATCAATGAAAATCAACATTCAGATACACATATAAGCAGAAAACATAAAGGCTGGGAGAGCAGCAGCATAAGGTACCTATCAAGGGTAAATCTTATGCCAAACTTCTGATGCGAGCCTGAAGAAACAAAATGAAATGAAAGAAAGTCAATCACAAATACAGAGAAAGGAGAACATCACCAGCTGCTTTAGATCAGGATCCAAAGAAACATGCTTGTCATATTAAAAACAACACCAATCAGGTACATCATAGCCCATAGCTTGAACATTCAATCTGAATACATCTAGTCTCAGTTTATCTTACAATATACACAGAGAAGTTTTCTCAAGAGGAGAATACTTGCATTTCACTGATATCTCATCGACAACCATTACAATGTTTCCTTCTATGCTTTATAGCAAAGGGGTGAGCCTAAGATCGACTGAGAAGGTAGGTGAAAATTAAATGTATCTCTAAACACGACAATGAATGCAGGGCCGAAACCCATCCTGCTTGACATGCTGTATATTTAATCTCTTGTCACCTTCTTTGTGAGATAATGATCTGCTCCAGATTTGATCTTGACATCTTTTGGCTGAAGTACTCCTGGATGATTTGAACAAAGTGAAATAAACTACTAGAAAGGTCTGTCTCATAAATGTCTGACTGTTTTTTGAGCTGTAGTCCGGTGGAAAACTCTTCAGGGACATGGTGCATAATAAAAGATGTTTTCGCGCCATGTATTTGATGAATAAAAAACATTCTGCTGACTAAAAACCCTGATATTACCTTTTGCCTGCGCTCAAGATCCTTTGATCGATCCTCGGGGTCTGTGAACTGATGCTTTGCCTCTTAAACATCGATTAAGGCTCAAGATCTTCATTATCATGCCTTAATCCCTTGTCCTCGCTCTGAACCATTCCTTCTCTTCTGACCTTGCCATACTGCGCTTTAAATGATGCCGGAAAGTTCCTCACAGGGCTCGAAGTTTACTCATTTAATAGGAACTCCTGTCTCCACCTTCCCTGGTCCTTTTCCATAAATACAACTCGTAGCAAAATAGTTCTCTGCGATTTCTCGTTGTGACAGAGACTGTGTGTTAAGGTGGTCTTTTCTCCTCGAAAACCCTGCAAGAACAGCAAACATCGTCAAGAAAACACAGATGGGGAGACGGAGGTGGTGTGAACGGATGGGAGGAACGTGAAATCGGTGATATGGCGGAAGAAAACGCAGAAGAATGGTGAAAAAATGCTCTGGTAAGGTTGGCGGACGTTACAGAATGAAAAATGCATGAAGAACGTTAAAAAATGCGAGAAAGGGACATTATATGCGACAGAGTGGTTGACGGGTACGGAACATGCATGTGGGGGTGACGTGGCATACGGACAGCTATGTGGACGGATGAGGTGGAGGCCCGGGCGATGACGGAGTAGTCAACGGAACCGGGGTGATCTGGACCGTTGATCGGGCGCAAATCAACGGCGAGGGCAAGACATGGTGGGTCTGCGGGTGCGGCGGAGACCGACTAACAGGTGAGTAGCTTGGATGAGGGGAGGACGTCGGATGAAGATCTCGAGATCCAACGGTGGTTGCGAATTCCGCTGCTTGGCTTTCTTCCGGGAGATAATGCGTGAAATGGCGGTTTTCTGAATAGTACAGGAGGACGCGTGTCGACAGACATGTGGAATCGCTGGGTTTCAGATGAATATCGCCAGCTCGCAGATGGTGGTGCGGAAAAACTACGTGGATTTGGAACAGTGCAAGCGGATGACGTATGCAGGAGGGGTCCACTGTTTCGGGCGAGCACCGCACCGTTGGATCAGGATCTTTAACGGACGGTCAAGATCCGTCGATCAAACAAAATGTATCAAAACCCACCAATGCGCGTTTGCCAAGGTTTTTTGATGATTTTTGTGCGGAGAAAGGTTTGGAGGGTTTAAGTGCCTGGAGGGTTTAGCTTTGGGTTCCGGCGCCAGGTATTATGAGAGAGGAAGGTGCGGGGGCTAATGGGGAAGGGGGCTAAGGCCCAAACTCATAAATCTCATCATTTTACTCATTTTGAATGCAATTTCAGGCCCAAGGGAGGTAACGATAGAAGAATGAAGGGTAGAAAGGGCTAAACCAGGGGCAGGACTAGGATTTAGAGGGGATTTTGGGCATGAATAATGGGAAATATTGAGTGAGGAAGGGGACTTTGACCAAAGGGAGAGGTGACAAGAATGTTGGAATTTGCAGGGGTATAAAGGGCAATAATGGGCTTTTTGAGAAATGAATCAGTAGAGGAACCATAAGTTAGGCACAGCACACAGAGACTCCAAGGAGGATGAATTTTCAGGGGAAAGGCATTCCTTGGAGGCTCCAAAGAAAACTAGCCCCCAGCTTGCTTGTCAAGAATTTCATAGGGGGGCTAACAGTGGCTCCACATGGGGATGGCTTCTCCTTGGAGGAGTCAAGAAACCAGATATGATCTTTGGAGTAGGCCAGGTGCTTGCTATCATAAGTTGTCTTTCTTCTTCCATTTTAGCTGCCACAGTGTGATATGAACATTAGCAAAAACATTTCCCAACCAATCTACCTACCCAAACTACAGTTCTACAATTTTCCCTTGGGTGCATTTGAACTAGTAGACCCCTTTCATTTATTTGCAAAATAAAAACAGACCTATTCTAAATCTACCCTTATTGCTCCATGAGGCCAGATTAGACTGTCGACCTCATCTTTTTCTCTACCTAATCTACTACCTGTTGGGATTAAACTGTCCAACAGGTTTCTTCGCCTACATTCTAAGATAGGAAATTTAAACACAGCCAAGTCAGGATTAGACTATCTAACTTGCTGGGCAGAAGCTTGTAGAAAGCAAAACTGTGAAGGCATGGAATTCTGCAACTGTGAAACATCCTTCTTTCTTTCCTGTGACTCAGGTTTTGAGCATATTTGAGTCACTTCTTTCTTTGATTTCAGCTCTGGCTTTGGGCATATTAGAGCTTATTCTCTTTCACTGTTGATCCCGATTTTTAGCATATTAGGATCAACTATTCTGCTTCCTTTTGGCTGAGATTCTGATCAGGTTTGAGCCATGCTTTTTACTTCGGAGGTTCACGTTTTGAGCATGTCTGAACCTCTCTTTTCATTCTGTTTTTTTTTTTTTTGGAACTTTTCTCTTTTCTGAAAATGAAACATGCAATGGTATATACAATGGAGGTGAAACTGGAAATGGAAAATTAATAGAAGTAATGTTTGAGCATCCTGCCATTGACAGGACCCCCAAACAATTCTGTGCCATCAAGTTCTTGCAGAAAAAATGCATTAGGACCCACAGTGGCTTGTATGATATATGGACCTTGCCACAAACTGTCAAACTTGCCATGTTTACCTTTGTCCTCTCTCCTTGAATCCCATTTCAGAACTTTATCTCCAACCTTGAAATCTGAAGCTTTGGTTCTTTTGTCAAACTGCCTTTTTATGCTTTCCTATACTCTGGCAGCTCTGCTATAAACCTGCTCTCTTGTTTGCTGCAAATGGATAGTTTCATTGATTCTCCTTATCATACTGTCTTCCTCTGATTGGATCTCCTGAATAAGCTTGATTACTAGAACTCCAAGACTAGTAGGGAAAACTGCTTCAGTCCCATAAACCAGCTGGAAGGGTGACATGCCAATAGATTTCTTTGTGGTGAGCCTGTCTGCCCACAAGGCATGTATCAACTTTTTATGCCATGATCTTTTGTTCTCTTCCAACAGCTTCTTAATGATTGTAACCAGGATTTTGTTAGATGATTCAGCTAGGCCATTACCCTGGGGGTAATAGGCAGTTGAATGTCCAAGTGCTATTCCGTACCTATTACAGAAATCAACCATTCCTTTGGATCCGAAAACAGCGGCATTGTCAGTGACTATTTTCCTTGGACAACCAAAACGAGATAGGATGAAGTCTTCTAGGAACCTAATGATGATAGAGTTGGTGGCGTTCCTAGTGGGTATAGCTTCTATCCATTTAGTGAAGTAATCTGTGGCAGTCAGGATCCATTTATGCTGTCCAGAGGAGGCAGGATGAATCTCTCCTATAAATTCTAGGCCCCATTGCATGAAAGGACCTTCTATGGTGATGGGCTGTAGAGGGAGGGGAAGGAGTTTTCTTTTGCCCTCAAAGATCTGACATTTATGAAAGGCAAGAATAATTTTATGGACATCACTAAAGAGTGTAGGCCAATAGTAACTAGCCCTGAGTATCTTATTTGCAGTGGTTTTCCAACTCAGGTGGCCTCCACACTCCCCAGCATGGAATTCTTGTTTGATTCTTTCAGCTTCAGTTTCAGACAAACATTTCAGCAGAAGGCCATTTGGATTTTTCCAGTATAGACTCTCATTCATAATGCAATAATTTCTAGCTTTGAGTTTTATGAATCTGGCCTTTGTTTTAGATAGTTCTGGAGGGGCATTGAGGTTAGTGAGCACGTAAAGGATATCAGTATACCACAGAGAGTTCCGAAACCGCTCCTCAACAGTTGGATGGGGCAATCCTTCCTGCTCATCTAAGGCATTCATCATGTTAATGTCCAAGGCCTGCAAATTTGTTTCAGCCATTAATTGGGCCAGGCCTTGACCTTTGATCAGTTTGGTGGGTTTTATTTCAAGGTCGTATTCCAAGATGGTAGCAATCCATTTGCCTCTTTTTCCATCAGGGTCTTGGGACAAGATATCTTTGACCACTATATTTGGCACATAGGCAATGGTGTGGGAATGCAGAATGTACACCCTAAAGTATTTTAAGGCCTTAATCAGGGCATAGGCCTATTTTTCCATGATGTTGTACTTTAAGGGTGCATCTCTCAAGGCTTTACTGAAGAAGGCTATAGGCTGTTCATTACCTTCTGAATTTTTCTGCAGCAAAATTGCAGCTATTGTGTGTTGGGAGGCAAATGAAAAGATCAAAAAATCTTTTGAGAAGTCAGGGTTGATAAGTACTGGGGCCTGAGTGAGCGTGAGTTTTACTGACTCAAAATATTTCTTGGCTTCAACAGTCCACTTAATTCCTGCATCTTTCTTTAGCATTCCAGTCATTTTCCTAAGATGCTCAGCAAGGTTGGGGATAAATATTCTAAGGAAGTTGATCTTCCCAATGAAGGACTGTAGCTCCTTGATGTTTATTGGATGTGTAATTTGAAGTATTCCCTCAACTCTGTGGGTCTATCCGGATCCCTTTCTCAGATATAATGTGGCCAAGAAGTTTACCTTCTTGCAGCCCAAAGACAGTCTTCTTAGGATTCAAGGACAGACCATACCTTCTACATTTTTCAAAGACTTTCCTCAAATGTTTCAAGTGTTCTTCTTCAGTTTTAGAAAAGATAGTCAAGTCATCCAAGTAGATAACTATAAAGTGTCCTATCTCCTCTGAGAAGGCTATGTCCATCGCTCTCTGGAAGGTAGCTCCAGCATTCATCAGTCCAAATGGAATTTTCACGTACATGAAGGTGCCCCATGGAGTGGTAAAAGCTGTTTTGAGTTGATCTTCTGGGAGTACCAGAACTTGGTTGTATCCAGAAAAACCATCAAGCAGGGAGATCCTTTTAGAGCCTACTACCTTCTGTAGGATATGTTCCATTCTAGGCAAAGGGTAGTTTTCTTTCAGGGAGGCTCTATTCAGGTTTCTGAAGTCTATGCATAGTCTGATCTCCCCTGTCTTTTTCCTTACAGCCACTAAGTTTGACACCCAATCAGAAAACCTCACAGGAACAATTATGCATGCATCATACATCTTCCTGATCTCTTTTTCTACTGCAGGCAACTGTTTTGAATTGATTCTTCGAAGTTTTTGTCTGAAAGGCTTCTGATTTTACTTTAATGGTATCTTATGTTGTATGATGTTGGTGTCATATGCCTTTAAGTCTTCATAGCTCCATGCAAACACATCAATGAATTCCTTAAACAAGTCAATGTATTTTTTCTTCATGTTTGCAGGTATAGACTTAGCCAATTTTATCATTTTGGGTCTTTCTTCAGTGCCTATGTTTCATTCTTCCACATCAGAATCAGCATGTTCAATTGTGGGCTTTTTTTCTACGTCATCAAAATCAAAGAGGTCCTCTAAGGGTGCCAGTCCTCTGGCTATATTCTTATCTTTGGCCTGCAGCACTTCGACCTCTTCATTTTCTGCGTTTTCACTATCTTTATTCAAATCTCCAGCTTTATCAGAAAAAAGGTTTATTGCTATATTGCAGGGTGTTTCTTCCTCATCTGAGGAATCTTCATCTAGGCAGAAGCTATCAGATTTGGAGTCTGAATCAGAAAATTCAAACTCATTTCTGCCTATCAGGAAATCCTCAATCTGTTTGTCTCCTTCAAATACCTGCCAGTATTTTTCATTGTCTGGCATTGCAGGCCTGAATTTGGTCTGAATGATAATTTTTTGGTCAACTGGGGCTTTAGGATATGAACTAGCTAGGCAAGCTAACCCATTCGCAATTGTATTTTTCCCCCTAGGAATGAATACTAACTCACATTCAACAAACGTTTTCAGCAAATCTAGAGTATCATTCCTGTATGCCCTAAGCCTGGGGTGTTTTGTTGAATACTCACCATTCACTTGTTTGATCACTAACTCTGAGTCTCCTCTCACAACTATCCTACGGGCTCCTAATTTTTTCAACCGATTTAGGCCTAAGATCAGAGCCTCATATTCTACAATGTTATTCGTGCATTTGAAATGCAGATTGACAGCGTGGCTCTCTACGTGATCTTCTTCAGTGTTATGCAGCCACACTCCTGCTCCAGCGCTTTGTCTAGTACAGGACCCATCAAAGTTCATTTCCCACAGGGGTTCATTTTTTACTTCGTTTTCATCTCCTCCCCTACAGCTGGGTTCACCATTACGTGGAGTTGTGAGGCTTGTGCTAGGAGGGGGGTCATTTTGTGATTCATTATGGGCATGGAGATCAGGGAGGTGACTAGCTTGCTGTTTTTGTTCTGTTTCTATTTCATTCAGAGTTATATTTTCAGCAGTTTTCCCATGGTCTTCTTCTTCGTATTCTTCCAGAGTAGCCATTATGTTGAAATCCAAGGGCTGTATGTTTGTATTTCCATTATCTGATTTCGGCTCTTCTGAGGATTGGTCATTGTAGAGAATGAAGGAGTCTAGATCTGTATGTACAGAGTATAATGGTGAGTGTTCAGGTTTCTCGGGGCTACTGACTAAGAATTTCATCTGAGACTCTCTATACAGTCTTCTAAGTTGGCCAAATATAGGGATAGTGGCATAAGAGCCATCCATATACATTGTTCCTTGCAATTTGGCTCCCCATGATCTTGAAAACAGCATGCCATACTTAGGTGGCACATCTTCCACCACCACATCCATGACCATACACTTGGCAGGAATCTGGGTTAAACTCACGCACAAGTCTTTGATTAGGCCTAGGCATTTTACTCTACTAGAGTCAAATGAGTATAAGTCTTTGTAAGGTCTGGTGATTTCTAAGCCTAGCCTCTCCATCACTACCTTAGGCATTAAGTTTTGTGATGCTCCAGAATCATGCATGGCATTGTGGAGTATTTTGTCATGAATTTTGAGACTGATATAAAAAGGTGGAACTACCCCTTCCTGAAATTTTCCTTCAATTTTGGGACCAAAGAGTAGGGCTGGTTGATCATAATTCAAATTTACAGAATCATTCATTTCTCCCAGATTTAATGCTTTCAAAATTTGGCCCTTATATACATCCTGAGTGGCCAGCTCAGATAATGGTACAGAGATTTTGATTTTTGCAAGTTCACTCTCTAAATTGAAAGCGGACTGTGTCTTGGAAACACTTGACTCTGTTTTATTTGCTGCCTTGGCAGCTGAGTCATTTGGTGTTTTCTCACTATGTACAAGGTTTGGAACGGTTGTATCAGGAGTACTAACTGAAGTGCTAATACTGCTGGTCGGTTGACTTTGTTTTTCAGTGTCTTGGTTGTCTTTCTCCTTATGTTTACCAGAACTTTCAGCTGCTGTTTTATTATTTACAGAGGTTTCTTTAGAAGTTTTGTCAAGTATTTTCTTGATGGTTAACTCAGGAGTCTTTGTTTTGGACGTATCTTGGCTTTTCTTGCTCCTAAGTTCATATTGTTCCCGGACCTGTAGCATGGCATCCTCAAATCCTAATCTGTAATTCTCAGTTTCCAACCATTCCTCATCCCAAAATGATTGTGAGGGATGATATTCTTCTAAATCATAGTTAAGGACTGAGTCCTCTGCCTCAAACATGTTAATTGTATTCCCTTTGGACCCTTCAATGATTCCCTCGTCTTATCTAAAAAGTTTTCTTGAAATGGGGGAATAATTTGCTGATCTGACTCTCTTTGTCTGTTGGGAGCAGCATTGTTTCTTCTAATGTTTTGGTTTTGGTTTTGGAAAACCATCCTCTTTATCATCTGTTGAAGTTCTTCCACATTTTTTGAAAGTCTGTCATATTTGGGATCAGATGTGGAAGCTATGTTGTCATCCCTATACGTTACCCTTTTTTCAGCTTTCAATCTTGCCCTTTTTTCCATTAAGTTTGCTTCTATGGTTATGGCTCCTTTCTGCATGTCTTCCAGTGTGGTATACTCCTTATCTCTAAGCTCATAGGCCATGTCAGCATCAAATCCATCAGGATATTTTGCTAGGGCCATACCTTGTGGAGGTTTCATGTGTGGAGGGAGAAAATTATAAATGCTGTTGAATCTAGTGGTGTAATCGTGAACACTCTCTCCTACGTTCCTCTTAAGAGACATGTATTTTGCAAGGAGCTGGCAAGGGTTTGCTCTAACCTCCCGCTTTTTTATGAATGTCTGGTATAATGCGGGAAGATCTTGAATGCTGCCAGGAGGCAATCCTTTAAACCATTTCTTCCTCTCACCCCCTAAGCTTTGGGCAAAGATCCTCATTTTGATTATTTCATCATCAATTTCCATATAATCAAAAGAGTCATCCATCTTATCTACATGTTGCTGAGTTGTTATGGACTCTTTAGCAGTGAAGTGTGGGATTTTTGATTGATAATCATTGGGCAAGGGTAACAAGGGTTGAGGTAGAAGCAAAGGTGCATACCAGGCTGCCATAATGATGTTCTGATGGGGTATAGGGTTAGCTTGAGCAGCTGGTATTTGGATGACAGGGATGTTAGGACCAGCAGAAGTCTGTTGAGCAGATCTAGGGTGAGAGAGCCCCAAGTTTTGGAGGAAGTGAAAATCAGGTGGTGTGGAAGGAGGGGTTTCACTGTCCCTAGTGTTTTTACCACTGTTGGAGGGTGTATTGTAAACTTCAAGGTCTTGCTGGTCTAGATGATTGAATGACCTAGTTCTCAGTAGACTATTGGGTATGTCTAGGTCAGGGAGGAAATGTGTTAGAGCTGTTAGGTTTTCTGGTGCAGAATTAGCTCTAAGAATGTGGCTGGAAATGGTTGGTCTTTTAGGTGTAGGAGCTCCTTTGAGGATACTCTCTGGATTTTCAACTATTTCCGGTGGGTCAGGGTTGGGATAATCTCTTGTGTGAATAGTTCTGAAAGCCAGAATGTTGTTTCTTAGCCAAGGAGCTTAGCCCTACTTGTTACTTTCTACTGTGGTTAATGTTGTCTCAGGAACTGGCCTCCCAGTGGAGTCTGATTGTGGAACCAAGGTAATCAGCAGGCCTACTGATCACCAGTGGAGTCTTTTAACGTTTAGGAACAATGGAGTCGCCAGGTGGAGGTTTAGGATGTTTCTAAGGGGTACACTGTCCACCACAGTGCTCAAACATTATCACCTTTCAGGAATCTCCTCTACGACAACAAGCTCCAACCAGAGATTGACTGGGAGGGCATTTACAAGATATGTCATCTCTGAAAAAGGATGAGATCTGGAGGCTACCTGGCCCTTTTTTTCACTGTATCTAAGAGTATGGTGGATATTCAATAATGGAGGTTGATTCAAGAAAGGGGTGACTTCTTGTCGACTGGGCGAGAGTTCTAAGTTTACCGGAGTCTTTTTCACAGAATATTTAAGGTGAAATGTGCTACGAACGTCTGATTGAGTCACCATGTTGGGGTTCCCATGTTTTGGCCAGATTGGCAAGACCAAAAGATGAGACAACATCAGAACCACTTTCAGACCTTGGGATCTAGCCCTCCTAGGTCCAGAGAGGGATCTCTCTATGATAGCCAAAGGTTTATGTCTTTTAAGGCTCAAAGTATAAGATTTTAGGCTAGTTATAGGCTCGAGGTTGTTTGTTTGATTGTTTATGTTTGGTTGTTGGGAATCAGAAAAGAAGAGTCCAATATAAGACAGGGATGAGCAAAGAGGAAGCTTAGGCAGAGACAGATGACTCAGAGAACATCAAAGCCATTGGGCTATGGAGTCAAGAAAGGATTTATTTGCATTCAATGTGCAAGCTTTCAGTTGGGCTAGTCATCTATAGCATTTGGATCTTAAAGGGGATATTTGGAATGGGACATTAAGGACAGAAAATGAAAGGAGGAGAACCAACCAACTCTGTCT
Organism: Pinus albicaulis; assembly: GCA_034641835.2. Classification (NCBI taxonomy): domain Eukaryota; kingdom Viridiplantae; phylum Streptophyta; class Pinopsida; order Pinales; family Pinaceae; genus Pinus; species Pinus albicaulis. The sequence continues at coordinate 643,580,921 of CM076584.1, read as the reverse complement.
ATAGATCAGGCCAGAGGTCATTTAACTCCAGGCCTGCTTGGACACAATCAGAGGCAATTACAAGGGATCTTAGAAAGGCTAGCTGGTCGTGCAAAGATCCTAGTGGACAAGGCTGACACTAATCCCCAGTGTTCTCAAACCTTCCAGCTAGATCCTACCAAGAACATCTAAACATGGACTTCATCAATTCATACATCAGAGAGCAGGCAATGTCATCCACTACACTAGTTAAATCAATTGAAAGCAATATTTAGATACACATATAAGCAAAAAACATAGAAGGCTGGGAGAGCAGCAACACAAGGTACCTATCAAGGGTAAATCTTATTCTGATGTGAGCCTAAAGAAACATAATGAAATGAAAGCAAGTCAATCAAAAATACAGAGAAAGGAAAACATCACCAGCTGCTTTAGATCAGGATCCAAAGAAACATGCTTGTCATATTAAAAACAACACCAATCATGTACATCATAGCCCATAAGCAGACATTTGAGGTTTGAATACATCAACTCTCAGCCTATCTTACAATATTACACAGAGAACTTGTCTCAAGAGGAGAATACTTGCATTTCACTGAGTTCTCATCAACAACCATTACAATGTTTCCTTCTGTGCTTTATAGCAAAGGATGAACCTAAGATCGACTGAAGGAGTAGGTGAAAATTAAATTTATCTTTAAACGCAACAATGAATGCAGGGCCGAAACCCATTCTACTTGACATGCTATGTATTTAATCTCTGTCACCTTCCTTGTGAGAGAATTATCCGCTCCTGATTTGATCTTGACATCTTTTGGCTAAAGTACTCCTGGTGTCTTGAACAGAAATAAAATAAAAAGCTAGAAAGGTACGCTCTCATAAATGTCTGTTGTTTACGGGTTTAATCACAGGTGGAAAACTCTTCAGGGACATGGTGCATAATAAAAGCTGTTTGGGCGCCATGTACTTGATGAATAAAAAACATTCTGCTGACGAAAACCATGATATTACCTTTTGCCTATGCTCAGGATCCTTTGATCGATCCTCGGGGTATGTGAACTGATGCTTTGCCTCTTAAACACCGATTAAGGCTCAAGATCTTCATTATCGTGCCTTAATCTGTTGTCCTCGCTCTGAACCATTCCTTCTTTTCTGACCTTGCCATACTACGCTTTAAATGATGCCGGAAAGTTCCTCACAGGGCTCGAAGTTTGCTCATTTAATAGGAACCCTTGTCTCCACCTTCCCTGGTCCTTTTCCATAAATACAATCCGCATCAAAATGGTTCTCTGTGATTTCTTGTTGCGACAGAGACTGTGTGTTAAGGTGGTCTTTTCTCCTCGAAAACCCTACAAGAACAGCAAACATCGTCAAGAAAACACAGATGGGGAGACGGAGGTGGTGTGAACGGATGGGAGGATCGTGCAATCAGTGATATGGCGGAAGAAGACGCAGATGAATGGTGAAAAACTACTCTGGTAAGGTTGGCGGATGTTGCAGAATGAAAAATGCATGAAAAACATTAAAAAATGCGAGAAAGGGACATTATATGCAACAAAATGGTTGACAGGTATGGAACATGCATGTGGGGGTGACGTGGGATCAGGAAGGGCGTGGTGGGCAGGATGAGGTGGAAGGCCGGGTGATGACGAGTGGTCGATGGAGCGGGGTGATGCGAATGACAGATTGATGGGGCGCAGATCAACGAGGCGGAACCGTGAGTAGATTAACAACGGTGCTGGCTGGAGGCAAAACTGCCAGGTCAGGCAGCTTGAGTGAAGGAGAACGTCAGGATGAGTCCCTGAGATCGCGGTGGTTTGATCCCATTGTAGGCACAATAAAGGGAGACAGCTCTTTCAGCAAATGCTTAGATTTCTGAATGGTCTGGGTAGGCAGTGTACTAAAACAAACGTGAATCACATAGTTTTGGATGAATATTATTTTCATTAGATGAACGTTGAAACTACGATGGTTGGAAGCAGGTGGCGGGTGACACATAAGTGAGGTCCACTTTTATGAAGGCGGTAAAATGCGGTTGAATCTGGAATCTGTGGAGACGGTCAATATTCGTCGATTAAACAAAATGTATAAAAACCCACAAATGCGCGTTTGCAAAGGTTTTCCGATGATTTTTCGCGCGAAGAAAGGGTTGGAGGGGCTAAGCGCCTAGCGGATTTGGCGAGTGGTCTCGGCGCTTGGGCATATGGACGGAAAGGGTGCGGGGGCTGATGGCGAAAGGGGCTAGGACCCAAACTCATAAATTTCACCATTTTAACTCATTTTGAACGCAATTTCAGGCCCAAGGGAGGTAACAATAGAAGAATGAAGGGTAGAAAGGGCTAAACCAGGGGCAGGACTAGGATTTAGAGTGGATTTTGGGCATGAATAATGGGAAATATTGAGTGAGGAAGGGGAATTTGACCAAAGGGAGAGGTGAAAAGAATGTTGGCATTTGCAGGGGTATAAAGGGAAATAATGGGCTTTTTGAGAAATGAATCAGCAGAGGAACCATAAGTTAGGCACAACACACAGAGACTCCAAGGAGGATGAATTTTCAGGGGAAAGGCATTCCTTGGAGGCTCCAGAGAAAACTAGCCCCCAGCTTGCTTGTCAATAATTTCATATAGGGGCTAATAGTATTCACCACCATTATCACTCCTTAGAGCTTTCAACTGCTTCCCCGACTCCTTCTCCACCAATGCCTTGAACTCATAGAACTTTGAGAATGTTTCACTCTTCTTCTGCATGAAGAAGATCCAACATCTACGAGAAATGTCATCAACAAATATCACATAATACCTGTGTTTCGCTTTTGAAGCAACCGAGAATGGTCCACACACGTCTGTGTGAATTCTCTCCAGCATCATCGAAGCATGGTTCTCCTTCTCATGAAAGGTGGTCTTCACAAACTTAACCATTGTACATCCTTTGCACTGATCTGAATGCGCAAGAGTACGCTTGGGAAGCCCAATAGAAATTTGCTACAAAATTTTCAAAGCGCCATGGTGAAGATGGCCCAATCTCCTGTGCTATAATTTTCCCTCATCCTGGCTCAACACTTCTTCTGCTTTGCCTACCATTGCAGCACAACCATCTACCTCTAGCTTGTAGAGGTTCTTAATTCGAACCCCTATCTTCTTGGTTTGACCCGTTGTTTTACGTCGAAGGAAGGCTTTTCCCTCACTGAAAAAAACATCATAACCCCTGTCTTCCAGCATTGCGACTGAGACCAGGTTCTTCTTTAGACTTGGAACATGCATAAAATTCTTAAACAAGAATGGATTACCAGACTCCCTCTCAAAGGTAATGGTCCCAATGCCAGTTGCACTGTACCGACCATCGTCGCCCATCTCTATATGCATCTGGAGGTCCTTCTCCTCCAAGTCACTAAACAACTCTTTGTCTCCCGCCATATGGAAAGACGCACCAGTGTCAAGATACCACAACGATCCCATGCAGCTTGAAACCAAGCATGCGATCAAAGAAAAATTCAGCTCAAATTTTGAGGCTAAGGGCTTTCCAGCTGTAGGTCTAGCAGCCTTCTTATTCTTATTCTTCTGTGGATAGTTAGTGGCAAAATTTCCATGATCGTGACAGTGAAAACACTTCACTTTGGACAAATCCTGCTTCTTGCCTTTCGTGCCGAATTTAGAAGGATTTTTCTTCCCCTTCCCTTTCCTTGCTTTGGCAGCCAAAGTGAAATTCTCTTCATCTTCATTCTTTGATGAAGATCCATCCCTGGTACCCCGCCTTATCTCCTCATGCACAAGATCCGAACAAAGTCGCTCCCATCCTGGCAGTTTCTCCCGTCCATTGATAGAGTCTTCGTAGCTATGCCAACTCTTGAGAAGCCCAAGGAGAGCCAAGCTCACCAATTCTTATTCATCAACAGTAACCCCCACAATTCCCAGTTCATCCTTGCAGTGGACAAACTTCGTGAGGTATTTTGGAATACAATCGTCTTTCTCCATTTTTATTTTTTTGAGCTTGTCCTTAAGCGCCAACTTCCTCTGGTCACTTTTTCTTTGGAGAAAATCTATCAAAGCCTTCCACATTAAGAATGGAGTGGCTATCCTGTGAAGGCTGGACACAATTTTTTCCTTCACACCTTCCAACAAAATCATCCTCGTCTTTACAGTCTTCTTTTGCCATGCATCAAGTAATGCAACATCGCTAGATCTCGACTTAGGAACATCGCTATCTATGAACTCCTTCAGCCCATTATCCTCCAGCACCACCTCTATCCTGTCCTTCCATGCTATGTAATTAAAGCTCTCATCAAGGGCATACTCCAATCTCAACCCGTTGAAAGACATTTCAATGTATACTCGATTTCTGCACCAAGAATCTTCTGTAGCAAATTCGAATTGTCCACCAACACAAACTCACTTCACAATTGCAATCTTCAATCGACAATGCTCTAATACCATGTAGAAATTATATGCACTAAGCATGCATATCTCCAAGATCCACCTGATCTCACACTATTTAACTTTATGCAAGATACTGAATCTATTCCACTGGTTAATCTTTTGCAGAAAATTTAATTGCACACACATGTGAAGCATAAACAAAAAATATTCAATCGCACATAACACAGTTTTTAACCAGGAAAGCCTGAAGCTGAAAAACCCAACTATATATTATGTAACATGGAGATCATATGAAAATCTCATAAAAACATACAAAGCTTATCACAAGCTCTCAGTACAGTACAATCGTCATACACTAATCAGGCCCAATCTTGCAAATCCATGCACCGATCTTTGCCACCTACTAGCCTGCCTCCACTGTGAAATATATGATGAAGAATAGATCTAAATGAATTCGAATTACCCTTGGATTGACTCCGCAATCCTCATTGGCATATCCACTGAGTGTTGGATGCAATCAATGCATCACTATAGTCACAATAGATAGTCTATCTTGCCCTTTCACCTATCTCTCCACTAGTCTCCACTGAAACTGCCATGCACTATAGTTAACTGTTGTATTTTTCAATTGATTAATGAGTTATTATTTGTGAATTAATTAACTAATTAATTCACTCCACTCTCACTAGTGTATCAATTAGTTAGACTAGATACAACTAGCTCAACTAAGTCTAACTGAGTTAAACTGAATACAACTCCATAACTACTTCTTCCAACTGTGTCATAACTCTGCCACTTGAGTTCTACCTGATTCCTCCATGCATTAGCTCCAGTAAACCCTCAGGAATAGTGTAATTCCTTCTATCAGCTGTTGTGCCACATCTGTGCACTGAACTGAAGTGCTCCAAGAGAATAAGTTGCTATTTAGAGTCTGATTATTATTAAGAGCTAATAATAATCGACATGCATCTATTTTTAGATTTACGATCTATAAATAGACTTCGCCCAATATTCTAAAAATATAATTTCATCTATTTTTCCAACTTGATCAACCATCCACAAATAACATCCTACAACTTTTGAAATATGATCGACATGTCTAAAAATAGACATAGTCTAAAAATAGACTTGCGCCAAAAATATCCTGTGGGCCCACTTAGTGAAGGCAACTCTTTTCATTAAGCTCATCATCTTGTTGAATCTCAACAAGCACAAGATCCAACTATTGGGGGACTCCCCATTTCCAAACATTGGATATATAGGTAGTTTGTTATAGAAGCAAGTGAGGTGAAGAAATATTTGCAGCAATTGTTGGAACATGGTGTCATTTGACTAAGTACATCATCATTGTGCCAAAGAAGGACAATAATTGGTGGATGTGTATAGAATAAAGATGCTAAAAAAAAATCACGCTCAGGAATAGATACCCCTTTCCCAGGATATATGATCTGCTAGATCAATTGCAGCAAGCAAAATACTTCACCAAGCTTGACTTAAAATCTATATATCACTAAGTTCGAGACAAGGAATAAGATACATGGAATATCACCTTCAAAACTAGGCATGGTTTGTATGAGTATTGGTTAGTCATGCCATTTGGACTATGCAATGCACCATATACTTTTATGAAATTAATAAATGATGTATTGTGCCCTTTTATAGCTTCATTTGTTATTGTCTATTTGGATGGTATATTGGTATACAATGCTAGCTGGGAAGAGCACATATCGCATTTGAATTAGGTGTTGGAGACATTAAAGAAGCACAAACTGCTAGAAAATATCAAGAAGTGTGATTTTGCACAAAAATATTTGGTGTATCTGGGGTATGTGATTGGTGGAGGAGAGTTGAAGATAGATCCTGCCAAGATGGAGGCCATCATGAAAGGTCAGTGCCTACTAATGTTTTTGATATTAAGAGTTTCATTGGGGCAACACAGTACTTGATGGAATTCATAGCCACATTTTTAGCGATAGTAGCACCGCTCCATGCCATAATAATAAGTGGCAATAGTTTCTATTGGGGAAAGGGTTAGCAGAGGGATTTCAAGGAGATAAAGAAGAAGATAAGTCAAGAATTAGTTTTGGCATTACCAAACTTGCATCATCCCTTTGAAGTGGAGACATATGCGAGTGAGTATGTTATGGGAGTGGTCTTGATGTAGGGAGGAAGGCTTGTATGCCACCATTTTGAAGTATTTCATGGGGAAATTCTTAACTACCCTACCTATGACAAGGAGCTTTATCCCTTGGTGCATGCTATGAAGAAGTGGAAGCACAATTTGATAGGAAAGGAGACAATAATCCACACATATCACCAACCAGTAGGCCTAGATTAAGCTACAACAAACTACATATTACAAGTGGATGAGTTTTTTACAATAGTTTCATTTGGTGAAAAAGTACAAGAAGGGAAGCACAAAAAAGTTGGATGGCATGCTTTCAAGTCCACCCACACCAAATATCACAACTTTGGGAACTCTTATGAACATGGATCCATTCACCCATGATGCATACTTTTATCTCTAAATTGGTATTGATGGGAGGCTCCACCAGACAACTTAGAGTAACTCTTTCAAACCAAAATTTGACTAAGTATTAGCCTCTTCAACCTGAGAGGGCTCTCTCAATTTATCTAGTGATTTGCTCAATTAGGTCTTAAATCATATGGCTAACTCTATGGTAAGTGTCTTAGTGTATTTTATTGCAGATGGAAAATGGGATAGATTTTACTACCATTGAGCTCATGGAGTCAGTATGAAAGTATCTAGTAACAAATGATTCTCCTTGTGGAATCTAAGGTTTTTACTATTTCAATGAAGAAATATAATACTAACACACAGGAAATATTCAGAGCATGAGAGGATGAATTCTGAGTAATTTAACATCAAGACATTGAGAAAATATATTAATAAAACATAAGCCATGAACTCATTGCAACAGTCAAAGAATCTTAGGTTAAGCACAAAACACCATCACTGTATATTACTGATATTCCAAATTTACAATAATAGTAGTCTAAAAGTAACATTATCCAACCCCTTCTGATTTGATTTCTTGTCTATAAATAGACCTTTGTTGATTACATAGGATCTTTCCAACTGGCTAGATCATTGAACTATGACCTTGACACCTATCATAGCTATAAAATACATTCTTGGAACTGAAAAAGATAGCTAGTCTCTAAAAGACTTATACTTCTAATAGGAATCTACTTTTACATTTATTACATCCATTTCTTCAATAGTGGAACAATTACACTGATAAGGATCAGATGCTTGAGTGGAATTTACCATCACTAAGACATTAATGCAACCCCTTGATTTAGGAAACAACAATCCTATTTTTTAGGAAAAGATAAACATCACTTTAATACTTGTCTTCATGTTGAGCTGGATAGATGAAACTCCTATTGAGTATTGAATATTTTCTAGGATGGCCCACTGTTAGCTTGGATGTCTTCGGGTGGTTTCCTACTCTTCAACACACTTTAAAAACCTCCAAAATCCATTAAAAACACTTTGATACAAAAACAAAGTGACCTTAGGTAGTTTCGTAGCGAAATTTAGTAGCACATCTACTTTAGTCATCTAACCTCATTTTATTCCTTCTCTGCTGATCAAGATATGTTTATCAAGTCATATGGGCTAAATACCATCACTTTCCCTCCTTATATCTCCATAAAAACTATTTTTTTTTTGTAAAAAACATCCTACGGAAATTTTGTAGCGAATCCCGACCCTCAAGCCTGGACTTCACTACGAAACTGCCTAATTTGGCTGAAAATGCAAATTTGTCACTTTTCTTCAAAAATTTAGTTTCTGAACCAAAACTGATGTTTCCTGCAAGTTGTAAGATTAATCATAAATGTTTTAAAGTAACCCCGCATGTTTTAGACATTTCATCTTTAACATCAGCAGGTTGTACCTCTTCAGGTTTATTTACCATTCTAATATTCAACCCTCTTTTCTTTAGTTCTTCTTGGATCATATCCATTTGGTCTTCCAGCTCCTTAACCTACCCTTTGAGCCTTTTTCTCTCAGACTGCAACCATAGATTTCTTTTCCTAGTGTTCTTCACCACTTTCCTTAGAGGAAGGATTCTCTTCAGCATTTTCTTGGCATTTGACATAGTTTTTTCATATTTGTCCACTTGATCCTTCATTTATTTTTCAAAATTTTCTATTAGCTATCTATCTACTTTGGCCTCTTGTAGTTCCAATTTGAATTCAACAACTTATTCTCCCGCCTCCCTTAATTTCTCCTACAATATTTGTACTTCAGTATTTTCTTCAACTTGTTCCTTTCCCTTTCTTTTCACAAATACCTCTTTGGCTACTGGAGATTGGTCTGTAATGTTCTCTGGCTGCTTGCCTTTATCAATATTTTCTGCCTTCTTGCTCTCCTTTGCACCTTTTGCAAGTTGTAATCTGTTCATTGGTTTTCTTGGTTGGAAAATGAAACCAACATCTTCTCCTGCAAAATCTAATTTTTTGGCAGACTTACCTTTTTGCTTTGTCCTTCTATCCCCTTCAATGTCTTCTTCTTGGACAATTAGAGATTCTTCAATGTCTATTTCCTAGAGGATGTCTTCAATATTTCCTTTGGAAATGGTTTGGATCTCATTTATCCTCCTGCTACCATGTTTGCTAATTTTTTTTTTTTTTTACTTGCAGGTGATGGTTGTGGGACATGAGTCTCTGTTATAGGTTCAACTGCAATATCCATTAGTTCCACAATAGGTTGTCCTCCTTCTTCATAAAATTCTTCTATCACAGATGGAGATCAAGTGATCTTTGGCTTTGAAATATTTTTAGGTGTCACTGAATCTACTTCATACCCATTAAGAAAGAAAAATATTCCCAATCTCTGTTTAACTTTTTTAATTCCTTCGGCACTAGTAATTTGATCAGGCCATGGTGAAAAATTGATGTTTCACTACCCTCAACCTTGGCTTGGACCTTATCTTACATCTTCCCCAAGCTTTTAAATAAAAATAAATGAAAATCAAGGGGTTTCTTACCAATGAAATGCAAAAGAAGCCTGAAGTGATATAAGTAGACCGTGTGTTGGTTTGAGGGGACTTGACCCAGGTTCATATTTTAAGGATTACCAACAAACCCCTGTACTGTTGGCCCTTTCAGTAATGGCCTACTTGCGCAGGTCAAGGTCTCACTCGAAGTAGTATGGGAGGGTGTTGGAACTAGGTCTCCGCACCCTGAGAGAGAGAAAGTTAATTGAAGTGGGTCTCTTCAGATCTAACAGACCTGCGCTAGAGAAGCCCTAACGTAGAAACCCTTAAAAATATATTTGTGGAATAACTTAAGCAAAGCTCATAAACCATTAGATAACATGTTAACAGAATCAAGGTGACTAACCATAACCAAATCTATGCAATTATTCCTTTCTTACAGTATCGCATCCACGTGCGCATCAATAAATCATCAGTGTTAAGAAAACATATATAACCACAGAGATAACATAGATTGAAACCAATAATCATAACACAACGATACTTCAGCTATCACAAAATAGTCTTCTAATTCATTCATATTTAGATCCGCTTACAAACTCTATTTACCAGCCTGCGCACATGGCCAGCAGGGTCTGCACACAACAAGACTTAGGGTCTCCGCGCACACATCCAGCGGGAGCCCTTACCCAGATACTACACAATAGATCTCTACAATTCGTATCCAAGATTGATCAGATCCAAAAACTTACTTCTAGACTCGACTTATCCATCTATTTATATCATATTAGCCTGTGTTACTCTATGGTCCGAAAACCGTGGTTTGCGGACTCTTGGTCTACCCTTTGACCCATTACAATTCATTGGGGGCTTTGACCAACCCCAAATCCCCTGCGCTAGACTGAAATATTACAAAATATTACAAAATTGTACCAAAATTTCAGTCAGGGGACCTTGTTCCAATAGGCCCCCAACATAATCTTGTGACTCATGCCGAGTCACAGCGGCAGTGGGGTCTTCATCTTAGCTTGGATTTTTTCGACAGCGGCAACAAATGGGGGCATGATGCCTTCACTCTATGTGACTGAATTATGCGCGATGTCGAACAAATTTTTTGAATTCAGTCCTTCAATAGCTGTAGTGACGCTCTCCAGGGTCTGGTTCAACTACTTTATGACCACATCCCAGTCCTGCAAAAGTTTGAGAGCTTCATCGGCCCATGGCTTCAGGTGGTCGTTGAGGACCTGATTCTTGTGGTGGAGCTCCTCAATTTCATTGTTGAGAGTGTGGTTGGTCCGAAGATGCGCTAAGCATTGTGCTGCCACGAGGGTGGGCATGGTAGCTTCCATCTGTTCAAAATCTTACTCTTTCTGGTGCAGCTCCTGATTGAATTGGCGGAGGAGGGGATTTCGCTACACCATGGACCATAGTCCCATAATAGTATCTAACAATTCAGAGCCCTTGGTGATCTGTGTTGAGATGTTTCTTGTGGCTTCCTTGACTAGCACAGCTCACTAGACGCATACCTCAAGAGGAGTTTCTGGCTGCAACTTTGCTTGTAATGCGACAATTTGTTACTCCAGGTCTGCTTTAACAACTTATACCTCTATCCGGGATGCCTTTAATGCAGCTACCAAACCTTCAACCTTGGTTTGTGGTGCAGGAGAGGTAGGAATTACTTCTAGCATATCCTCACATAGTCGGTCTGTCAAATTTTATAATTCAGCTTGCTGCGCAATTACCGCGATGTGTGTTGCCTAACCTTAGGCAGTTTCAACAGTTTTGGTCACGATGGTTTTCTCGGCCTCACTTAGTTGTTGTTGCACCTGCATTTTTCTATGTTGGAGCTCGCTGGAGATGAATACGTAGAGAGCATGTAGCTGATCACGTATTAGTCTCGCAACATTAAGATCAACCGTAGAACATGTGTAGAATTGTTCGCACAGGATTGGAGGTATGACAGTAATCACTGCACCTGGAAGGGGGCATATCCTACTCTCAGTCACTATGGTCAAAGCTGTAAATATGGCTGTCTGGCTTGCCTAACTCTACCTCACCTAGTTCACGCTCGCTTGAAGTGTATCTGCTTTTAACTGAAGGACCTGTAGCCCAGACTGCAGGGCTTCTACCGCGACCTTCTGCCAATCTTTGAGGGCCGCCCATCGGTCTTCAGAGGAAATAGTGACAGCGTCCGCAATCTTCTTCAAGTCTTCCTTTGTTAAAGTGACCTCTTCTTCCTCATTGGTCTTGTCAGCCTTGTGCTTCTTCCTCTTCCCTTTCAGAGGCTCACCGGTGCACTTTTTTCCACGTGGGGACTTCGCGCCCTCCTCACTAAGCCCTTCAGCCTCCATATCCTGCTGAGATTCTTACTCCACCCACTTGGTGGCATCCTTGGTGTTTTCCTTGGTCATGGTTTTCTCTGTGGAGCGCACCTTCATTTCCTTTGGTGTACTTGGCGGGACAATGTCTTTCGGGGTTGTGTCCTTTCCAGAGGTGCCTACGATGACCGAGGCAGATCAGATTTGAAGCCAAACTTCCATGCCGGTGGCCAAGTTGCGACGAGTTGATCAATCTCCACCTCCATGGTCATATACAAAAGGTTGTACCATGCTTGATCTCTATGGGCCCTGATCTGCGCATTGTGCATGGTGACATGGAATTCAGCTATGCATTTGTATTTTTCATAGACCGCGGGTGACAAGTGCGACCTAGAATGAATTTTTGCTGTTAGTGCATGGTTGAACAATACCCAGAACAACTTTTTCTCCTCACTATGCTTGGAATCCTTTGAGTCCCATAGGTTCGCATACCGCGCACCTTCACAAAAATTTGGCGCGAGCTTAGGGTGCACCGCATCATCAAGTCTCTCCCATGTAATCAAGGTGATCAAAAAAAAAATAAATGAGTAGAAAATTTCCTTTCCTTAGTCCTGCGCCTCGCGCACATTTTCTAAAAATTCCTTGTAGAGCTATTGCGACTAGTTTTAGAAGACCCCCTTCTCCCATCGTCTAGACATCTGAATCACATAGACAGGGACGAACGATGCCTGAAACTTGCGCATCATTTTACAGGCGAGAAACAGAGTACCCATGCACACTCCTGGGTTAGTGATGGTTTCTACAATGAATCCCCTCTTATTGTGATCAGATTTATATGTCTCTTGCATGTCATCTGCAACCTTTAGCTCATATTTCTTATCGAATCCCTTCATGGGATGAGGCCCCTACATGGGTAGGCCAATGATTTGGTGAATTAATGCAACATTGATCAGGATGTGACCTTGGATCCACAAGCATCCATCTTAGATCAGCACTAGCAGCTAGTGCACAACCAGGTTGGTGATCAGATATCGCCCAAAGTGAGGAAGGCACAACAAATTTAGTATCCCCGAGGCCTCCAATCTGCACGCCCACAGAATTGGTTCCACCTTCGGCACATTGTCGTACAATACTCTTTCAAGATACAATTTTGGGGATAGCTCTGGGAAGGTTTCTTCATTTGCAAGGTTGTGATCATCAAACTTAATGGAGGGAAGGCTCCCAAAAATTTGACCAATCAAAGGAACCTCCTATGGCACCAGTGGAATTTGCAGATATTCATGGACAACATCAACATTTATGGGATTGTGCACCGTGGGTTTTCTTGGCTTAACATATGCAGGCAGCTAGGAAATTGGAATCACTAGCAGAGCTTCCTCCTGGGTTGTCATGTGGCGCTTCAACGAATTGGGTAAGCGCGCCTAACACACCTGCCAAGGGGACTTCGAAATCCTAGGGGAGGTGCGCAACTTCCCCAAAGCCCACTTCATGGCTTTCCCCTTTCCTTTCTCATTTCTTTGATCCTTTCCCTTCTCCTTCCCCTTTCCCTTTCCTTTGGCCAACGTAGACACAACCTCTTCAACGTCGAGGGTGACCTCAAACACATCTTCAGATCCCATTTCAACAAATATCATAACAGGTGATGACTCATTGGGGTTGGAAGCAGTCATCCTTGCACGGAATATAAATTCAGGGTTGCTACTGTTAGAGGGTGTAGCTCGCCTAGACATATAGATGGTGAAGTTACACAACACATAGAATTCACAGTAAAGCTCGGGGCACAAAAATTATAGAAATAAAAGGAACATATTATGACCCACGCCCCTCTTTTTATAGCCTCCCATGAGTAAAAATGGTCGGATTAGTCTTAAATGTGACTTACCATCAAGGAAACGATAAAAATCCGCCTAGATTGCTACATTAATTGCCAAATACCTGCTCCATTCAATGGTAAAATCACTTCTTCACCCAGGTTTACTGTTCCAATGGATAGTTTTTCTAGATGCACACTACCCCTACGCCTTTGTCACACCTTTCTGTGCCTACTCACCTATGCGCATGTCATACATCCCTTCACCTTTCCTTCCTCGTGCGTGCATCACTCCTTATACAGATACTCCAACCATATAGTCATTTGATAAGCACCGAGTTGTCCCTGTAAGGTTTCAGATGACTTCCATTAATGTACCCAGGCAGGTAGTCTCCGCGTAGCGTAGCCAACTTGACCACGCCACCATTTATAATATATTTTACTATGTATGGTCCCAACCAATGCTTATGGAACTTCCCTGGGTGGCACACAAACTGGCTGTCATAAAGCAGCACCAATTCGTCTTCCTTGAGTACCTTATGTCGGATATGTCGATCATGCCAAGATTTTTCTTGAGGCTTTTGAACCTGCTGGTGAAAGTTAGCAATGAACTGGTCCTCTTCCAAGGCAACCAGTTGCACCAAGAATTCCTTTGTTGGGTTCTGCCATGTTTGTAAAAGCTGCAATGCATAGGTTGGGGACAATATATTCCATGGGCATTATGGCCTCCTTCCCATAGACCATCCTGAAAGGAGTTTTCCTGGTTAATTTCTTGCAGGTGGTCCTACAGGCCCAGAGCACTGAAGGGATTTGCACGTCCCAATCACTTCGACCATCATTATAGACCTTAGTGAGTACATGTTCCAAAATCTTGTTGAAAGCTTCCACTGCCCTGTTACCCTGTGGGTGATATGGGGTACTCTTCGCATGATGGATCCTAAAATCTTCAGTCAAAGCCTCAATAGTTTCATTAACAAAATTTGTACCTCTATCGCTCATTAAGATTTTTGGGCAGCCAAACCTGGTCAGAATATGCTCAAAGATGAAGTGCGCAACGGTATCTACAATAAAATCCTTCACAGCCTTCACTTCTTCCCATCAGGTTACATAATCAGTTGCAGTAATGATGTAATGTGCACCCGTCTTATTTCCTAGGGGATTGATGGGGCCAAAAAAGTCGATGGCCCATTTTTTGAACACCTACAAGCCCTCTGTGATTTCAGAGGCATCTCATCTCTACGTGAAGGTTTCCCTGTTCATTGGCATGCGTCGCAGGTGCGACAATATGCATGGGCATCGCTATGCAATGTGGACCACCACAACCCAACCCTCAACACCTTCTATGCAGTTGCTTTTCCTGCATAGTGACCTCCTACCACTACTCCATGGGCTTTATATAAGATAGCTTGTCTTTCGTGTTCTAACACGTACCTTCACAATTCCTCGTCTACTCCCAGCTTGTATAATTGACTGGAAATTATGGAAAAATCAGCTGCACGGGCTACCAACTCTTTTTTCTGTTGTACCGAGTAGTCTGCAGGTGCTATTCCCATGATTAAGAAATGAATAATGTCTAAAGAATGCTCGTCAACCACGTTGATAGAAAAAAATTCGTGCACTGGGTAACCCCTCTTCTATATTAGTTGGCTCTTCTCCACTCTCAATCTGAGACAAGTGGTTAGGTTCAACATTCAATTGTATAGGCTTCACAATGATTTCAAAATCATACTCCTGGAATAGCAGTGACCATCTACAAATTCCCCCCCCTAAAACAGGCTTATTGACCAGGTATTTTAAATCTGAATGATCTGTGAACATCTTGAAGTGTCCTCTTAATAGATAGTGCATGTATTTTTGTAGGGAATACACCATTGCCAATCCTTCTCTCTCATTTATGCTCTGTGATAGAAAGTTTCCTGCTAGAAAATGAAACCGAGTGATCGATGTCTCCTTCTTTGGGTTGCGCTAAGATAGCTCTTAGGGCTATCCCTGATGCATCCACATGTACATGAAAAACCTTCTCCCAATTTGGAAATATGAGAATAGGCGTAGTGACCATATTTTCCTTTAGTATTTCAAAACTCTTCTAACACTCCTCATCCCAGAAAAAATACATCCTTATTTAGCATCTTCTCCATTGGTGTAGTGATTAGGGGGTACCCTTGAATAAACTTCCTATAGTAGCCGGTGTGCCTGAGGATAGAGCGTAGTTGTTTCTCAATGGTGGGGACTACTAAATTGATGATAACTGCAAATAAACCATCAATCCTTGCTGGCATACTATGTGCCCCAAAAAAATCCCAAATGGCACACAAAATATGCATTTCTTGATGTTTAGCAAAATTTGGTTTTTCCTGTAGGCATCCAACATCATGCGCAAGTTCGACACATGCTTCTTTACTAATCCAAAAACTGTCCAATCATCAAAATAAACCTCCAGAAACTTATGAATGAATTCTTTGAATACTGCTACAAGGATGCACGAGAAAATGGCAAGGGCCTTCTTGAGTCCGAAGGGCATGACAATGCACTGAAAGGAGCCCCATTCGGTCACGAAGGTGGTCTTGCTGCGATATTCAGGTGCTATTCTAATCTGATGGTACCCCGAAAACCAATCAGTGAATGAGTATGCCCCCTGACATCCCAAATTATCCTAAATTTCATCAAAGAACAACGTAGGGAATGGATCATATACGCAGGTATCATTCAGTTTGCACAGATCCTTATCTCTCCCTTGGTTTTCTTTTCTTGGACCACCATAGGGCTTACCCAATCCAATTACTCCACTGGCTCAATGATACCTGCCACCATATTATCAATTTCCTTCTTGACTTTCTTCTTATATTTAGGGTTCAGCTAATAGGGTCGTTGTTTGACAAGACGTGTGTCCAGCTTCAAGGCGATTCTCATGACACACATATCTCCCGCAATTCCCTTTAGATCAGATAAATTTATAGGGAACAAGTGCTGATATTCGGTCAGCAGCTCCGCGATCTTACTAACTGTATCATCGTCCCAGTAATCCCCAATTTTTTCCATATTAGGCTGCTCTTCCATTCCAATGTTGACTTCCTTCAACTTTAATGGTTTGGTCACATCCACTCTCTATAAGAGGGGTCCTACAACTCTGTGTTCTCCTTCCGACTCTGGGATAGTGATATTTCTGGGATCTTCATCGCAGTCTTCGACTGACAAGTTTCGGCAGTTGACAATATCCTACATCTGCGAATCCCAAGCTAGCACAACACATTCTTTCCATGGTAAGGATTCATCAAAGACAAGAGCATATATATATTACAAGGCTTTATCCAGTTTCTCCATCCCACCTACTAACCCAAACGTCACCATGAAATCCTTTGTCAATGTATCCTAGTGGCAAGTGTGCTGGTGTAGCTCTACATATAAATACCAGGTGGTGGGGATTAGTTCTAAGGAATGAATAAACATGTGGACCCATTCATTCCAAATCCTTTCATTCCATACGTCTATCCAAATAGCCAAGTTCTTGCGTGGGTACCCACGACCAGAGAAGAGTTCCATGGGTGGGTTGACTAGAGGTTGAAATCATAGGATCATCATACTTCGACATTCCTCCTAGTCTTGAAAAGCCCCCTTATGGGTTTCCCACCATCGCGTAGGGGTTACGTGCATATCCAATTCAAGTTCCAAAAATCTTCGTTCTTCTGGGACATCTGCTTGAAATGCTCTATGAAATTTCTTAACACTACCAGAACCATCAAAGTAGGGTATTTCTCTTAACTCTGAGGAGATGCATCAGAAGCTCTTTGTGATCTTAAGACACTGCAGCGCAAATACGTCATGCAACTGGTTCTGCCAATTTTCTATCTCACCATCTGAGTCTGAGAGGCATGCGCTATCTTTCTCCCAACACAACATGCCATCAGCTATTGGGTTGATCCAATCATCATCTCAAGCAGTCATTTTGTAAATGTGATCAACATCTTCCTCCTTGCGCACCGGTTCTATATATCATTCACCTTCTGGTGGATCTAGGGGGACTATTACCCACATACCATCATTCTCAAAGATCATGGTTCTCCTTTTCAAATTGATGATACCTCCCATGTCAATAGCCCAGTCCAGACATAAGAGTGCAGGATAATGGTTTGCATCATTCACAATTTGGATTACCTCAAAATCTGCATAAAATTTAACTCCTACAATATCTACCACAACCTTCAGAAACCTTCCTATTGGGATGATATTCTGTTGGTTAGCCATTCATAACTAAATAGTGGATCATTCCAGCTTGGGTTCTCCCATGCTCTGCCAGGTTTGTTTGGGCAGGACATTGGCATTTGATCCTAAATCAAGGATGACTTGATCCATTTCATAATCTCCAATCTGCGCAGTCATAAGCAACTCTCGACCAATCCTTTTCTTGTGCTTATAAATCTTGTTCACAATTTTAACCTTTATTTGTGGATAAACCTTTTCTACGCAGATGTCTATTAATTCTTGGAGATTCTCCACCGCCTTCTGGTCGCGCAACAACTTCATACATGCCTAAATAAATGAATTCACCACTTCATTTTCTTTTGGTCTACCAAAGCCCTTGAGGTAGATGCTTCGCTATCAATAAAGTCCTTCCTAGCTTCGATAAAGGTCTCTTTCCCCTTATCTAGGTCCAGGCTCTCCCTTTTGTCAGAAGCCTTCCTGATCAGTGGTTCAGGAACATATTTTTCCTTAGCTCCTCCAGTGGCAATGCCACTATGTGTAATTACATTGATACTTGTCCCATCATCCCATTGTTCCGCCTCAAGCTGTTGTAAATTTTGTGTGGGTGTCTGTTGTTTCTCCTTCATCTTCGCTATCGACACCAGACAATTTCTATTACATGGTCTAAATTTTTACAATATCTGCAAGATTTTCACGCAAGGTTCAGGCAGTCTCTTGCATAATTTCCCACATCCCCACAGTTGTATAAAATTATTTTCCCTCATCCTCAACTTGCGCCTCCGCCTCTCCCTCCTCCCCATCCTCTTGTCGGGGATCCTCCTCGCCCAAAGGGAGATACTAGCGATGAAGGGTCAGCCTGTACCTTGTATAGGTTTCCCCTATCTACCATCATGTTGAATGTTCGGAAATTGTGCTCGTCATGACCCACTGACGAGCAGAATCTGCACCAATGTTGCTTCGGTTCAGGGACATAGGAACCTAGTCGTGGGCAGTGATATGTATCATGTCTTCTTGCTATCAGACAGTTAGCACACCAAAACGTGGTGGTAATTGGTCTAGCAATGTCTCTAGGATGTAGAGGAATTGGTTCCCCAGCCTCCATATAATCTGATAACATAGGGCATTGATCCTTAGTGTGGCCTAACACCCTGCAGTGTATGCACCAGACATCTGTGCTAGCTTCTTTTCCCTGATCCCTTCGCAAATTTTGAATTTCTAAGTGCATTTCCTCTAGCTGGCTCTGGATCTAGAGTGCCTCAAATTGAGTATCATCCCTTGGTGCAACTTCCAGCTTCATGGAAATCACCAGGGCTTTTTCCTAGGAGCCGATCTTCTTCTATCCCATAGGTCCACACAGATGTGGTAAAAAAATGGAGATAAACCACTCCTTGTGTTGCTTGTCCTCATAGACAAATTATCCATCACTGACGACTTTCTTCATCTGTTGGTCAGCTTCCTAGAAGGACTCTTTAGGTCCCTGCTTAAAATATTTCAACTCGACCACACATTGTGAGTATGACTTAGGCTTCCAAAACTGTTTCTTTAGGGCATCCTTAATGTCCTGTATTGAAGGATTAATGTGATGACCAATGTATCCCATGAACCAATCCAGGGACCTTCCTTCAAAGGCCATGGATAGCTGTGCTCTCTTGACAACATCATTATAAATATTCTACATAGTCCATACCAACTCTGTTACAAACCAAAATTGATCCATATCCTCATCCCCCACACCCTTAAATGTGGGTAACTTCATGTTCGTAGCCATATCGTCTACAGGAGGTGGCGGAGGGGGGTTAGGAGAATTCTTACCCTTGCGTGAGTTCGATGGTGGCGTAATCTGGGGACTGGTCTCTGTGTTCACAACCCCGCCTTTGTTTGGATCAAGGGAATCCCTTAGAGGATTGTATACTGATTTGTCTCCTTCTTGATTAACCCGGTAGTATTTACCGCTATGTGTCGTGCTATGGTCAGAGTTCATTCACTCGATGTGGCTGCACAGGATACCCTTTTCACACAATAGCATCTTAATTAGCAGCAGCAATGTTTGTAAGAACTTACCCCTAAATCTTTTGAAAAAACTTCTCTCTATTTCAAAATAGGACACAAACTGATCAACCACAAATTCAGTAACAAATTGTCCCAGAACACTATCAACCTAGTGATCTACAGTATGGGTGATATTGTTATCAGCCTTCTCCAACTGTTGGATTAATCCAGGGGTCCACTACGTGACCTAATCGTCCTTCCAACAGGTTTGAACTTACGCTAACCTTTCCATCCACTCTTGTAGTTCATGTGTGAAGGTTACGAAGAAGATTTCATGCACTGCTGTAAAAATGTATTTTTTCTTCCACTCTTCAGCAGATAACTTCTTACTTCTATTCTCTTTTAGGGAAAATTCTTGAATCTTCTTTTCAAACTAGTCCTCAAGTTCAGCCTTCAATGGTTGCCAATGACCTCGTGGCATTACCCAATCTCTCTCTCAAAATGTTCCCGGTCTTGGCAATGAAACCATTTTTTTGTTTAAAGGGTCTTGACCCAGGTTCATATTTTAAGGATTACCAACAAACCCTTGTACTACTGGCCCTTTCGGTAATGGCCTACTTGCGCAGGTCAAGGTCTCACCCGAAGTAGTATGGGAGAGTGTTGGAACTAGGTTTCCGCACCCTGAGAGAGAGAAAGTTAATTGAAGTGGGTCTCTTCAGATCTAACATACATGCGCTAGAGAAGCCCTAACACAGAAACCATTAACAGCATATTTGTGGAATAACTTAAGCAAAGCTCATAAACCATCAGATAACATGTTAACAGAAGCAAGGTGACTAACCATAATCAGATCTATGCAATTATTTCTTTCTTACAGTATCGCATCCATGTGCACATCAATAAATTATCAGTATTCAGCAAAAATATATAACCACAAAGATAACATAGAGCGCAACCAATAATCATAACACAGAGATACTTTAGCTATCACAAAATAATCTTCTTATTCATTCATATTCAGATCCACTTACAGACTCTATTTACCATCCCATGCACACAACCAGCGGGGTCTGTACATAGCAAGACTTAGGGTCTCCGCACACACAACCATCAGGAGCCCTTACCTAGATACTACACAACATATATCTACAATTCGTATCCAAGCTTGATCAAATCAAAAAACTTACTTCTAGACTCAACTTATCCATATATTTATATGATATTAGCCTGCGCTACTCTATGGTCCGAAAACCGTGGTTTGTGGACTCTTGGTCTACCCTTTGACCCATTACAATTCATTAGGGGCTTTGACTCACCCCAAAGCCCCTACACCAGACTAAACTATTACAAAATATTACAAAATTGTACCAAAATTGCAGTCAGGGGACCCTGTTCCAACACCATGGGAAACCTCCCCTCGTAGGTGAAGTACTTTTGGATCACAAAAAACAACTTTGAGTAGTTTTATTTCATATAACCCCTTGGGATGCCACTTGTCATGCCAACTCCAATGTAATCTTGTTTAAAAAATTTCTCACAACTCTGCATTTTGAATTTTTTCCTTTGAACCATTCCTCACCTCCTCTAGGTATCTCTATAGCCTGAGAGATAGTATCAAGTGATAATGTGAAATTCAAAACTCCTACCTTTGAGGTTGTCCCTGTGAAATTGGTTGCAAAGTCTTTGGATATATGGGTATGAAAACCCTGCAACTTCTAACAGAAGTGTAGACAACCAACATTCCTGAAAGCATCCATAAAACTAGGTTCTTCATTTAATAATTTCATGTCCATGGGCTCGTATCTCACACAGGAACCTCCTTTATTCACTTTCTTCTTTGCTTCCATTTCTCCTTTATACCCTCATTTATTTTTAGTTGTGACACCTGTAGAAGAAAAAAACTTGATAGGGAGCTATTTGAGCTATGAATTAGCTTTTCCAAGGATGACACTACATTGCTTCATGCAAAACTTAGACCAGGAATGAAAAAGAGGTGCTTAGAGATGAAGTTTAAAAATTAATTCAACAATTGGAGGGAGAATGATGAAAAATGTGACCACAAAAAGTAGTGATGGGTGAAATCACGATCTTGCATGCTTGGTGAATCATGGTAACTAATTTTTTGACCTCACCTTTACCCTTGACCAATGAAAACTTGACACCTCACCTTGATCTATCTTTTCGGAAGAAAAACACAGTTTCGTAGTGAAAGCAGTTAAAATTCTGACAGTTTCGCTATGGAATTGTCAGGTAATTCCGTAGCGAAATCCAATATTTTGTTATTGTATTTGCTGCGAAATGGTGAAAAATAGACAAGTTTTCTTTTTTTCAAGGCATGGGTGCAGAAACTAAATGACATGGAATGAATTTGACTGACATGATAGGACTCATGGTGGGTTTAGACTTAGGATAAGCCTTATTACATATGTTTTTTTCATAAATTTCATGAATCTAACTATGAAAACAACATTGAACCTAAGTGAATGATATGCAAGACCCTATCAATGAAATTTTAAAACTTATTAGTGATAACACATATAGAGAGGCATATTCAGAGGATGACAACTTCAAGGAGCTGTTTCAGCAGTTGCAGATTCAGAGTCAGGTGCACGATGGTGACAACAATGTTGACTATCATCTCCACGATGGGATCCTTTACAATTTGGATAATATATTTTCTTCTAAAGGTGAATGATTGTAGATGATCAAAGAGGATCACTTTTCCAAGATTGCAAGTCACTTTGGTGTACAGAATATTGTGGCCAACTTGCATAGGTATGTGTATTGGCCGAAGATGCAAGAGTAGGTAGTTAGGTTCATAAGAGGATGCATGCTTTGTTGTACCAACAAACATTAGGGGAAATTTGAGGTCTAAAATGGGCCTCCTAATGAAATTATAAAATAATAGTGGAAATAATAAAACAATATTAGATTACATCATCAAATTTTAGAGGGAAAAATGAAAAAAAAATGTTTTTTCAACTTATCTCCCTATGGGTTTACTCAAACTTTGAGCAGTAATACTCATTCAATGTAGAAATTGATTCCTCATCCTAGGAGTGCCCATGTTGCATACTTTCAATGGACCCTGCTACACGAAAAATGAAAAATACATGAAAAATGTGATTGCAAAAACATTTTTTCATGTGTTTCTCATTTTTCGTGTAGAAGGGTCCATCAAAAGTATGCAACATGGGTACTCCTTGGATGAGGAATTAAATTTTGCATCCAACGAGTACTCTCGCTCAAAATTTGAGTAAAACCTTAGGGAGATTAGTTTAAAATACAAGTTGAAAAAGTAGTTTTATTATTTTATTAATTTTTAATCTTTTTAGTTTTTATCCCAAAAATGGTGAATCATCCCCCATGGTTTACATCATCATCTTGAATCCTGTTAGTTCTTATAAAGTATATTTTGGTTGTACATTTTTCTTAGGAGGCCTATTTTAGACCTGAAGTTCTCTAATGCCTAGAAACATGAAACATGGTCTATATTGTCCCTTACCTATACCCACTCGTCCTTGGGCTTTCATTTCAATGGAATTTGTGGGATATTTACTAACAACCATGAAGGGAAATGACTACCTATTCATGGTAGTTGATAGTTCAATAAGTTGTGTGCTATTTTTCCTTGTAAAAATACCATCAGTGGGAAAGAAGAAACAAACTTGTTCTTTGGAAAAGTTTGGGTGCACTTTGGGATACCAAAGAGAATCGTTTCATATAGGGATATATGATTTCCTAGTGCGTTCTTGACTACATTATGGGATAATATGGGCACAAATTTGAAGAGATCTACAACATTCCATCCACAAAAAAATGGGAATACATAGGTAGTCAATAGGAACTTGGTGCAACTTCTGAGGGGATACAACTAGAAGGATCCAAAGACCTAGGATGAAAAATTGATTTATATACATCATTTTTAAAATAGAGGATTCCAAAATTCTACAGGAAATTCCCCATTTGAAACTTGTGTTGGATATTTTTCACCTTCACCTTTGGAAATTGCATATGGGAAACAAGGAGGAGTGACAAAATATCTTACAGGAGACACCTTGATGGTTGAAAAGTTTGTATAAAATATCAGGAAGATCCATATACAAGTACAAGAGACACTGCAGAAGTCATAGGAGAAATATAAGGGAAAGCATGATAAACATAGAACATATAAATCATTCAAGGTGGGATATAGAGTATGGCTACAATTGAACAAGGAGAGGCTATAGGGGCCTGGTAATAAAATCAAGGCTATAAGATATGGTCCCTTTGATATACTAGAAAAGGTAGGTGGTAATTCCTATTGAATTAATTTACCACCATATATGCACATTTACTCAATTTTAAATGTAGATAATTTGAGATTATATGATCCTTCCATGCTATATTAGGAAGAGGATCTCTTTGTGTTAAGCTTGTATACCATAACTAGTATAAGCTTATTGATATGATTACACACCATTAACTTGTATAACTCGTATATGAGAACAAGTTGAAATTTTGATTAGGGACTAGGGAGAGGGAGAGGTATGTTAAGTGACTTGAATAACAAGAGAGGGATGAACAAAGTGACTAAAGGGAGAGGAAGAAGTAGCTTGACCGAAGGTAGAGGTACGTTAAGTGACTCAATTAATCGGAGAGGAACATAGTCGCTCGAACAGAAACAGGTCCTACATTTTTTGGAGGATTTGGCATCAGATGCTCAACCAAAATTGACATAAGATACCATTTTTTATAAGAGTTCCAAAACTACAAGACAGGGGTAACATGACCTTTGGTAGATAGGGTTGAAAGGACAACTTCCAAGAAAAGGTAAATGGTACACCAGAGAGAAGGTGGCCCAAAAGATTTTCCTCACCTTAATCAGTAGAATATTTTGGGGATAAAAGGCTCCCAAAATGGGGAGGTGTGATCTAGATTGGATAATGATTTTTTTTTTTCATCCATGTCAATGCTTTTAGAGTGGAAAAACTAGAGGAATCAACTCACAGGACCATTTTTACCGGTGGGACCCAGTTTGGAAAAATAGGGTCAGAAACCTTCCATGAGTGTTTTTAGGCATCCGATGATGTTTTTTGGGGGTAAATTTTTTTTTCTTTAGTGTGGCACCTTATCATGCTATTCTACATAGGTACCTTTCCAATAGCGTAAGAATCACGCCAATTGAAGTCCATATACGAAATTTATTCTACTTAGAAGTTGACCTTCCTATTTTCACCACCATAATTCGAGAGGATGCCATGTCAAACCCCATTATTCATGGAAAAGGGGCTAGACACATGATTATGATGTAGAATACTCTGAGAAGAGTCTTATTATAACTATGGTTAAGATTTGAGGTAGTCAAACTTAACCACTAGTAGGCTATCAGTATGCGTTATAATTGGGCCACTAGGAGGAAAAGTGATTGGATTATTTCGAGTGCATTTTTTCCATAGCTAAGAAAAAATAACCAAGAGGGATAGGAGGTAGAGCACACAGAGAGAATTGGTGCAGTGTAGCAACCCACAGGCCACAAGCATACTTCTTTATGCATGCTATTGTAATTGTAGCAAGAAAAGGCTTCATTTGACTTGTGCCTTAGTCAAATGGAAAAATTAAATTTTTGACATCTACAAGATGACTTGGATTGCAATTAGCTAGAGTGTTGGCTTGAGGGGTCCTAACCCAGGTTCAAAGTTAGCGTGTAACCAACAAACCCTGTTACTACTGACCCTTTCGGCAATGACCTGCTTGCGTAGGCCAAAGTCTCACCCAAAGCAGTATGGGGGGTGCTGGAATTAGGTTTCCACATCTTGAGAGAGAATTAAATGAAGTGGGTGGCCTCAGATCTACTTATTAATAGACTGACTTGTGCACCAGAAACCATAACCAGAAACCCTAGGTTAATTAACATGGGTTACCGCGTGCACAGATAGTATATCCACAATCCCTTTAATTTCTCTAACAGTGTGATATTCATCTCTTAAAATAATAGATCTTAGAAATTAACATTCATGTCAACAATAAAATAGGTACGCAACCGATCCAATTACAAGAAATATAAATCATAACCATGAAATAGAAATCATATGCGGAAACAGATCAGAGAAATAGATTACAGATGCATTTAGTATTCAGAGTTACCCAAACAGATCTTTATTCATCAGATGTTCTTAGAAACCCTTTACAATCCACAAAAACCGTTTCAATTCTTTAGATCTACCAGCGCACATAGGAAGTGGGATCCGCACACAGCTAGACTAATTTCTCCGCGCACACACCCAGCAGGAGCCTTTTAGACATAGCCACTTACAGAGATTCTCTTCAGAGCTCAATCATTCATCAAAACTTACATACCAAAACTTATTCATTTGACTCGATCTAGAATTATACTTATACCTTAGCCTGCGCTCATACTAAGGTCCTCAAACCATGGTTTGAGACTCCTAGATTTACCCTTTAGCCCAATTACAACTCATGATGGGGGTTTGACCCACCCCAAATCCCCTTGACTCTTCATAGCATAGTGTGCACGACTCAAAACTACTAAAATTACTATTAATTAGCCCCAAAAATGCAGTCCTAAGGAACCCTGCTCCAACATAGAGTGACATGGCTTTGTCTCCTAGTTAAATCAGTAAATTCGAGTTAGAGTCTAGAAGTATAGTTGTGCATGGGTTGTCTGCTAAAATTTAGCAATCTGGTGGATTTATTATTAGTTAAACTCAGTAAACTAAGCTCTTGTCTTTAGTGGAGTCAGTAGGAGTTAATTTGAGTAGTTATAACAATTTTTAACTCATTGATCTCTTAGATAAATAATCAATCTAATAAAAATAGACCTAGTAACACATGGAATTCAAATTGCCTAGTTGAGTGGAGGAAAAAGGCATCACTGTATTTATTTTTGTATACTAGAGAGTCAATGCAATTTTTATGCAACATGAAATACTATTCTCTTGGGAATTGCACAAGCAATTAGGGGCTAATCTCCTTGGGAAATGCACAAGGAAATTGGAGGAGAAGGAGGCCAAGATTTTGCTAAGTCTTTTGCAGAGTAATCTTAGGAGGAGGAGATAAGAATTACAGTGCAGGGTGTGCTTCATGTGTGAAGTAGTCATTGTAATTGATAAAATCTTTTCTCATCTGATATAATACAAATAGAGGAGGAGTTTTTCCCAGTTCCCCCCTATAAAATCATTTGGTTCTATGTGTTTTATGGTTGCATGTTATTGCATGTGCTTCTATTGTGTGTTTTCCTTTCCATGAAATAGTAGAAGAAATTTATGTCTCTTTATTTTTGTTCGATTTCATTAGAAGTAGAAAATTTCTTGCAATTTCTACACATGCAACCATATTTACTTCTAGAGAAAGAGATTGAAGCGACCTCACCATCCAGCTGGGTTTTTCTCCCAAAAGGGTTTCCCATAGCATATATTGTGTCAAATGTGTATGTGATATTTTTATTTTTTCATTCTCTATTTTCTTCATAATTTTAAATTCACATGCACACATTATTAACAATAAATCTAGAGATCAAAAAATCTAATAAAACTATAATAGTGAGTAATTTTAGATTTAAATATAATTCTATGATATTTGTTGTGAAAAACTATCTAGTGGAATATCCATGACAATATACAAATCAAAAATAATTTGGGGCTATGAAAAAAGTATGCATAAGCCTCTTGTACAATATTTTAAACTTTTAAGTCGATGAAAACTTGTTTAATATTTTAAATTCATGATTCATCCTATGAGACATACAATAAGTACTCACCATATACATTGAAACTGATATTTGTAGTCTAACACAAAGCCATTTCTCTGTCCTTACATTATCGATGCTCCATCTTCTATAACACATAGAAATTTTTTTGTAATCATTAAATTATCCATACCACAAATTTACTTCAAACTATATACAAAAAGTTCATATATTTTTTAAATTGTATAATTATCTCTCATTTTAAGAATCCCAAGTAGATGTGAATTCCTAATATGGTCATTAACCATATAAATACTCATGTATATCAATGAAGTACTATTAATAGCTATAATTCCATTCAATGAAATCAACAAAATCTTAGAATTTGAAATTTTTTTTGTTTTATATCATCATTTTCTACTTGAGGAAAATATCTTGCCTAGACCCAACAACATGCTATAGACCAACATGAAGATGGAAAAAATGACACTTTAAGAAAAGATATATATTTGATTTAATATGGATAATTTATCAGCGGATGTCCTTTAGTTAACATATGAAATACAATGCTTAAATGTGTCATCTTGGATAACAAATTTCTTTCCATTGTATTTCCAAATATAGATGTGATGGTTCCTCCATTTTCCTCAAGTTTTACTTACTAAATATTTATTATATTCATCTTCAAATTTGACATGTTGACATAGGCTTAGAATATTTCCATGTGATAATATGTTTCTTCTCACCATATACAATTTCCTTCTCATACACCTTTCTTTCATGCTTCTCTATTGTATCTAAATTATTTTGAAATTTCACTTCCTTGCAATTTTTCCAAGTATATACATTGCATATAACTTTTCGTGAACTCTCATTCTCATTTTTTGGAGGCATTAATTGAATGTATGTAAATTCTGAGATCCTTTCTTCTTGGATGTTTCTCCCTATGTACCATTGCCCATTTTTTCTTTTGCATGAATGTATTGTGTCCTCTTCCAAGGAAAAAAATTCAACGTTTTCATTGTAAATTTTTAGTGAATATGAATTTATATCACTTTGATCGCTAGAGGAACCTATTCTCTCATCTATTATTTCAATATTAGATGCATTCTCGCAAAAATTGACATCTCCTTCAGTGAGAGGTTGTTAAAAAGACCTCGAAGCATGAAGATAATGTGAATACTTGGATTGAGGTCTTTGAAAGTATGATAATAAATACTTTTTTCTTAATGTTTTCTTCCCACAATTGAAGTTTGACATCTTACTAAATATTCCACAATCAAAATTTAAAATCAATTTTTTAGCAAAATGATAAATATAATATGAACTTAGTACAATTCCTACCAAGTATGAAATCTTTGTATGTATTTATATTTAGTATCATATTTCCTGAAACCATGTTATATGAACATACATACACTTAGAAATAAAATCCATAAAACATGAGTAACTTAATGCATTCATTATTTCATTTGTTCTTTTTTCCATGAATAAGTTAGGGTTTGAAGCATGCAAAGTAGACCTAGTGTTTGTTTTTCTAACTCTACAATCTGTTTTGACTAGGATTAACATACAACCACTAAACTAATGTGGTTTGTCTACCCTTGTAATAAATTCCACCCAACAAAGTCGCAACTCCACTAGGGATAAGGTCCATACAATTTACCTAGTTGTGACTATGTTTTTCATACACCTCACTCCTTTTACTTGTAATTTATATTTTGGTTTTCTTTATATTTGTATGTGTTCTATTTTTATATAGGTCAATAGGCTAGAATAATTCATCTTTTCCTCAAATATAGATTGGAAACTTACATTATCATTTTCAGGACCAATGTAGTAGTTGACTTGAGTTTTTGTACTCATTCAACATAGATTTTGAAACCTATTTCTACACTAGTCTTGCACACCTTTTGGGGGTGTTTTGAGCACTCATTCAAGACATATTTCAAGAACAATGTTTTCACTTTCAATGTAACTTTTAGGGTACATTTTGGTACTATTCTCAAAATTCAAAATACTTAACATTTTTGGTTTTTCTTAGTCCAAGTAATGCTCCTATAATATCCCTTTCGACTTATAGATTGTTGCTATTGTACTATAATGTGTTTCTAGGGAAATTTTGTAGATAGAAAAAAGGCCCCTAGGCTTCTTAGTACCATTAAATTTTCAAAATTCTATTGGTTGAGTTACATCTTTCTATTTTGGCACACTAAGCTCAAACTATAGCTTGCTTGAATAACCCTTAATCTTGCTTAAGATTAAAAAAAATTGGATAAAGATAAGCCCCCTTACCACATTAGTACTTGTCCTCAGATTTTTATTATTCATTTAAGCCTTGGGATTTTATTTCCTAACCAACGAGATACATGTTTTATAAATTTGAACCCTTCTTAATTGATTTCTATAATAGGTATTTTATTTTAGAATGAAAAAATAGTGAAGTTAAGAAAAAAATCTTCTTTATTTCCTGGTATTTAACATATTCAACTCACTATTCCATTTGAAATTACATGCTTAATGAACCCTATTCCATAGCTGGGTTGAAGTAGACTCTTTGCATTTCTTATGTAAATTGATTAATGCTTAGTTCTCTTTAGAAGGATCATGGGGATAAAGAAATATTACCTTTTACTTTAGTAATTGTCTTACCTTTCATTTAGTATTTCAATTTAAAATATTATTAGTTTCAAATACTTCTATTCAAGCATATTTTTTTGAAGTTGTGATTAACATCAACAAGATATCTAAAATAATGAAACGAATTTTAAAATACTAATAAAAAGGAAAAATAATACACCTAATGGATGAGCTTGCTGAAGTTGATGTACTCCCAATCCCCTCCTTGGGATGGGTACTTGGCTTCTTTGATATGATTTTGACTCTCTCCTTGGTTGATAAGCAAGGTGCCTAGGTAATAAAGATAATATCAAGAAGAGGTTCTCAATACCCTAGTGATATTTTGACAATATAAAATTGTTTGTGATAATCAATATATGGAGTGATTTCAATGTGAAATTTTAATGTTGTTGTAATTATTGGTTATTACTCTCCTATTCGTTTAGATTATTTATCAATTTCAAAAAAATTGCGAGAATAATAAATAAATCACTACTGTAGCTTCACAGAAAAAATGAATAACCACAGGAACTGAGAAAATATTTCTCACACACAAATAATGAACACCAATATTTTTGGATAGATTTCCCTGGAAAAACCATGAAGGGAAAACCAATATGTAGATGAGGGTTTTAATCATTAAATTCTTCAACAAAATTTTACAACTGGTTGACGTAAACTTGAAAACCTCTGAAAAAGTATTCTAATCACTTTTGCGGGTCTCCTTGACCTCCTGGAAGCAATTCGAACCATCATAATTTTTTTTACCTCCCTCTGAAGCTTGTTATGTCTCACACGTATGACCTGGAAGATAAACTCGATCCTCATAGAAACTTGCACTCTCTGGGAAAATCATCTCTTCCTCCACTAAAAATCCTTGACTTCTTCTAAAAACTCAATCCTCCTGTGCAAATTGATCCCTCCTGCTAATTTTATTTTCTCTAGAATTTCTCAATCTCTAAGAAATTCACACTTCCTTCTAGGGTAATTCACACCACCTACTGGAGCAACTCACACCAATGAAAAAGTGACCTATCCTTGTAGAAAAATCGATCTCCAACTCTCCCTCGAAATTGCTATGAATAATCTCTCTGATAATCTATACTCAAACCCTTGTTGTTGATGTCCATGTGTTGCATCGATGCCCTTTTTATCATTTTTGTTGGGGTTCCCGTGTTTTTGCCAGATTGGCAAGACCAAAAGATGAGACAACATCAGAACCGCTTTGGAGCCCTAGGATCTAGCCCTCCTAGACCTGGAGAGGGGTCTCTCCAATAAAACAAAGAATGATATATATTTGAAGCTCTAACTAATATGTTAGGCTAGTTATGAAGCACAAAGGGGGGTTTAAATGATTTGGTTGGTTGGTTGTTGGGTTGGTCATGGGATCATGGACTGAGAAAGCACTGGAAGGAAAGGAACAAAGCAGCAGGATGTTTCAGCAAAGAGGATAGGTCGAGAAAGTGCCATCCATTGGGCTATGGAGTCATGAAAGGTAATTACATGCAACAACTTGCCAAGGCTTTCAGAGGGCAAGTAATCTACACTAAAGGATCATTTTAGATAGATGATGGAATGGAACATTAAGGAAAGAAAGTGAAAGGAGGAAAGCAACCCAATTTCTGTCTATATATCAGGTCAAGGGTCATTTAACTCCAGACCTGCTTGGACATACTCATAGGAAAATCTCAAAAGAGGGACAAAGGGGCAGCTTATAGATCGGACCTGAGGTCATTTAACTCCAGGTCAACTTTAGCATGCTCCAAAGGAAAAACAAAGATAAGTTTAACAAAGAGATCTTAGAAAGGCCAACTGGTCACACAAGGATCCTAGTGGACAGGGCTAACTCTAATCCCCAGTGTTCCCAAATCTTCCAGATTAAACCCAACAAGAACATCTAAGGACATATTCATTTAATCCATACATCAGCTAGCAGGAAATGACATACACTAGACTGGTTAAATTAACTGAAACCAACCCTTAGATAACACATAAGAAAAAAACATCTAAGGCAAGGAGAGCAGAAGCATAGGGTGCCTAACAAGGGAAAGTCCTATGCCAGATTTCTGATGCAAGCCAGAAGACCAATGAACAACATGAAAATGTAATAAACAAAGTGAGAAAAACATCACCAATAGTAATAGACCAGGATCTTGTGAAATGTGCTTGATTAATTGATGCAAAACCAGTCATGTACACTGAGCACAATGGCTAATACAATCCAAACTTTCTCCTCCCAGCCTATTACATACCACTACTCTGCTACTCCCTCCCAAGACTGTTCTGACAGTCAGAATGAATCCCTCTAACTGCAACGACAAGCAGCCGAACAACAACCTTTTACAATTTGATCTCGGGAATTCTTATAGGAGAAAAGCATAGTAGGAGTAGATGAAAACTTAAATGAATCATTAAACTCTGAAAGAGTAGGACGGCCGAGGCTCCATTTGGTTTTAATTCTGAGCATTTATCTTTGGTACTCATTGCAGTGTTTTGGTGAATTGCACAAAAAGGTAGAATAATGATGTTAGGGCTTGCCATACCGTGTAACAAATGCTTCTGATAGTATTCTGGACGGTTGTCAGGGCGGCAAATCCTCAGGAACAAGATGTATAATATAAGAATTATATGGGCATTATGTCCCTTTATGAAGGAAAACATTCTGCTGGTGAATAAACCCTGATGTTATCTTTTACTCGTACACAGGATCTTCTGATCGATCCTCGGGGTCTTAAATCTAGTGCTTTGCCTCTCAATACTCTACATAGGGCTCAAAAATCTTCATTGGCTTGCCCTAAGCTCCTTGTTGTTCCATTTATATCTCTATTGGAGAAAAAATGCGTCTTTAATGGCCCTAGGAGAGCTGTACAGATTTTCCAGCCCGGTTCTTTAAATGCAGTCACGTCCATTGCCTTCCCGGGCTTGGCTTCACTAAATGTATTTCTGTACATGACCTGTTATACAATTTCTGCCACTGTGATAGAGATAACGAGCCATGACGGTTTTCCTCGCTTGAAACCCTGCAAATCAGAAAACTTGTCAAGCAATCCATGGGCGGGAATGATGAAGGCAGTGTGGATGGAGGAAATGGCTGTGCAGATGATGAAATGGAGGAGAAATCACAGAAAAATGGTGAAAAATGCATAGGTGGAGGTTGGCGGTCTGCGAAGAAAAATACGAATGAAAAACCTTAAAAACACGAAATCTTCACAAATATATGCGATGCATGGGATGACATACAACGGGTGCACGTGGGGGTGACGTGGCGCGACTGGGTGATGGCTGGGTCGTCAATGGTGGGTCAACAGATCTGGACCGTCGATCATAGCAGAGATCAACGGCGGAGACACGACAGAGGGCGATGGACAGTGAGCTAGGGGGGGCACTTGGCTTGGATTAAATCGCGAGCATCTCAGTGGAGCGACAGCCGTTGGATGGGCGCTGACAGATTAGACAGATATTATGCATATCGCTCCGCGACTTTGGATGAAAAATAACGCGCGATGGAGGGCGGTTTTGGAACCGTACGCGGGGACACGCGGTGAAAGGTGTATGGAATCGTCGGCCGATGGAAAAATACCGCCAGCTCTCGGATGGTGGTGTGATGAAAACCGGGCTGTTTTCGGACGGGCGCGCTGGTGGGGACCACAGGGGCGGGTAGACTTCGAACCGTCAGATCACAATTTAAATGGACGACGATTTCCCTGTCGGGGTTATAACGGGGAAACGTGAAAGGTTGCGGGGTCAACGATCACCGTCCGATCAATAAGATCAATGATCGATGTTGCACCCAATATACATTGGAGATTAGCGCGTTTCAGTGCTGGCGGGTGGCTCCGGCGTTGGATCACGTGGAGGAAAAGGGTGCGGGGGCTAGGTCGAAGGGGGCTAGGGCCCATATATGAAAACTATAACCTTTCACCGATTTTTAATGCATTTTCGGGCCAAGGAAAGGTAACGATAGATAGGAGAAGGGGCATTAGACCAAACAGAGGTTACGAGGAAGGTTTAGAGGGGATTTTGGGCACGTTTAGAAGGGTTAGGGGGGGATTAGAGGATTAATGAAGGAATTTTAGAAGGGGGGAAAAAGGGTGGAGAGGAAGCTTAGAAAAAATGGGCAACAGAGTGAAATGGGATATCTTGCAGGGGTACAAGGGGTAGAAATAGGTCCCTTGGAGCACAATTTGTCACAATCAGAGAGGCTTCTTGTATGGATACAGCAGTGGAGATTTCATCACAGGGAAAAGGCACAGGAGACTTCAAGGATGATGTGTCTCTAGGGGAGATGCATTCATTGAAGGTCTCAAAAACAATTTAGCCCCCTACTTTGCCTGTCAAAAATTTACAGGGGGCTAACAATTTCAACTCTATGTCTCAATGTGTTCAAATGATCTCTAATGGCCCCATCGATTTCCTCTTATAATCTCTTTTTGACGAATCATCATCTAATAACAATCGATGGTTACGATCATCTTGACCTTTTCTCATGAATTTTCCGCAAGTCTCTAGAGGAAAATTTATTTGCCCCAATTAAAACTATTTGATTAAGCTTATTTCCCTAAGTTATACTTAGGAAAATTAATTTACTGCTTATTTAAATCTAGTCAAGGCCTTTTCTTGTGAAACCTTTTCTGGGTATTGGGAAAATGTGTTCTTTAGCCTCATAGACACAACCTAAGACTATAACACTTATCTGAGCTACACCAACTAACATTCAAGCACCATATTTATATTTAAATAATGGTAAATCCCCACCTATTTGAATTTAAAAATAGTAATTGGGGTTTATGGGGGTCCACATATAGCTAACCTCCCATCATGCCAACTTGGGCATATTGATGAAGGTTGAAAACTATGAAATTTTGCTTTATTGTGGAGCAATGTAGCTTTTGGAGATATTATCTTCATTGTTGGATTGCACCTTTTATGGGTTATGTTTGTGCTAGCCATATTTTTTCAATCTTAGGGTTTGAAAAATATGTATTTAATGCATTGGAGGAAATATGATGGCGGAATTGGGTTGGAAAGAAGGGTTATGCATGCCAACAATGATGAAATTCAATATGACTACTAAAAATGTCAAAAGTGAGTAGGTTTGATGCTATAACAAACATAAACATAGGAGGTACTTGAAATATTCATTAATATTAAGATGTAGTTGAATTTAAAGAAATGTAAATCTACCAAGCAATCTCTTGTCTATTTAGGATTTGTGGTTGGAGGCAATGAACTCAAGACTAATGTACCTCAAATGAAAGTGATATCAAGCTAGCCATGAACTGAATTGTTTCAAACGTAACTAACATTACCTTTTTCTTTAATAATATCTAAATTTAAGAAAATATATATCATTTATCTAGAAATGAAGTTTACTCTAGAAAAAATTCACTAAAAATCCATAAATACTTTAAAGAAAAAATAAATGAATTATTACACCCATAGGCATGTATATTTAGGAATTAGAAGGGAGCTTCCATATTTAACAGTGGGGTTGCATTTATTCCTCGACCTCCTTTTTAATCCTCAACATAAAATTTCAAACTTCAGGAAAAGTAGCAATGTTAATAATCCTCCTACCTAAATTTTGTGCAACTATTTGCAGAATTTTTGGTGGGAAGTAACCTTGGTAAATATGCATATTTATGTTTTCGATCTTATCTTATTTATGCAATGAATTGTGAAAATTATGGTGGACAATAACTCTTAAAATATGTTTATTTGCATGTTTAATCCTACCTAAATTTATGCAAAGAATTGAATAAATTATGGAAGGTAGTAGCTCTAGGTAAATATGTTTATTTGACTTAATATAAAGAATCTCGAGAGTAACTCTTAGATTCATATCCACATTTACTAGTCATTTAATTTATATTTACTAGTCATTTAATTTATATGGTTATATTAGTATATATTTTGACTAAAAAGCTTCTTATCTTTAAAAACCTTCCAAATTTAAATCATAATCTAGTTATGGTTAACAATACATACAAAATAAATGTATCATTATAGTCTTCTCATTAACTACCTCTAAATTGCATTTATCAGATAACAATCTTACAAATATAGTACCTCCAATTATGAGTTCATTATGTTGGTCAATTCATTTAATGCAAAGATAAAGTCTTGGATGGTGGAGCTCATTTCATTTAATGCAAAGAGAAAGTCTTGGATGGTGGAGCTCATTTCACTCTTGGAATATCATTTAAATTATGAAAATTATTATTAATGTGGAATACTTGAACCTAGATTTCGGAAGTTTTTTGTAGGGAGATACATTTTATAAAATATTTTACATTTTCCATCTCACATGGCACCGCATATCAAAGATCTCGTCATAGCTCTTATTAGGCACAAACATGTAAAACACGTCAAAGATTATAGTGTTGAAAACCTCATTATCTCTCATCTTCACTAGTCTAGTGCATTTGAGTGTTCCAAATGCTAAACAATTGAGTGATTTAATAGTAACGAAGTATTCATTCTATACACATACAAAATTGATACACCTATTTAGAAAAAAATTTAGTAATAGTCTCTATTATTAAAATATGCAAAACTCATAACAATGTAGCCCAAAATAAATATACTACCATGTTATGTATAGGTAAAAAAAATAAGGTCAAATTTTAGTAAACATAATCATATTTTTATGCAGAAGAATTTCTTCAAAGAAAGGGATGTGGGTGTTTACGAAATTAAAACTTAGAAGGTTAAAGAGCCAGGTGTTAGCTAAATGAGGAATAAGTTAAAAGAATTGAAAATTTGATTTAATTTTTTATTTTTTATTTTTTGGCTCAACCACCATCCACGGTCGTTTAAATATTGATGGAACAAATCCTCCATAAAGCCTCGATTCCATGAAGTATGGCTAAATTATAACCACCAAACCACATTCTAACAAATCTAGACCAATGGGAAAATAGAATAAAGATGAACTACAAAAAGTTAAATAAGTTAATAACTCCAAACATACAGTAAAGATGAGTTACATAAGGTGAAATAAATTAATTTTCATAATTTCCATTACTAGAAAATGGGCAAATAGAGGATTTAGCTTGACTTTTGCAAGATAAAATGAATTTTTGAACTTCTCCTCATCAAATCTCTATAATAATTTTATAGCTAATGTTTTTATACAAGTATTAAGAGACACATAGTAAAACTCTTCTATGCCAAAAAAAAATCGCTTTACCAAACATGCAAAAAGTTTAGCTCTACCAAAAAAATTTCACCCATCATTGAAATTGGTGAAATTTTACCCTAAATATTTCATTTTTGGTAGATTATTAATATATAAGAAGCAAATTGGTTAGAAAATTGGTTGTGATATGAAGCACAAATCCAATGGAAATTTTTATATATAAAAAGCATGACATGCCCAGAAAGGTGTTTGAGGGAAACTCTTGTACCAATAGTGTGGAAACTAATGTTTTAAAACTCTGACTTAGACTATGAATCGATCGAGAGCCAACTCTGACTCTAACTCTAACTCGGTATTGACTCGGCCTGATTGATTTCAATGACTCAGTATTTCTAAACAATACATTAAATATTTGTCTTTTTTTTTTTTATAAATTTTTTTTTTTTTTTAATTTTCATTCATATTTCCAAATACAAAGCATTAGAATATAGAGAGAAGATAACATATGATAAAAGAAGGCTCATGAATATATCCATTATATAAAAATGGCACCGAGTGCACTATCCAATACATGTAATATATAAAGATCAGAAAAAAAAAATAAAAAAAATGCATAACCAAGGAGGCTCTAAATGGCCTCTAATATAAAACATCACTTGTCACTAGTCACTACTCGCTACTACTAGAGAATCCAACATCATCCAACTCAAACCCACACTCTGAATTAGACGGGGAAACCCATGGCTCCTCCTACTCATCATGATCTCCAACTACAATTGTAATTGTATAAGTAGTAGCACTAGCAGGGGAAACAGTTGCACGCTGAGATAGATGAGTTATGAGCTTGCATTGTGGCTGAGTAGAGGAAGTGTCTACAACTGGAGGAATTGGGGTTGAGTGGTACTAGTGGATTTGAATTTAACTAAACATTATGTTCAACTAATGCCTTGATCTGTAAATCAAAATCAAGACCAATTTCCTCATCATAACCAAACTCTGTTGGATGACTCTCCATTATCCAATATGATGTTGGATCAATATCTTCCAACACAATGGGATATGTATCGGGTATTTTTTCAGCAATTGGTTGTGTCTTAGAAGGAGTTGTATTGGACATAGACTAGATCATTTAGCCATTTTTGTTCCAAACAATTTCTCTTCTTCGTGTGAATCCTCTCAAAGATAGACCAATTGTGCTCAAACCCAAAAACACTGCAAGTTTGAGTCAAAATATGGATTGCAAACTTCTGCAATTGAGGACAATGTCTACCAAATGCCTCCCACCATTGTGCTACAAAAAATATAGTTGTGTAATGAGTTAGCTCAACAAATTATATCAAACATTCAAATTATAAACAATTTAACAAAATACGATTTTTAAAATTGAAATTGTTTGTTGACTTGGCTCATCTACTTCCCTT
The DNA here is from genome assembly GCA_034641835.2 of Pinus albicaulis. Lineage (NCBI taxonomy): Eukaryota > Viridiplantae > Streptophyta > Pinopsida > Pinales > Pinaceae > Pinus > Pinus albicaulis. The sequence goes on along the minus strand of CM076584.1, from coordinate 643,542,414 downwards.
GCAATACTTGCTAGGTTCTTACCAAAGGTACCCATGGCTTTGCTAAAAAGAGTGATTTGTTGGTGTATCTCTAGTTGGTCACTCTCCTTAGGGACCATGCGCTCGAGACACTCAATCAATCCATCTCCAACCTCCCCATTCAAATCTTCTACCTCCAGAGCTTTATAATGATACCTTGGGTTCAGAAAAAACCCAGTTGCATGTATAGGGCGATGGAGTTCATTATTCCATATTTGATTAATGATTTCCCAAATGGGCCCATACTTAGCTACTATATCCTCGTATGGTGCCTTTAGTTTCTCCTTTGCTTGATCCATAGCCTCATAAATGAATCCCATAGCCAACATTTCCTCACCCACCAACCACAATACCTTAACTTGTGGCTCAACAACATTCACAATCTTTGTTGTCGTTTTCCAAAATATTTCTTGAATAAATTTCTTTCTCACATATTTTCCATTTTTTTTGCGAGTCCATTGACATTCATTCCATTCATCACTAGAAAACACCCTTTGCAAGTTTCTATGCTGCGAAAGCATAGATTACAGTGTCAAAAAATGAGTTGCAAATCTAGTGATGGCAGGCCTAACAATATCCTCGCCCCTTGCGTGTTTCCTCATCAAGTTCAAAATACATAAGTGATTATAGATATATTTTTTATGCTTTTGGCATGCTTTATAATGTTCTTGATCCAATCTATTTTACCAATATCATCAAGCATGAGGTCTATGCAATGTGCAACACATGGGGTCCAAAATATGGTTTTTTATTTTTCCTCTAACGTTTTACCAGAAATAACATACTTAGAGGCATTATCTATGATGATTCGTACAAAATTAGCCACCCCAACCTATTAAAAAACCTCATCGAAAAGCTGAAACAACAAGTGTGCATATTTCACCCAATCAGATGCATCAACTGATTTTAGAAACATGGTTCTCTGTGGGAAAAAGATAAGAAAGTTTATGATGGTATGGTTCCTTTGATCAATCCATCCATCTGTCATGATGGTACATCCTGCTTTTTCCCATGAGCTTTTCAAATATCTCAAATATTCAGACAAGACCTATTTTTGTAAAAGATATCCCCTTCACTCAGGTATAGTAGGGCCTTTGAAGTCATTTCTAGTAGAAGATATGGCATCAAACATAGGTTCATAATATGGTGAACGAGAATAATTGAAGTGGATATCAACATCATACAACCATATAGCTATGTAATCACATGTGGTTTCTCTCAATTATTTCTTCCAATGGTCATCTAAATTGGGTCGCATTTGACATCTATTAGCTTGAGGACCATGTGCACTATTAGAGGGAGAGGAGGGTGTGAAACAACTTTTGATATCACCATTCCTTTTAATTTTACCCATACACTTTTATTGAATAGACTCCAAATATGGAGGAACATAGCGAAAGGGGTTGGATGTATAAGTGCAAGGAAAGTTTGAATATCCATCATAATCACAATTGGGGATGGAAACCATCATGTATTTTATACTCCTCTTCCTCCCAATTTTAGCCTCTATTTATTTTTTCCTAGCTTTTTCTTCCTAAAACTTCTCAAAATTTTCTAGAAATTCCTTCCTAATATCCCCAATTTTTTCTGTTGATGCTGCACATGGGGAAATATGGCCTCTAATACCATCCAAGTGTTGTTTCAGCCTATGAATGCCCAATCCACATCCCTTAATTTTTCTATGACAAAATTTTCAATGCATTTGATTATCAATTATCTCAGCATATTCCCAAGCAACATCTTCCATTCTAGGAACCATTTTATGATATTTGGACTTGGAAATAAAAGGAAAAAAGTCTTTAAATGAAAAAAAAACCTCTTCAATGTTCATTTCTTTTACAAAAATTACTTTTTTCAATTTCTAGATTTGCAAAAAAAAAAAAAAGCAAAGGAAAATTTGAGAAGTGAAAAAAAATCCTCTAGGCTCTAGCCTTCTAAATGTTGCTCCAACAAACCAACTCCTCAATTTCACTCCAATGACTACCCGAAAAGCTCCTAATTTTTGCTCCAATAATTTCCTAAGAAGCTCATCACTACTACTCCAAAAACCAACTCCATAACTCTTCACAAATTCCTTTCAAATTCTCACACAAATACAATGAGATAGTTTTGAGGAAATGTGAGGGGGTTGGGTAATTTTTATAGGCTTGGAAGAGGTTACATGGACATGTAAAAAAGCTAAAAAAAAAAAAAATTGAATTTCAAGTCTGCTTTCCCTCCCTTTTTTCGTGTCAGTCTGGGTTTGAATGGCTCGGCCAGGTTATGTCAGACTTGGCCGAGCCAACCAGTCTGTTATCGAACTGACCGAGTCAGTGACCAGCTTGGTCGGTTCGATAACATACCGCTCTTTGGCCCAGTTTTTGTACCGAATTCCGAATCGGTTTGATTGGTTTTTAAAATAATCATGGAAACCATTTTTTTACACCGACCATTGTAAGATATTTTACATGGAACATTTATTATATGGATTTCAAAATTTATTTTCTAAATAACTGGATTGATGAAGAAGTGTTTATGGAGCATCAACATAGATTCATGAAACTTAGAAAGTAGACTACCAAGTTTTAGAATAATTATATAGGATGGAGCAAGCACTGAGAGTTTCATATAACCAATCAATGAAGCTAGATTTTGGAGATGTGATGTAAATTCAAATTTATATGTAAAGACCACTTCAAGTACAAGTTTATTATTAAACATATTGTTGATTTAATTTTGACAAGTATTCTTGAATATGGTATTGAAGAAATGAGAGAACATCCACTACTCCCTTTTGAGAGGTCAAAGATTGGAGTGTACATGATTCCCATGGGATGGAAGTTTATATAAATTAGGATTTTTTATATGTTAGCAAAATCACACCAGCGACACAATTAAGATATAGAATTGAAGAATGTAATTTTTTTATCACTAAAATCGATCAACTAAAAATTGAGCATGTTAAAAATTGTGCACAATCCTATTTAAGTAGATTATAGTTAGGTTGATAAAGACTTGATATTTGTTATGTAGTTTTAGTGTTTAGATCCATGGAAAATATGAGTAAAATTCACTAAATAGAAGATAAACTTAATCATAGATATTTGAAGGTCACATCAAGTTGGGCATTGAAATTTCCAATGTAGTGAAAAGATGGAGTTAGTCAAATTTATATATTTTGACTTAAGTGTATGTGAAAACACTAAGAAGTCTAGAGTCTATTTTTTTGTTCCATAATAGTTCTATTTTTACAGTTTGGAGCAGTAGGAAAGAGTATGCAAGTGCTTTATCTTCAACAAATGTTAAGTATTAGTTTAGCTTAAGATATTATTAAAAATTGATTTGGTGTATAAGCAAACTATTGTTTTTTTTTCTCACCAAGGCATTGCATTTCTTAGAAGAATCCAATTCATCATTAATAAGGTAAATATTACGATTTAAGGTAGTTGCATGAAAAAGTACAAATTCAAATGAAACATAATTAGACAAATGAACAAGTGGCTAATATATTTAACAAACCATTTAGAAAAGGTAACTTTGCAAGTTCAATTTGATTCTTTGAAATATTATAAAGACTTAGAAAAATTGGTGCAGAGAACACAAGCATGTAGGGGTTTATAAAATAATAATACAAAGGTAGGTTATCACATAAGGCCAAGTGAGGCATATAGCCACAAAGACATTTCAACATCATCACTTTGGATTTTGATTATACATACTGAAGTGGATGTTCACATTTTAAAGTAATTGTACAAGAAAGACTAAATTCAAATGAAACATTGTAATACAAATAAACAAGGTGAAAATATATTCAACATATCATTAAGGATACCTTCAAAATGGCCAAGGTGTTTCTTGGATGAAAAAAAAAATCACTAAGAGAGAGTGATGAAAATTTTAAAGAAAAAGTTGTACATGAGGAACACGAGCATGTGTGAATTGAGGAAATAGATAAGCAAGACTATGGCATATCATATAAGGTCAAATGAGGCACATAGTCACACAAACCTTATCATATCATTTATTCAAGATTCAAGCATGTGTGTTAATGTGAATTCTTGGAAAGCAGGAGTTAAACATCAATGTAAATAACACATTGCATGTAATGGTTATGATAACCAAATCCAAAAGAATTGGAATAAACTTGTATTTGATTTCAATTTTTTAAATATTGTGATTTATCTTTATTTTTTCTAATTCTAATAATTTTACGAAGAATTTTATTTAGTTTAGATAAATTTAATATAGTTAATAGTATGTATGTAATAGTAACAAACTTGTGCTTGATTTCAATTTTTTAATATTGTGATTCATTTTTATTTTTTTCTAAATCTAGTCATTTTATTAAAAATCAATAATTAGTTAGCACATACAACTATGCATAATCATGTTTTCTTCTGATATTACTAATTCACTTAAGTGAAATCTTTTAGTTTCTTACAAAATGATTAATAAACAATTATTACTTATTAGTGAGAAAGGAAAAAAAAATCTAAAAACAGTTTTTATACTTTAATAAATATTATAAATAAAATAACACCTAACATATTTATTTCTATATTAAAATTCAGTATGAAAAATATTATTTTGTATTAAAATTCAATATGAAAAATATTAAAGATATCAATTTCATAAATAATATAATAAAGACACAACAACCTCCCATAAATAAATTATTTAAAAAAAAAATTAAAAAAAAAAAATATTAAAGCGGCAACAATATTAAAAAGTAACCATAAATGTTATGTATAGCAGACAATCAAATCTAGGAAAAAGTTTGAAGTTGTGATGGCTGGAGTACCAGGTATTTTAAATTGTTTGGTCTTGTGTATTTCTTTAAAATCCCTTCATGCATTGCCTCATAATACTTTAACTTTATTCATGCTAACTTACCATCTTAAAAAAAAAATTTACATTCATCAAAACTAATAAAGGCCAGTTAACATTGCACATGATATTCACATTATTCTTACAACAGAGATTTACATACATTGGAATAAAACAATGTTCAACGTAACATAAAAACGATTTTGCCTCTGCTGAGGATAAAAAAGGGAGCATTTAGATACAATGACATTGAATAAGAATTAATTATTGATGGTTATGACTATTCAGTGTCACCAAGAATTTAAATATTTCTTATGCACAATTGGCTTTGAATATGTCTTATGAGCAGGACTGGCATTGAATAAGATAAATGATTGATGACTATGACTCTTCAGCGTAAACAAGAAAATTTTGTCCTATGAGCACTATTGAAAACATATGATTCACCCTTTAGGATGCAAAGTAAAATACAATTATCAATTGCCATGTTATTCATGGTTTTCCTCCGTCACCAGAAAACAATTTCCATCCATTTTACAATTCCCATATCATACAAAATTGCCATGTTAATAAAAATATATTGAAACAATATATGTATATTGCCTTACTATCAAATATCTATCAATTCTTACTTCTGGTTAGCTGACAAAAAAATACTTTAGAAATGCCTACCATAAAACATGGAGAGCCACTCCTTCTCACCGTTCACGTTCAGAAATAGCCAAATCCCTTCAATGTCCCGCTCTCTTGTTCAATGTCACTCTTATTTATCCCGCTCTCTTGTTCAATGTCACTCTTATTTACATTCGTAAATATGAAAGTTATCCTGACCTCTTGTTCAAAGCCATTCCCTCTTATTCGCATTCATAAATTATCAAAATTATCATGTTAGCTTGTTCAAAGTCATTTCCACTTATGCAGTTCGATTCACACTATGCCAATATCACCAATCTAGCCGTCCATATAACAATGGATTCGGCCCTTTGTCGCATTCAACACTCGACAATAAAAAAATACCCACATGCCAAAAGTGGATATCAAAATAGACATTCAGTTTTCAAAATTTAAATTTTTTTATTAGTGGCTATGAAATAATTTTGCAGCTTTTGTTTTCAAATAAACTCTTTTTTTTTTCAGAGGAAAAAAATACGCTGATTTATATTAATATATAAAACAGTACATAATCATATATGATCTCAGCTGTGATGAAAAAGTATGAGATTCCAACATTAATGACCCATTTACATCTGCTCATTAATAGAGAAAATGAGCCTGTAATTTAGGCCAGCATTCATATCTGGAAACAGCGTTCCATCCCATAATTATATTAACAACCTATGAACATTGGATAACTATTCATAAAATGCCGACATACAGGTACCGGGCGTCCATCTACTAGTGATAATGCAGATATATGTATATCATAGATAGGAGACCAGAGTTGTGTAGTATGATAAACTATGTCAGTGCTTCTCATTAAGCCCGGACCACCTCATCTACAGTTATGCATTATAGGTACTGTTCTGAACATTGACTATCGCCTGTAGACTGTATATGGAAATATAAGATAGATATATTTATACCTGTTGTCCCCTTCACGCTCGCTTGTCATATATCAGGCTCGCTTGTTACAATGTGCAGGCTCGCTTGATGTGTTCATATATGAGATGTGATGACCCATAGATAGATACAGTAGATTGTATTGTGTGTACCTGTCTGCGTGGTGTATTGAGCCGACCATTGCCATCCTAATCCACGAACATGCAAGTGATGGGCGTTCCATGAGACACGATCCTTGTAGCTTTCAAAATTGGGAATATATTCCTGTGTGAAACCAAAAACCCCGTGATCCCCCTATGGCTTATATATAGCTTAGAAACAAAAAGGTGCAAAATGTCAACCAACTTATGGGATTGGGAACGAATATGCCTCTATCAGACGGCCCTCCTTTAGATGGGAAACCTCCATTATACCAAATTCTGCTCTCAGTCCCCTTTTAGATAACTTATCTGCCCTGGTATTACTTTCACGGTATATATGGTTGATGGGCGGGCAGCCTAATCTATGCCATAAACTCTGTGTCCTCTCAACATAGAATAATTTCGTAGGGCCATTAGCTGCAGCGCTTAAAATTCTATAGATCAGTTTTGCGGAATGTGAAATTGTTGGAATATGTAATTCTTCCTTTAAATTGTGACTTTTTATGTAAGGAGTTTGTTCTTATTCTATAAGAATTAGTTAAATTTATAGATTCTTGTGGTTGAGATATTATCTCAACCAAATAATTGTATGTCTAAAATAGTTTCTCTATCTATAAACAACATTTCATGTATTTATATAATCTTATTTGATTAATAGAATAGGGTGCATAGTCAGATGTTAAATTGGTATAAAGGCCTGGGCCTTAGCCCTCCTATTCGAGGAAATAAATAATATATATGTATAGTTGTTTTAGTTTTTTTTGTTTGTCTATTCATTTAGGCAGAGCTTCGCGAAGTGTGAACGACAAAGAACATTGTGATAAACCCATGTGTTCGAAAGAGTGGTGATGCCGATGCGCTCGAAGATCAATTGGTGGATTCTGATTCCTGAAGCACTCGGTGCAGAGCCAGAAGCCGTCGGTGTACAGCCTAAAGCCTTCGAGGCTGATATCGCAGAAGGTTGAGAAATTGTTGGAATGTGTTTTGTTGTGCCTCTACGCAGGTGGCCGAGATCAGGAGATCTGCAGGATCCGTTGCTTCTGAGATCTTTGGTTGTGTTGACAGCCTAAGGCCAGTAGCATGTTGTTGTCTTGGCTTTGAGGCTGATATCACATTAGATAAGCTCGTGGTAATTTTTTTATGTGCGAGATCCTTTGAGGCCGAGAGATTGTCGATGTGGTCGGATTTGGAAGGAAAGAACTAGGAGGAGAGAACCCTGAGTGCTTCTGAGCCAGGGATCGATCAAGAGGTTTATAGATATCCCGTGTGGGGGAGAAAAGGTATCTCTAACGCCTTGAGTTCCGTTGAAGCTCTTGAAGCTCTTGCAGCGCTTGCAGCATTTAAATTTTGCTGCAGATCATTCACATCCCGCCTTGGATGACGAGGAGGAGTTGTGGCCCAACAAGCTGAGGTTGGGTCAATTCAGTAGGATGAGTATCTGCTCTGCTCACTACTGAAATCGTCGTAGTGTTAACTATCGTTGGTTCTTTGATGGAATACATAGGTCCTTTGACCGTAGAGGCGTGGCAACCAAGTCTGGCATTGATTTCCCATGCCCTCAGCCTATGGATCTGTAGGGCATCGTGTGTAATGCGATAAGCTGTATGTTCGATAATGTTAGCCACCTATAAAAATTTGTCATATCAAATGGTGGCTAAATCATTTTTTAAGCCTTCAAGAAACATTTTTTATGCCACATTGCTAGTTCTTGAAGTCTTATGAAGATAACTTATCCTTGAGCTAATCTTCATTGCTACTTCCCTCTTAAATTCTAAAAATATGTTGTTTTCCTGAAGAAAAAGACTGCTAAAAACCCATTTTTCCCTTTCAATTTACCCCTTCTTTCATTCATAGTTAATCTCCATTTTATTCCCTTTTTCCTCATGAAATTCCTCTTTTTTCCCTCATTTTCCTTCCTTCCCTTCATAAAATCCCTTAGATAAGGTTTAAAACTCCTTTTTAACTTTATCGAAAACTTTCAAAATCCTTTGAAATCCTTGAAAAATCCTAAAAAATAGCCTTTTTGTCCTAAATCCTTAAGCCCTTTTGGCCCTAGCCCCCAGTGCCTTTCTTTCCGCATAAAACTAGCGTTAAGACCAAATGCTGAGGCCCAATCGCGCAATCGCAATCGGGCATCCCTTTATGTCTTGTTACCTTTCACTATTAAAAACTTCCGATTGCGATTAAGCCTTTGTTTATAAAAAACCCACCCCGAAACGCAAACTTTCCTTTGTATTTTATTAAAAACCCACTTTTCCTATGTTTTATCAAGACCCGACAGTTCATGGTTTGATGAATGCCTGCCGTTGATCTAAGACCGATCAACGATGGTCGGCACATCACATCGAAGTTTTTCATTGAACATATTTTAATGTTTATCGCCCCCTTCTGATTGGCGAACTTGCGATGGTTTCCCAACCATTGATCTGTTCTGCCATACCCAGATCTAACGGTCCACATCGCTCTGTTCCAAAGCCCGCATGTCTGCCTTTGGCCTTTGTGACTTAATACCCACCGTCGATCTACTTTCTAGATCAATGGCTCACGCTCAATCGCATCGCGCAAAGCCTGGAGTGCCATCCCTTGGTTTTTATCGATTATGCGATTTCTGATTTAATCAGGATTGTCGATCATCCTTTGATCCGACGGTTGTTACCTAATCACATTGCAACTTTTCATTCCATCCTTTGTTTTTCCCCTCTGCTGATTGAGATCTTGCAATTAAATCTGGTCCATCCATTCACCTAAGATCAAACGGTCCTTAGAACATCGCATCGGAAATTCTCCCCGGCATTTTTTTCACCATTGCATATCGCAAAATCACCGATGCGATGCCATTGAATTAGGAATTTCATTGTCCCTCCCTTCGTTGTTCCTCCAATGCGATGAACTCTGATGAATCTCTGTTGTTGATCTCTGTTGGCTGATCTAATCCAATGGCCCAGAGTCTTTCCGAAACCCCAAATTTCATTTAACCATATTTTTCATCTGCCAAAGGTTTTTTACCCATTTCCTTTGTATATTCTCCCATTTCGTTATAATGTTTCCCCTCCACATTATATTTTCGTAATCAACGTCGACCGTTGATCTTTGTAGATCAATGGCCCGGACTTATTTCCCCACCATTTGTCCACTGCTTCCCCTTTTGATCCCAGCGAGCAATCGTCACCGTTAGATGCTTTCATCTAATGGCTATGATTTAACCTCAACCTCCAAAGCAGTTTAACCCATCTACGCAGGATTTTATAACTTTCGCTTGTTTGTGCAGGTTTTTAAAGGTTTATCCACAGTTTTAAAAGGAAATTAAAGGCTGGGGATGACGATCCTCCAGGCCTTTATTCGTGAAGGAGATCACTCTATAGGGTTCCATATCATGTTTCATTCGTGCCTCATGAGCACTGATGCTATTTTGAAACCTTCTGTAACGCCTACACATCAAAAAGACACAACAAAACTTAATCAAGCAAAGAGTATCAGTGTTAAAGGATCTAGTCACAATAGAGATGAAGAATTGAAGATTGTTTACGTAGTTTTGAGGGATTACGACCTAAATCAACTGTCTAAAAGCCTAATCCACTCAATTAAACACAATTTGAAGAATAGAAGACCGAAATTAGGCCTAAATTATACCTAACAACATAGAACTAAAGCAAATTAAAGGTGTTTTAGGGAAAGATGGAGAATTCTATTAATCCGAGAGGCCTTCACTGCCACATCAGAGGCCAATTGAATCCTCACCTGCTACCAAACGCCACCTGCAACCTTAAAGAATTCAAAGGAGGCAGAGTTATTACCTCAGTCGGTGATATTCTGCCTAAAGACGGTTGAATGGTTAATTCAACCAAAGGAAATTATTGAAAACTATCAGCAGAGTTATTACAAAGATAAGAAAGAATTCTAAAAGTCAACAAATTCTGCTAAGAAGATTGAATACTTAATGAAACTCAATTAATACAGAGGGAATATCAGAAAGCTTCTACATTGAGCCCCTTAATGGCCGAGAAGCTTTAAATTGTATTAATTAAACCTAGAAGATATTTTCTCTCATCCACCTCCTCATTTTCCTATAAAATCTTCTTGAGGAGCACATTGTAAAGGGTTGGTATCTAGATATCTGTAGCTATAAATAGTTTTTTGAAGCTGCTAAAGCTCTGTTTGTAATTGAAGATACATAAGATGAGAAGAGAAAGTTTTCTGAGTTGTTGAGACCTTTGGACTTGAAGATTGTACTGGTTTGAACATCAATATACGAGCCAAATTCTATGGGATCCTAGTCTACATTAATGGTGATGTTTTTCTTATTGTAAATTTTTTTCCTTCATGTTTTTCATACTTTCTACTTTCTCTGATAAAGAACAACAAATATAGAGCTAGGATTTACTGTTAAAGGTACCCTACTCTCACTGATAAGTTTTATCTTTATGTTTTCCCCCTTTGTGTATTTGAGAATGATTTAATATAGTCCAAGAAGTTAGGAATGTTGATGTTCCCACGTCTTACTGTCTAAACTTTAAACATTTTTCTTGAATGAGATCTTCATTACATGCTAAGTAAAGACTGAACTAGGGAAGTTTATGGTTAGCCCTGTCCTCTAGTTTATTTTCCAACAGTTTGTCTTGACAGTTTCCCTTAGAGTATGTTGAAAGCAGGTCTAGATTTCAATAATATCTTACTTGATCTTAAGTTACTCTTATGTTTTTATTTAATGTTTTCATCCTTTCTGAAAGTAGTCATGTGGATTATTGGATTGTTTGTCTAATAAGTTAGCTTTAATACAAGCTTGTCCAAAGAAGTCTATGGTTAGCCCTATCCTTTGGCTGGTTTCAAATAGTTGCTTAAAAAGGCCTTTCTTGTTTGGAAAGTTAATAAATCCTTGTTGAAATTATTAGCTTCTTCCACCTTCACAACACTTTGATGTTCCATTCCATCATTTAATCTAAGAGATCCTGAGGTGTAAATGACTTGCCCCATGGTAACCGTTTTGGACTTGATGTTTCAATTAAATCCTCTATGACTCCATAGCCCAATGGATTGAAGCCTCTTTTTGCCTATCTTATTAGTTGAATCATTCCTTCACTTCCATACACCTTCACCCTTCTTTTAGACTTCCTTCACCTTAATTTATCCTTGCCCAACCAAAACCAAACAAAACCCTTGTTCTTAATAACTAGCCTAATATCACATTCCATGCCTTAAAGATCACATCTTTAAACACACTTATATAGAGATCCCTCTCTAGATTCAGGAGGGCTAGATCCTAGAATCCCAAAGTGGTTCCAATGTCCTCCCTGCAGCTTTAGTCTTGCCAATCTGCGGAAATTACAGGGAGATAACATTTCTGGCGACTCCGTTGGGGACTTCTGAGTAAAATTACATCTTATACATCCTTAAGGACCTTAGAAGACCCAAAACATTTTAGATTGGTACATGGTGGTGGACCATAAAACATTTTACCTCCAAAAGAGCTAAAAACTTCCACCTGGTGACTCCACTGGCCTCCAATAGGCCTATTACCTTTCCAATCCTAATAAGACTCCTTTGGGAATGCATTGAGCAAACCCAATCATACTGCTGGTGGGAAAAAAAATTAAAAACATCCACCTGGCGACTCCACACTCTAAAAACTCTCAAAAGACCAAATGACTCCACTGGTAGAAGACTCTGAACTGATTGAAAAGATACAGTGACCCCATTTCTGATGTACAACCATGGATTTAGATATAGACCCAGAAGACAAACATATGATCATGATGGAAAAAATGATGTACATGCTTGGAAAGAGAATGGAAAGGTATGAGGCTAATTTAAACATTGATGATCTAGAATAGCTCATGCTTGTTTCAAATCAACAACAAACTCAACCATTACAAGACATGTATGATGATCAAGATTATAGAGAAAACAATGAAGAAAAATTGCTAGTCACGATGGAAAAAATGATGTACATGCTTGGAAAGAGAATGGATAGGTTGATGGCTAATATGAATATTGATGATCTAGAGCAACCTATGCTTTTCTCTAATCAAACACAAGCCCAATCACCTCAAGACCAAGACAGTGACCAAGATATGTATTATGATCAACACCTTATAGGAGATGATGAGCAAACTTACAAAGAAAGCAATAAGCGAGGTTGTCAAGAAACTCCTGATTGCCTCCCCATATCTTGTACTATGCTTTTAGGAGATTTTCACAATCAAATTACAAATACTAATACTGAGCAGTACTTTGAGGAAACAAGTAGCCATTTGGGAAACACAAAAACTGAAATAGAGGAGACACCAACACATATAGAAACCATTCCTTTGTGTTATAACTCATTTCATATTATACAACAAGAGTGGCATCCTGGTAATGTAGAAGAAACAACTCATGAACCTTTTATTCAAATTGAGCATCATAAAAATCACGAGGAGTTGTTTAAAATAGAAGCAAATCAGGACACAATAGAAAAACCTCAAATTTTCCCTGTAAACACAAGTGAAGAATCACTAAAAGAGGCTCAAGAAGACATCCAGCCTCAAAACCAATTAACACAAGAAAGGGAAGTTTGTTGTACTTCTATTTATAAGGAAATCTCTCCTTTGACAAAAGAGGAAATTGATCAAATACTAAACAACCAGCTACCTTCTAAACCATCATCCAAACAAGACAATTATGAACATAGTGCCTATTCCATAGAACAATCTAATAACACCATAGACAAAGAGGATACTAAAGGAATTAATGATAATATTGGAACTAGTCCTTTTTGGAGTATGAATTTTGATGGGTTATGTACTAAAACTAGTGCAGGTGCAGGAATATGGCTCTATGATACAAAAAACAATTATTCTAAAGCCTATTCATATAAACTTAACTTTCAATGCACAAGTGACATAGTAGAGTATGAGGCATTTCTTTTAGGGATCCACTTATTGAAGAAATCAGGAGCCCAGAGGATAACAGTTCATGGAAGTGCAGAATTGGTAATTAGGCAAGTGAAAGAAGAATGCATGGTTAAACATCCCAGACTTAAAGCTTATAAGAATGATGCCATGGATTTGTTAAAATATTTAAAAGAATTCCAACTTATCCTTGTTCCTAAAGACCAAAACAGTTTTGCTAGTGGATTAGCCCTTGTTGCTAGCACATGTCTCAAACCTTGGGAAAGCAAACAAAATACAATTCAAGAAAAATTTAGACCAGCTGTCCCAAACAATAAAAGGTATTGGAAACTCTTTGGGGAAGAAAAACAAATACAAGATTGTCCTACTAAGGATATACTTTCTTTTCAAGAGAAACCTTCTTCCATTGCTGATATCAATCTGTCATCCAAAGAGCCAGAATTCACCCTAGAAGCAAGCATAGATTTAAAAGAAGAAGAAATTTCACTGCTTGTTGATTTGCAGGTTAAGGATGATGATGCTTCCAAGCAACATACTAAAAATATAGTCCTCAAAGCTGATGTCTTAGAAGCAGACAATCTACCAACCGTGGAGGACCAAAAAGAAGGGAATTCTCATCTTTTCTTTGTTGATCCTATGTAAGAGTGTGTGGAGATCCCAATTGGCTCAAATTCTCAAGCATGGATATTTTGCAAAAGCCAAAGAAAAAAAATGTTGTCACCTTCTGTGACAGCCTTGGTTTTAAAGATTAAGATTCAGTATGTGCTATGGTTACCTCTGACTAGTGGCCAGTTTCTCTATTCCTTTTTGTCACTACTCAACTGGCTATGTTGAGGAGGTAAATCCCCTCTGCGGACAGAGGTGATCCCTACTAGCCCAGCAGGGGTCTAGCAACAAACAAACAATGCTATGACGCAAGCTCCTAGTTACGAATGAAAGACTTGGAATAGAAGCCTACCTGAATTCCAACGCTATGATCTGAAGAAGAAGTGTCTCCGTCCTTCAGCCCTGGCAGATCACAATCCTTCCACGATCTCCACGGATGAACACCTGGACATAGAAGAAACGAACAGATACAAGTATAGGAACCAGCATACGTAACTAAATATCGGTCAGAAAAGATATTACTCGCATTAATATGATGGAAAACGGAGTGAAACCATAATCATAGTCATCTATTAAATGATAAACGAATAGAAGTTACAACCAAGTTCTGACGTCGCAGCCTCCTTCGAACGGGTCTCCGGTCGTCCACGTCTCGCAAAGCTCGCCAAGGAAAGGGAAAACCTCTCCAGAGTCTCGTAACAATGGTCTCCTCGCTTGAATGGGCCTTAAGGGAAAGAAAGGATTCTTTACAGCACAAAGGCACTTGGGGATAGGGAGATGCAAAGCTTCAACACTTCAAGACTAGCTTGCCATGGATCTGAGCAGGCTTTTATAGATGGGGAAGGAGGGAGTTGGGATCCCTATTATTATGGGATTGGCCCTATCAACAAGGAAGGTTCCATGGAAGGTGGCAAAACCACTTCCCTTCCATAGAACTCCCGCAGCCAAACCTCCCAACTCAAGATAGGCAATGGTTGTGAGTTTGTTTGAACTCAACTTCCGCTATCCATATTTAAAAAACAGTCCCTAAAATGGGTGGCGCGATTGCTGCTCTATGACAGAGCGCCAAGTGGCGCGACCTCTTTACAGGATTTCCCTGATTGGCGCGAGCACTGAACTGTCTACCCGCGCCAATGCAAAAAGAGCTGTTTTTCATGAGTTTTGCAAGGAGATGTCTTAAGGGCAATTATAGCTCATGTTTAGAAGAATGCTTTGATGATGGTTTCAAGGCATGACAATGTACACAGGTCACAAAATGGGTCCTCCATTGTGCGGGACGGGGAATGGTAGGGACAGTGACAAATTACTGTGTAACAGATGCCCCCTAAAGCATGAGGCCCGAGAGAGATAGGGGTGAAATGATTTACGAGAACATGTTCAACTGAAGGCCCGCCGTCGGAAAACCTGCGCAGAAAGATACAACTGATATCTCAAGTACATGATGTATATATATGGTATGGACGCAGCCATCCGAAACAGAGTATGCTATAATCCGGATCCAGGGTATGGGCGCAGCCATCCAACTAAGATCAAACAACTAGACTCAGGTATGGTCGCAGCCATCCAATCAGTGAGTCATGTACATAATGATAATAATCCACAATCGCAGCCTGGATTACAACAGACACAATCCAGGGTCTTGCGCTCCATCTCGACCCAACAGAGTACAAGTTCAAGCATGTGAATATGTGAGCCGAAGTCGAACATGCAAGAACATCGTCTGATTACCAGCCAATGATGAAGGCTGTTAACAGACGCGAGAGAAACCACCAATAATGACAATGGTCCTCAAGGTACTACAGGTACAATCTACGGCGTGCGAATAAATGAGTTGACGTCGAACACCCGCAGAATCATTCGATCGGAGGTCAATGATGAAAACCTCACGTCGAATGCGACGAACCTGCCATTGAGGCATGCAGGCTCCAAGGTACCATCAGGAGTCTCTAGACCAACTTCCCGGATAATGAGTTGAAGTCGACAGGAAGTGACCTTGATCGAAGGTGGGCCATAATGATTCCCACATCATCGACACGAGACAGAGAAACATAATGTTTTGTTGCGAATCAGGATCATATGAGAAACAGAGGAAGGTTGATATTTGCAGAGGCCAACTTCTCTTGAACATATAAACGGCACAACAATGGACTCGGCAGTATTTGACATCAACGGATCAAAGGTCATGGCGACGAGGCAGTGAACAGATGAGAGGTCAAAAGAGATTACCCAAACCCATGGAAGCAAAGTGAAGCAGCGAGATGAGATGTCCCCAACCCGACACGAATGCATACAAGTGCCATGTTCAAGAGCGACATACTGCCGACGACAACGACGATGGTTCCATTTTTCCCCCACCATTTCTGGCGAGTACCCCAATTATTTTTGATAACAAGCTTGAAGGGGATATCATATGCTTGTGATATAAGTCCGCCCTTCGGGCGAATCCATCCTAGTGCATTTAACGAGTCCTAGGAAGGAGAAACTCGGAGAACGTCATTTCGACGAAATCCAATGTCATCAGGGTTTAACGAGTCTGAGAAAGGAAGAACTCGGCGTCTTTTCATGTTTAGAGAGTTTGAAAAGACAGCGGAAAAGAAAACTCCACAGGTCCCTTTTCGTAAATAGTTCCCCAGATCCGAAAAGGTAGAAAACAATATCCAGGAAAACCTCCTAGTCGCGATAGGCTAGGGTATTCCTTTTTCGTAATCAATCCATCCCAGCTCGAAAAAGGGTTAAACTTATACTGGGTGGATGTCGATTCGTGTCCATTTTAACGAGATCGAAACGACAAGGGCCTCGGCGATCTTTTCATATTTAGAGAGTCGGAAAAGAGCTGAAAGATGACTCCAGAGTGACTTTTTCGTGTATTTACCGAGTCCGAAAAAGTATAAAATACAACTCGTTTCCATCTTTTAAGTCGCAAAAACCTGCTGCTGCACATACCAAGCAAGCGTAAAATCCATTTTCGACATAACACATGCAAATATTTGACAAAAATAACTTTTTAAAGTTCATTTAACGTCGAAAAGTTATAAATATGTCTAATTGGTAAAAAATGAAATTACTTTTTACTATTTACCTTGTGGAAAGCAACAGTGGTCCATTTGGAGCAGAATCTTCCGTCGGTGATTGCAACCAATCCAGGCAACCATTCAGCTTCTCGTCTGTCACAGGTAAGAGGCGCTCCTTTGCTCTTCCTTTCCATACATTTTTTAATGATTTTCCCTTAGAAATCAGCTTTGTGTGGCCACTTTTAAAATTTTAGGGCCGGGCCCATTAGCGCGGGTATCGGGCACGGACCCGCGCCACTGAGCTCTTTTTACTAAAGGGCTCGCGCCACCTGGCGCGACTGTTAGCAAAACAGCCGCGCCAGCGGCCGAACCCAAATTTTCGCCTAAAATTCTGGTATTTAAACCAAATTTCTTGAAATTTGAAGCTTCACCAAAGACCTAATCAGGGGTTTTGGTCCATATGAATGCAGATAACCACTCAAAATGGCAATCGAATGGAAGGAACGAGAACACGGAGATGAGGATGAAGAGGCCATGCAAAGCCAAGCTTGTATGAACGCTCTTAGAGACTGTGGCTTGAAAAAATTCTTCCTCACGCCATGTTTACGAGCTCAGCCCGAGCTCCTCCAATATCTAATCAGCATCTGGGATGAAAATGAACAGGTGTTCAAGCTACGAGACCAGGTGTTAGAACTGGAGGTCACTGACATTTATTTCATCACTGGATTGTCCCACAGGGGTCCAATCCCGGTATTGACTGGAAGCAGACCTTCTGGGGAAAAGATGGAAGAAGTAATGGCACGGGTGTGCCGAGGGGCACAAACAGGATCAGGAAGTAAGAAGGTATACATCTCCACCATCCCTGATCTAGCACTGAGAGTAGTACTCCATACCATTACGCGGGCTGCTGGATCGCAGGCACCGCATGAGGCTACAAAGACTCAACTCTTGCTGGCCTCAGAATGCATGGGTCCCCGACTGTATGATTGGGCAACAGCTGTAACGATCAACATGAAAAGGCAGCTCACCAAGTGCAAACAGGGGAAACTGAAGCAGTTCGGGTATGGTTCCATCTTGGTATCGTTCATTCTGGAACGCATACCAATCTTCCAGGGCCAAGGGGCCGCAGTGGCGAGTCCGATACCACGAGAGCCACGAATGGCTCGCTGGGCAGCACTGATGCCCAGATCTGGAGGTGGCCAACAGATGTCCCGGAGGCCAGAGTTCTTTAGGTGGCTACGGCGCCAACTGATCGTCGTGGAAGATTGGCCCTATTCGGGAACTGACTTTACCGGGGACCCAGATCTCCCACTACCAGAAGGAGACGACTGGGACGAGGAGCTGGGTAAGACCTCATATTTTGTTTTTATGTTTATATATTTTTTTTGTAAACACACATTCGTCTTAACACAATTATATATGCATGCAGATGTAGGACCTGAGAGACCAGCCGGGATGTCTCCAATCTCCCGAAGAACACAACTCGCCCCCGAGATCCAGGGGGAAGGCACCGGAGGAGAGGCACTGGTCCAGAACCTCGAGGGGATTGCCCATGGGATCCCAGACTATGCCCGGCTATCAGACGTACCGATGGCATACCAGCGCCATACGGTGGGAGTCCCGAATCGGATCCACCGAATCTTGAGGCGCCTAGTGCGTGCAGTGACGTGCTATCATGAGCACCATGCGGACTAGTCCTTAGGATTTATACTACACCTATTTTTGAGAGACATAGTGTCTCCGGATGTACTAAGACGACTATGTATATTTTTTGAGTTTGGTGATGCACACTGTGCAAACATTTCGACACACATATATATATATACATATGACTATTTTGGATGGATCTTTTACATGTGATGATGTTTTCTATATGTCATGCAAATGTCTAATACAAATGTAATCTAATGTATCAGTTACATAACAAACGACCCAATGCGAAATGTATTCACACAATGCATCTAATCACACATTTCATTTTTACGCAAGCTTAAAAGCACACATGAACACACACATATGCAAACTATGCTTGAAATAAGGAAGACGGGCATGCCCCCCAGCATTATGTCTCAATCCGAGGCGCATGCCCCCCAAGCTTTATTCCATTGAAAATGGAGTGAAGGTTCAAAACAAAAAGTCGAATTGAAAATGCTTGTGTTTCATTATTTTAACGAGGTTGACACACTTTAAAAGAACTATCCTCAAACAACTTGTTTCATGTTTTTAAGGAGCTTGACACAAATGAAGGAACTATGCTCCGAGATCCTGGTTTCATTTTTTAAAGAGCTTGACCCAGGGAGGAAACCGTGCTCTAATCGACTTAGATCAAAATGAATAAGAAGGCGGTGCTTCCAAGAGTTCCACTCCTGATGGAAGGGAAACATCCTGGAAGTCAGGACCCAATGCCCCCAGCACATCATGCACAACGGCATCATCGCTGAGCACAGGCACGGGGTAAGTAGCCACATAGTTGACCTGCGGTGGAGCAAATACAACGGGTGGATAGAAACCAGGAGGGGGTGATGGCGGACCAGATGCCATATTAGGACCAAAGAATGAAAGCTGATCAATGGTCACGATCCGTCCTTCATGTGGAAAGCACATCACGCGAAAGAGGGAGGAGACAAGCGCTCCCATGGCATAGGTGTAATCGCACCCTAGGAGCAAATTGAAATCCAAAGGGCCTGGAACGACCATCACGTCCATATGAACGGTTTTACCTCCCAAAGTAACAGGTGACCTTGGAAGGATCCCCAACGGTTGACTCGTTCTTCTATTGAATGTCATTGATTACAGTAACGGCGCAGCGGCGGTGGGCAGCTTGCCGGTGGTTGATGACAGGAGCTGCTATGACCTTTTAGCCGTCTATAAACGGTGCGGTACAGCAGAGCCAGAGCTGCCTTTGTGATCTCGAAAGGCACATAAGACGGAAGGCGAAATCCTGCAAATCGGTTCCAATCAAAGGAAGCGACCAAACTACTCGGAGGGGCTACCATCGAAATGCGAAGGTCTTCCCCTGATGTTACGGAAGCAGAAGCCTCCTCCATGACCTCCATCTCGAAGGCGGGAGGAATACCCTCCGTAGCCTCCATCTTGGGAGGCGGAGGAGCAACTTCTTGAAGTACAGGGACAGGAGAATCTTTCTCCAAGTCTGAAGAATCTGAAGAGATTAGAAGGACATGAGGGGTGTGAGATCCCCTCTCGACAAAAAATACCTGGTGCACCGCGGACGGGGCCAGCTCAACCGATCCAACGACCAATGGTCGATCAGGGACGGATTCATGAATTTGAATTTCTGGGGGAGTGGGATCGACCAAGGATGACTCTTGACCAATCATGGGATCGGCTGGCGGAGGACTCGAAGAAAGCCGATTATAACCAGGTGGAAGGCGTGGTGTAGAACCGGTTGGGTTGTCCAAAACTTGCTTGGCTTCGTCTATATAAGGACAAAGGTGAATGGCATGGTGCCTTTCACACAACTTACAGGGATTGGTGATCTTACCCTGCTTCTTAGAGTTCTTATCAACAACAACTGAAGACGTGCCCCCAACTTGACTCCCGGAAGCCAAAGGCAACGGTGGGCGGCCGTTGGACCATACTTCGAGCACCTTGGGAATGCCAGGGCAGTCTCGAAGAAGATGGTCCCCCGTGCACAACAGGCAAGGGAACTTGACTTTCCGTGGAGGGTTGGAAGGTTTATCAAGAGGAGATATCTCGGAGGCAGTAGCCGTACATTTAGCCTCTCGCTTATCGGACTTCTTCTTCTTTGTCTTCTTCTTCTTCTTCTTAGCCACCTGGTTACTTGAATCCAGACTTTCACCAGGCGAAGTAGAAGAGGAGGACGCAGAAACAGGCGAAGAAGGGGAGAGGTCCACCTTGGAATCAACATGATGTTGTTCCGGTGGAGGAACTGACTGAACAGTAGCAGAGTTATTTGGGACAACAGAGGTTGAGAACAACCAAACAGGCAACCCAACAGTTAACCCAGGAAGGGACAACGTCGCCATGTAGGGAGCACCAACATTTCCAAAAGGAGGAAAATGACCAGGATTCCCTTCTAAGGGGATTCCTTGGTTGGTGAACTCTGGAAAAGTTGCCATCAAACTCAAAACCACACACGGGCCGAAAAAAGAGTTTAAGACACACGATCAAACGGCCAACAAGCAATATCTAAACGGGCGTGTAATCGTGGGCGATTAATTTTACCACATTGGAAAGTAAGAAATTCTACCGTTTCATGTTTTAAGAGTCGAGAAACGATAAAAAGATGACTCTATCTCTTTCAGAGTTGACACAAGCGTGAAAGGACAAGCGTTTGACGGTCTTTTCAAGTTTAGGGAGTCAGAAAAGACCAAATGACTGCTCAGGAAAAACTAGGCACAAAGGGTGTACCAAATATCCGTGAACTGCAATATACACCTTGGTTTCAATAATGAAACAGAAATCGACCAAGGACTTTCCGTACGTGCAGGTAGTCTCCCCGAATGCTGTGTTCGGTGTATCACGGGTATAGGGCGGCAGACTCGGCTTCCTGTGGATAAAGGATTGAAAACCTAGGGGGGTCTCCCTTTATATACGCGACGGTACGGGGAGCGCAAGTCCGTACTAGCGCTGTCTAAAGCCAACAGGCGAACGACAGCTGCTAGGTTTAACGACGCCGGAACACGTCTCTAGCCTAGACCTTCTAAAAGTGTTTCGTTAAGTTCCAATGTTGCCTTAGGTTAATTGAATAAATTTTACAGCTGATCTTCAATTAAGTTTCAATTTCCAGGCCCTATCGTATGTAGTGTCTCGAAAGACTCCTAAATGCAAGCTATATGCCACAGTGCAACATTTCGTTCGATGAAAAATAGTTAAATAAGAGTTGAGAGCTTTTATACAAACGAAATGAACGGAATACAAACAACGATGTCTCTAATGCAACTAATGCAATTGAAAGCTTTTCATTCAAAACACTAATCACTAGTGATATGGAAAAGATCACAATTTGCACTAATTAACAAAAGCAAAAGAGATTTTTTTTTTTATTTTTTTTTATTTTCAATGTCTAATGGCTAATGTGCACTGAAAACAAAAGGAACAATTTGAGAAATGATATCCAAGAGAGCGAAACAAACAAAATTCACTTCAGCAATGCAAGCAATCAGATCCTCAAATCGACCCCAAAGTCTCTCAAAGCAAAGAAAGACTCGGAAGCTTCCGATGGACCGTGTGATCTAGGTCCAAAGCAAGGCAAACGATTTTCGAATGAAGGAAGGAACAATCACCCAAAAAACGCAACAAAACAATCAAAGACTATTAAGAGAGCGTGGAGAATCAATCAACAAGTTGACAGGACAATCAAGACACCAAAACTCCCAAGGAGGGCTCGATACACTAAGCCACTAGATGCCCTAGGGCTCAAAACGTGAAATCGGTAGATAGAAGCAAACAACCCAAGGACAGAGGTGAATTCCAGCCAAACAAGACTCCAACACACTCAGACAGTCATAAAGTCAAGAGGAAAAGTATTGATCAAATCCAGAGAGCCAAAAAATGAAGAAACTCAAAAAACTCACAGGGGTGGCGCGACTGTGAGCTTGAAACTAGCGCCAGAAGCCAATTGGCGCGGGCTGGACAAAAGCAACGTGCGCCAAGTGGCGCGACTGTCGGGTTAAAAACCGCGCCAGTCGAGTTCCTCAATAAAAATTAAAAAACAAGCTACTCTAGAAGCATACCAATACAAGCTAAGCAAACCAAGAAGCTAAAACAATGAAAGAATCCAACCCAGAAGGTTCATCAAGCAAGGAGAAACAATCAAAGCGAAACAATCATAAACGAGTCAAGGAAAACCGGACGATGTCCCCAGTGGAGTCGCCAATTTGTTGAGGAGGTAAATCCCCTATGCGGACAGAGGTGATCCCTACTAGCCCAGCAGGGGTCTAGCAACAAACAAACAATGCTATGACGCAAGCTCCTAGTTACGAATGAAAGACTTGGAATAGAAGCCTACCTGGATTCCAACGCTATGATCTGAAGAAGAAGTGTCCCCGTCCTTCAGCCCTGGCAGATCACAATCCTTCCACGATCTCCACGGATGAACACCTGCACATAGAAGAAACGAACAGATACAAGCATAGGAACCAGCATACGTAACTAAACATCGGTCAGAAAAGATATTACTCGCATTAACATGATGGAAAACGGAGTGAAACCATAATCATAGTCATCTATTAAATGATAAACGAATAGAAGTTACAACCAAGTTCTGACGTCGCAGCCTCCTTCGAACGGGTCTCCGGTCGTCCACGTCTCGCAAAGCTCGCCAAGGAAAGGGAAAACCTCTCCAGAGTCTCGTAACAATGGTCTCCTCACTTGAGTGGGCCTTAAGGGAAAGAAGGGATTCTTTACAGCACAAAGGCACTTGGGAATAGGAAGATGCAAAGCTTCAGCACTTCAAGACCAGCTTGCCATGGATTTGAGCAGGCTTTTATAGATGGGGAAGGAGGGAGTTGGGATCCCTATTATTATGGGATTGGCCCTATCAACAAGGAAGGTTCCATGGAAGGTGGCAAAACCACTTCCCTTCCATAGAACTCCCGCAGCCAAACCTCCCAACTCAAGATAGGCAATGGTTGTGAGTTTGTTTGAACCCAACTTCCGCCATCCATATTTAAAAAACAGTCCCTAAAATGGGTGGCGCGATTGCTGCTCTATGACAGAGCGCCAAGTGGCGCGACCTCTTTACAGGATTTCCCTGATTGGCGCGAGCACTAAACTGTCTACCCGCGCCAATGCAAAAAGAGCTGTTTTTCATGAGTTTTGCAAGGAGATGTCTTAAGGGCAATTATAGCTCATGTTTAGAAGAATGCTTTGATGATGGTTTCAAGGCATGACAATGTACACAGGTCACAAAATGGGTCCTCCATTGTGCGGGACGGGGAATGGTAGGGACAGTGACAAATTACTGTGTAACAGGCTACATTGGCACTTTTGTATCATATAAAGATGTAATTATTTCAAGAGTTAGAGTAGGATAGATAGGAAAGCAATAAATCTTAGCTTTGAGAATTTATTTAGTTGTTGATTTTTGTCTTGAAAGAAAAAGGAAAATACACAAATAATACAAAAGAAAAGAGCGCAAATTGTAAAAGCAAGAAAGGTACAACCCCATACCAAAAAAGAGAAACGAATCTAAAAGTGTGCAAGCTCAAATGCCACTCCTAAGAAACACACTCCTAGTTAGTCATACAGCCTAATCATGACTAATTAGTTTTAAATTTACTGCTGATAGGCTAGTGAAATAGATTTTCCAAACATCATAATCTTGGCTTATTAGTTAGGTAGATTAGGATAGAAAAATAAAGGTTCAAACAAGCTAAAAATCTGAACCTATGAATTTGAAAAGAAAGAATGGCTCTAATTAGATCAAATCTTGAGCCAAAGGTAGAAGAAAACTAGTTCTAATATGCCCAAAAATTGAACCAGAGAACAAAGAGAAAAATAGCTCAAACAAGCCTAAAACAGAGCTGAAGAAAAGAGAAGGATGTTCTTAAAACTTTCAGATCTTATGCCTTCACCATTTTGATTTAATTTTCTGCAAATAATAATCTATGTGCAGCTTTTTTTTATGCCATAGATCGCAATGAGTTAGACTGTTCAATCCTTACTTATCTGCTTTTAAATTTCTCGTTTTAGAATTTAGAGAATAAAAATATGTTAGACAGTCTAATCCTAACAGATAGTAGTTAGGTAGAGAAGCTTATGAACTCAACTGTTTAATCTGAGTTCATGGAGAAATAAGAAGTAGACTTAGATTAGGTTTATTCTTTCAAAAGAATAAAATGTTTGTAAAAAGAGTTTTCCAATCCAAATGCACTATGAAAAAAGAAAAAATGTTAGATCATTAGGATTGGGTAGGTAGAAATCTTGTTTTGATGGAGTTCCATTGTTTTTCATGGCTGATAACATTGTTAGATTAGAAGAAGACCAAAAAAAGAAAGGAAAAATGCAGCCCAATGGATGAGGCATTGGTCAGCTTCCAGAGGATTTGGCTGAGGTTCTTGGCACCTCCAAGGAGTTTCCATCCCAAGTTGGAGCCGTTTTTAGCCACCTATAAAAAATTTTCATATCAAATGGTGGCTAAATCATTTTTTAAGCCTTCAAGAAGCAATTTTAATGCCACATTGTTAGTTCTTGAAGTCTTATGAAGATAACTTATCCTTGAGCTAATCTTCACTACTATTTCCCTCTTAAATTCTAAAAAATCTGTTGTTTTCCTGAAGAAAAATACTGCTAAAAACCCATTTTCCCTTTCAATTTACCCCTCCTTTAATTCATAGTTAACCTCCATTTTTATTCCCTTTTTCCTCATGAAATTCCTCTTTTTTCCCTCATTTTCCTTCCTTCCCTTCATAAAAACCCTTAGATAAGGTTTAAATCTCCTTTTTAACCTTATTGAAAACTTTCAAAATCCTTTGAAATCCTTGAAAAATCCTAAAAAACAGCCTTTTTGTCCTAAAGCCTTAAGCCCTTTTGGCCCTAGCCCCCAACACCTTTCTTTCCACATAAAACCAGCGTTAAGACCAAGCGCTGAGGCCTAATCACGCAATCGCAATTGGGCATCCCTTTATGTCTTGTTACCTTTCGCTGTTAAAAACTTCTGATTACGATTAAGCCTTTGTTTATAAAAAACCCATCCCGAAACGCAAACTTTCCTTTATATTTTATTAAAAACCCACTTTTCCTATGTTTTATCAAGACCTGACAGTTCATGGTTTGATGAATGCCTATCGTTGATCTAAGACCAATCAACGATGGTCGGCAAATCGCATCGGAGTTTTTCATTGAACATATTTTAATGTTTATCGACCCCTCCGATTGGCGAACTTGCGATGGTTTACCAACCGTCGATCTGTTCCACCATACCCAGATCTAATGGTCCACATCGTTCTGTTCCAAAGCCCACATGTCCACCTTTGGCCTTTGTGACTTAATACCCACCGTCGATCTACTTTCTAGATCAATGGTTCGCGCTCAATCGCATCGCGCAAAGCCTAGAGTGCCATCCCTTGGTTTTTCCCAATTATGCGATTTCTGATTTAATTAGGACTGTCGATCATCCTTTGATCCGATGGTCATTACCTAATTGCATCACAACTTTTCATTCAATCCTTTGTTTTTCCCCTCTGCCGATTGGGATCTTGCGATTGAATCTGGTCTGTCCATTCACCTAAGATCAAACGGTCCTTAGGAAATTCTCCCCAGCATTTTGTTAACCATTGCATATCACAAAATCCCTTATGCGATGCCATCACATCAGAAATTTCATTTTCCCTCCCTTTGCTATTCCTCTGATGCAATGAACTCCGATGAATCTCTGCCGTTGATCTCTGTTGGCTGATCTAATCTGACGGCCCAGAGTCTTTCCAAAACCCCAAATTTCATTTAACCATATTTTTCAGCCGCCAAAGGTTTTTTACCCATTTCCTTTGTATATTCTCCCATTTCGTTATAATTTTTCCCCTTCACATTATATTTTCCCGATCAACCTCGACCGTTGATCTTTGTAGATCAATGGCTTGGACTTATTTCCCCATCGTTTGTCCATAGCTTCCCCTTTTGATCCCAGCGATCAAACCTCACTGTTAGATGCTTTCATCTAACGACTGCGATTTAACCTCAACCTACAAAGCAGTTTAACCCATCTACGTAGGATTTTATAACTTTCGCTTGTTTGTGCAGGTTTTTAAAGGTTTATCCATAGTTTTAAAAGGAAATTAAAGGTCGAGGATGACGATCCCCCAGGCCTTTATTCGTGAAGGAGATCACTCTACAGGGTTCCATATCATGTTTCATCTGTGCCTCATGAGCACTGATGCTATTTTGAAACCCTCTGCAATGCCTGCACATCAACAAGACACAAAAAAACTTAATCAAGCAAAGAGTATCAGTGTTAAAGGATCTAGTCACAACAGAGATGAAGAATTGAAGATTGTTTACGTAGTTTTGAGGGATTATGGCCTAAATCGACTGTCTAAAAGCCTAATCCACTCAATTAAACACATTTTGAAGAAAAAAAGACCGAAATTAGGCCTAAATTATACCTAAAAACACAGAACTAAAGAAAATTAAAGGTGTTTTAGGGAAATATAGAGAATTCTATTAATCCGAGAGGCCTTTGCTGCCACATCAGAGGCCAATTGAATCCTCACCTACTACCAAACGCCACATGTATCCTCAAAGCATTCAAAGGAGGTATATTTATTACCTCAGTCAGTGATATTCTGCCTAAAGACAGCTGAATGGTTAATTCAACCGAAGGAACTTATTGAAAACTGTCAGTAGAGTTATTACAAAGATAAGAAAGAATTCTAAAAGTCAACAAACTCTGCTAAGGAGATTGAATACTTAATGAAACTCAATTAATACAAAGGAAATATTAGAAAGCTTCTACATTGAGCCCCTCAATGGTCGAGAAGCTTGAAACTGTATTAATTAAACCTAGAAGATCTTTTCTCTCATCCACCTCCTCATTTTCCTATAAAATCTTCTTGAGGAGCACATTATAAAGGGTTGGTCTCTAGATATTTGTAGCATGTAAAT
Source organism: Pinus albicaulis (assembly GCA_034641835.2). Classification (NCBI taxonomy): domain Eukaryota; kingdom Viridiplantae; phylum Streptophyta; class Pinopsida; order Pinales; family Pinaceae; genus Pinus; species Pinus albicaulis. The sequence continues at coordinate 643,514,802 of CM076584.1, read as the reverse complement.
ATTTTCCTGAAGCTGTTGAAGCTCTGTTTGTAATTGAAGATACATAAGCTGAGAAGAGAAAGTTTTCTGAGTTGTTGAGACCTTTGGAATTGAAGATTGTACTGGTTTGAACATCAATATACGAGCCAAATTCTATGGGATCCTGGTCTACATTAGTGGTGATGTTTTTCTTACTGTAAATTTTTTTCCTTCATGTTTTTCATACTTTCCACTTTCTCTGATGAAGAAAAACAAATATAGAGCTAGGATTTACTGTTAAAGGTACCCTACTCTCACTGATAAGCTTTATCTTTATGTTTTCCTCCTTTGTGTGTTTGAGAATGATTTAATATAGTCCAAGCAGTTAGGAATGCTAGTGTTCCCACGTCTTACTATCTAAACTTTAAAAAAATTTCTTGAATGAGATCTTCATTACATGCTAAGTAAAGACTGAACTAGGGAAGTTTATGGTTAGCCCTGTCCTCTAGTTTATTTTCCAACAGTTTGTCTTGAAAGTTTCCCTTAGAGTATGCTAAAAGTAGGTCTAGATTTCAATAATATCTTACTTGATCTTAAGTTACTCTTATGTTTGTCTTTAATGTTTTCATCCTTTCTGAAAGTAGTCATGTGGATTACTGGATTGTTTTTCTGATAAGTTAGCTTTAATACAAGCTTGTCCAAAGAAGTCTATGGTTAGCCCTGTCTTTTGGCTGGTTTCAAACAGTTGCTTAAGAAGGCCTTTCTTGTTTGGAAATTTAATAAATCCTTGTTGAAATTATTAGCTTCTTCCACCTTCACAACACTTTGATGTTCCATTCCATCATTTAATCTAAGAGATCCTGAGGTGTAGATGACTTGCCCCATGGTAACCTTTTTGGACTTGATGTTTCAATTAAATCCTCTATGACTCCATAGCCTAATGGATTGAAGCCTCTTTTTGCCTATCTTATTAGCTGAATCATTCCATCACTTCCATACACCTTCACCCTTCATTTAGACTTCCTTCACCTTCATTTATCCTTGCCCAACCAAAACCAAAAAAAACCCTTGTTCTTAATAACTAGCCTAATATCACATTCCATGCCTTAAAGATCACATCTTTAAACACACTTATAGAGAGATCCCTCTCTAGATTCAGGAGGGTTAGATCCTAGAATCCCGAAGTGGTTCCAATGTCCTCCCTGCAGCTTTAGTCTTGCCAATCTGCTAAAATTACAGGGATCTAACAGATAGTACGGACATGCAGGCCATTGTTGAGATCAAAAAATTTCTGTGGAGCAATTTTTTGTTTTGTTTTGTTAAATCTACATGCTCGGTTGGAACAAGCATCAATCTATTTATTTGGAGTTAAAATATGAAAAGTAAATTTTCTAAATTTATTTGGAGTTTGGTAAGATAAATATATTGAGCTTTATCAACTCAACGTAGAAATGCAATTTTTTCTATGATTACATTTTTAAAAGCTCTAAATAAAACAAATAATGGTATTTATAAAATGTTTTTGGAATTTGAAGGATTGAGCCTAGCTAACTCAATGGATTGGTTTTGTTAGAATTAGCTACTCTAAAAAATCGTGCAGGTGAATCCAAGACAAAAATTAAACCAGAAAGAGGATGCAAAGATACTCAGTGGTGGATAGTAAGGTTGAAGTGTAGCAAATATTAATTTTGTGCAACAACACAAAAAAAACAATGACACTAAAAGTTAAGAGATGATGGACAATAAAGTGAATGTTTGTGTGATTTAGTGTGGGTTTGTGTGATAGACTCCCTAGCATGTTGTATTATGAGTCACACATTTTAATTGTAAGAAAGTATAAGATATGTTTTGTAGTGTTCTTTGTAAACTATGTACCCAGTAACTCCAAGAGTTTGAGAGTGTAATGTAAGTCTCATGAGGCATATGTATCCCCATGAAGTCTGTGGTAATCTGAAAACCACTTTGTAATTATAGGTTTGTGGCTAGCCAGAAGGCACTTTGCTGTGTCAGTTTGTGGTAAGCTAGAAACCACGTGTGAGAGTAAAGTGGACAAGGATTCCTATAGGCATGGTTTAGGGTCAGCCGACAAAACCCTTGGCATGGTTTAGGGTGAGCCAAGAAAACCCTGGGCTTGGTTGAGTCAGGTCTATAGTGGCCCATAGTGGCTACAGTGCCTTAGTGGAAAATTTGTGGCCCATAGTGTCTAGAGTGCCCTAGTGGCAGATTTGTGGCCCATGGTGACTGGAGTGCCTTAGTGGTAGATTTGTGGCCCATAGTGGCTGGAATACCCTAGTGGCAGATTTGAGGTCCTTGGAGGTTGAGTGCCCTTGTTGGCATGGTTGAGGGTAATCCGATAAAACCCAGAGCATGGTTACGTGTAATCTGATAAAACCCACAATGATGATGTTGGAGGGGGATTTGAAAATACAGCTACATGTATGCAGTGATAATGGTTGACAGAACCATGTATGCGAAGGACATCCTACGATACTGGAGGTTACAGCGGTTGGAACCCATGCATTCTGGTAGATGGTTGCTACTTTATATGGGCGTCGATATATCCTTTTTTTGTTATGTTTGACCACAACTAGATTTTGCAGATTGATATCGAGACAAGTAGTCATTAAGGGGGTGTGTTGGAATATGTAATTCCTACTTGTCTCAACTGTGACTTTCTGTTGAGATTCAACAAGAATATCCTAGTGAAAATTAAGCGCCTAAACTATGATGGAGCCTCAGGCTATTTTTAGGTGGAGGTATATTTATAGATGCATGAGAAAATTCTATTTATAGATGGATGAGAAAATTATATTTATAGATGATGGTCTATTTATAGAAGTATGTGCAATTTTTATTTATAGATCACATGTCTCTTTATAGATGCATGTCGGCTATTATTGTCCCTTAATATTAGTTGGACAATAAACAATAATCTATTCTCAATGAGCACTTGGAAATAGTTAAATGAAGTGGAAAATTAGTTATCTATAGGAAATTTGAGTTCAAAGGTTGGTTGGTGGGACATGCAAGTGGACTTAGTTGTAACTGAGTGATTCGAAGTTGTAACAGAGTTGGATGTGTAGTTATGTGAGTTGTAAAGTAGTTTAACTCAGTTAAGTGAGTTAAACTTAGTTGTGCTAGTTGTAAATGAAGATACACTAGTGAGAGATCGGTGAATTAATTACTAATTAATTCACAATCAGTGGTCTCACATGCAACTGAATATTTACTACTGTTAACTACGTGCATGTCAGATCCAGTGGAGACCCAGTTGAGATGTAGGTGAAAGGGATAGTTTGACAGTCAGTTGTCACATTAGTGGGTGCACTCATGCAACCACACACACATTGGATGTGCCCATGAGGATTTCACATTTAAGGCAAACGGGATTCCATTCATTCAGGGATTGCTATCAATTTGGATTGCGCAGTGGAGGCAGGCTGTCTAGAGGCAGTAAATTGGCACATGAATTTGCCAATTTTTGTATGACAGTGTTAGACTATTGTATATTGTACTGAGAGCTATTGGATTAGATTTTTGTATGAGATTGTTTCATGATCCATGATATATACATAATATATGATAGTGGGGTTTTTAGTTTTATGCTTTCCTAGTAAAAATATTCGTGTTATGTGTGATTAATTTTTCTTCATTATATTGCAATTGGTGATTGTGTTTTAAATTCTGCAAAGATTTTTGTAGAAGAGATTATGTATTTAAGAGTGGCATATAGTTGTTAGATTAGGAGAATATAGGAAATACATAATTTGTATTAAATTTATACATGGTATTGGAGCACTGAATATTGCAATTTTGAAGCAGAAGCTGAGTTTGTTGGTGGAAAGAATTCGAATTTGCAGAAAGATTTTATTGGTGCTACAGTTGAGTAAACATCGAAATGGCTTTCAATGTCTTGTGGCTAGAGTATGCACTCGAGGGAAGCTCGAACTAAATTTCCTATAAGGACAAGATGGAGGCGGTGCTCGAAGATAATGGCTTGAAGGAATTCATTGACAAAATGTTCCTAAGCTCACTTCGATAGATGTTGCATTACTTGATGCATGGAAAAAGAAAGTGGCAAAGGCGAGGAGGATTTTGTTGGAAGGTGTATGAGACCACATTGTCTCAAGCCTTCATGGGAAAACCACAACATATGCTATGTGGAAGGATTTGACGGATCTTTTCCAAAGCAGAAACAACCATAGGAAATTGACGCTCAAAGATAAACTTAGGAAGATAAAGATGGAAAAGGGCGACAACATTCCAAAGTATCTCATAAATTTTATCCAATGTCAGGATGAACTGGGGAGTTTGGGAATCACTGTTGTTGATGAGCTTGGCTCTCCTGGGACTTCCTAAGAGTTGGCACAGTTATGAAGACTCTGTCAATGGATAGGAAAAACTGTCGGATTGGGAACGACTGTGGTTGGATCTAGTGCAGGAGGACTTCAAGTGGAACATTAAAGATGGATCTTCATCAAAGCATGATGATGAAGAGGATTTTTCTTTGGCTACCAAGGCAAGGAAGGGGAAGGGGAATAAATTCCATTCTAAATCTGAGTCTAAAGGCAAGACGCTGGATTTGTCCAAGGTGAGTGTTTTCACTGTCACGAACATGGGCATCTCGCTACTAACTATCCATAGAAGAAGAAGAACAAGAATGTTGTTGGAGCTATAGCTGGTGAGGTCCTTTCCTCGCAATTTGAACTTGACTTCTCCTTGATCACATGCATGGTTTCAAGTGCATTGGGATCAATGTGGTATTTGGATAGTGGCGCTTCCTTCCACATGACGGGAGATAAGGAGCTTTTCAGTGACTTGGAGGAGAAAGATATCCAAATGCATATAGAGATGGGCGACGATGGATGATATAGTGTGACTGGCATTGGTACCATTACCTTTCATACAGATTCAGGTAAACCATTTCAATTGAAATATGTTATGCATGTTCCAGGTCTGAAGAAAAACTTGGTCTCAATCGCAATGTTTGAGGAAAGAGGCTATGACTTTGTTTTCAGCGATGGAAAAGCTTTCCTGTGACATAAAACAATAGGTCAAGCCAAGAGGATAGGGATTCAAGTTAAGAATCTCTACAAGCTGGAGATATATGGCTACACTACCATGATGGGACAGGCGGAAAAAGTGGTGAGCTGGGATGAGGGCGAATTATGGCACAGGCGATTGGGCCATATTCATCATGGAGCCTTTAAAGTCATGCAACAAATATCTACTAGACTTACAATGGGAACACTTGCTCAGTTAGATCAGTGCAAAGGTTGCACCATGGGGAAGTATGTAAAGTCCACATTTCATGAAAAGGAGAACCGTGCTTCGGTGATCCTGGAGAGAGTTCACACAGACGTGTGTGGACCGTTCTCGGTTTCTTCAACAACAAAACATAAGTGTTATGTTATTTTTTTTGATGAATTTTCTCGTAAATGCTGGATCTTATTCATGCAGAAGAAGGATCAAACATTCTCAAATTTCTGTGAGTTTAAGGCATTGGTGGAGAAAGATTCGGGGAAGCAAGTGAAGGCTCTAAGGAGCGATAATGGTGGAGAATACATCTCTAACAAATTCAAATACTTTTGCGGCAAAGAATGAATTTGAAGAGAACTCATAGCGCCTCATAACCCATAGAAAAATAGGGTCGCAGAGAGGAAGAATAGAATGATCATGGGTGCAGCACGAGCGATGTTGCATGATCAGGGCTTACCAATGCATTTGTGGGTGGAAGCATGCAACACTTTAGTTTATGTGAAAAACCATTTTCCTCATAGAGTACTTGGCATGAGCACAACTGAAGAAGATTTCACTGGTAAGCAACTGGATGTTTCACACTTCACGATTTTTGGCTCATTTGTTTATGTGCATGTGACCAAGAATGCCAGGAAGAAGCTAGAGCCGACTGCTAAAGTTGGGATATTTTTGGGGTGCACATAAACACCTCATAATTATCGTGTGTATTTTCCTAACAGTAAGATGACTGTTATGCGACGGGATATAAATTTTGATGACAGGAAAGCCATGCAGTTGTCGCTTGAGAGGGAGATGGACTTGCATGCAGAGGAGGAACTGTTGGTTCCCAAAAATGAGTCTCTAGATGTGGATCAGCCATAGGAGGAGGTTCATGGAGTGGAGGAGTCCACTCACGCAGAGCCAAACATCAGAACTAGTATAAGGCGTACCATAGAAGATGATAGGCTGACTTAACGCTGCGCAGAATGTAGGAGCCCTACTTCACAGCACAAACAAAGACATTCTCCTGACCAATTTACTGGATACATGGCTCTCATGAGAAAATTTATTGTGACTGAGCCATCTTCCTTTCAGGAAGAAGTGCAGGAGCCCACATGGGTACATGCAATGGTGGAGGAGTATGACTCCATTGTCAAAAACAGTTTTTGGGAAATCTTTCCAAGGCCGGTTGATAAATCAGTGGTAGGTTCGAGATGGATCTACAAGGTAAAGCAAGCTGCTGATGGGAGTGTTGAGAAATACAAGGCTAGATTTTTGGCTGGGGGCTTCTCGCAGATCGAGGGGATTAATTATGAAGAAACCTTTGCACCTGTCGCAAGGTATTCTTCCATAAGGACCATCCTTGCTCTCTCAGTGCAGATGGGCTAGCGCATTCATCAGATGGATGTGAAGACTGTGTTTCTCAATGGGATCACTCAGGAAGAGGTGTACATAGAGAAGCCTGAAGGATTTTAGATCTTCAATAGCAAGTTTCATGTGTGCCGACTCAAAAGAGCGTTGTATGGGCTGAAGCAAGAACCCCGTGCTTGGTACACTCGGATAGATAGCTATTTCACTGGACTAGGCTTCACCAAAAGTGAGGTGGATGAAAACCTATACCAAATTGTGGTGGAGGGTAAGATTTTAATCATTTTTCTTTATGTTTATGATTTAATACTGGCTGGTGATGAGCAGCTGATACACTGATGCAAGGAGGACCTTGCAAAGGAGTTCGAGATGAAGGATATGTGCCTCCTTCATTATTTCCTTTGATTGGAAATATGGCAGCGAGATGGTGAAATTTTTGTGTCTCAAGGCAAGTATGCAAGGGAGATATTGGGTAAGTTTTACATGGAGGGTTGCAAACCCATGGATACTCCTCTTCTAGGAAACTGGAGGAAAGAGGATGCTAAATCTGGAGAGGTAGTGGATGTTACTGTCTATCGACAGTTAGTGGGTTCGCTAATTTATCTAGTGAACACGAGACTAGACATTTGCTATGCGGTTAACCAGATAAGTCAAGTGATGGTTAAGCCTACCAAGCTCTTTTGGAAGGTGGGAAAGCATGTCCTGAGATACCCGAGGGGCACATATGAGTATAGATTATCGTACGGACAGACGGATGAGGTGAAGTTGCATGGCTTCATGGATGTAGATTGGGCAAGAAGCCCAACGGACAGAAATATCACATCAGGGGGGATCTTTAGTATTGGATCTACAGTTGTTTCTTGGTATAGCAAGAAGCAAAGATCCATGACACTCAGTTCAGCGGAAGCAGAATACATGGTAGCGATTCAAGATGCATGTGAAGATATCTGGATGAGAAAGATCTTGGTTAGTTTTTTTGGTTCTCATTTAGATCTGACAGTGATTCATTGTGATAATCAGAGTTGCATTAAACGCTCTATTAATCTTATGTTCCATGATAGATCTAAGCATATAGATATCAGGTATCATCATATCAAATATTGTGTGCAGCGGAATATCATGTTGCTTCAGTACATTTCTATGGAAGATCATGTTGCTTCATTACATTCCTTATACGGAATATCAGGATGCAGATATTTTGAAGAAGGCGATCACCAGGAGAAATTGCAATACCATAGAGACAGGATCAGGGTGAAGGATAATCCCTTTCTTGTTGAGAAGGAGTGTTGAAATTCAACAAGAAGATCCTAGTGAAAATTAAGCACCTACATTAGGATGGAGCCTCGGCCTATTTTTAGGTGGAGGTCTATTTATAGATTCATGAGAAAATTCTATTTATAGATGATGTCTATTTATAGATGGATGAGAAAATTCAATTTATAGTTGATGGTATATTTATATATGTATGTGCAAGTTATATTTATAGATCGCATGTCTATTTATAGATGCATGTCGGCTATTATTATCCCTTAATATTAATTGGACAATAAAAAATAATCTATTCTCAATGAGCACTTGGAAATAGTTAACTGAAGTGGAAAATCAGTTAGCTATAGGAAATTTGAGTTCAAAGGTTGGTTGGTGGGAAATGCAAGTGGACTTAGTTGTAACTGAGCGATTCGAAGTTGTAATAGAGTTGGATGTGTAGTTATGTGAGTTGTAAAGTAATTTAACTCAGTTAAGTGAGTTAAACTCAGTTGTGCTAGTTGTAACTGAAGATACACTAGTGAGAGATCAGTGAATTAATTATTAATTAATTCACAATCAGTGGTCTCACATGCAACTGAATATTTACCACCGTTAACTACATGCATGCCAAATCTAGTGGAGACCCAGTTGAGATATAGGTGAAAGGGATAGTTTAACAATCATTTGTGACATTAGTGGGTGCACTCATGCAACCACACAAAAATTGGATGTGCCCATGAGGATTGCGCAGTCAAGGAAAGCAGGATTCCATTCATCAGGGATTTTTATCGGCTGGGATTGCGCAGTGGAGGCAGGCTGTCTGGAGGCAATAAATTGGCACATGAATTTGCCAATTTTTGTATGACAGTGTGAGACGATTGTATATTGTACTGAGAGCTCTTGGATTAGATTTTTGTATGATATTGTTTCATGATCCATGATATATAAATAATATATGATAGTGGGGTTTTTAGCTTTATTCTTTCCTAGTAAAAACATCTGTGTTATATGTGGTTGATTTTTCTTCATGATATTGCAATTAACGATTGTGTTTTAAATTCCGCAAAGCTTTTGTAGAAGTGATTTTGTATTTAACAATGGCATATAATTGTTAGATCAGGAGAATCCAAGAAATACATATTTTTTATTAAATTTCTACACTTTCTATGTAAGGAGTTTGTTCCTATTCCATAGGAGCTAGCTAAATCTATAGGTTCCTAGTTTGGTGTGTGGTTGAGAGATTCTCTCAACCAAGTGATTGTGTTTCTAAGATAGTTTCCATATCTTTAGAAAACACTTCATGTATATATGTAGTCCTATTTTATTAATGGAATAGGGTGCATGCTCAGGTTTTAAGTGAAATGACTCTACCCTTTTCCTAATCAACTCTCCATGGCCTTGAGTTTCTTCTTAACACAGTAAACATATTATTTTTCCTTTCTTCGTGAAGTTTTCAATGTTATTAGAGATTTGTCAATAAAAAAAAAATTAGTCAAAAATACTTGACAGTGTTCCCAACACAGGTGTTATGTTCTACTGTAACAACACTCTAATTTTTGTAACAACCTTGCATTCCCTACGTTAGAATATAGGGAAATATCCTCCATAGGGTTTTGAAACCAATCTAACAAAATACAAAATAATCATGAACAACCACATAGTGATTGAAGCCACAATGCTCATATTTTTTTAATTGTAACATAAATACCTCACATTCACTATTCCTAAACACAATGACACATTCCTTCATGGATTTTGAAGCCAATACAACAAGAATTCCAAAGATGCATGAACAAATAACACAATAGTTGAAGCAAAAATGTACCAAATCTTAATATCAATCATTTCTACAAATTACAGGTCTCAAAAATGACCAAACACAGGTGAATAAATTATGAATTAATAACAATTCACAAAAGAAATTGATTCACGGTAACTACATAACTTTGATTCATTAAATAGTCACACAACTTACAACCCAACACTCACACTATAATACCTTACATTCACATAGATTGAAGGTACAAGCATGTGAAAAACCTCATAACTATAGTTACACAAAAGAACAATGAGTTCCTCTCTTCTCTCCCTCTCTCTTCTCCTCACTCGGGAGCTTCTCCTCTCCTCTTCTCCTTCTCTTCACCTCTCCAGAAAATATTTTCTTATGTTTCCCAAAAGGAATAGATCATGACAACCAAGAGTCACAAAGGGTGAATAATTTCCCCTTATCCATAAAATAAGGGAATCTGAAAAACTATATTTATATTAGAAAATAAATTCTCCATATTATACTAAAGAATCAAAACTAACTCCTAAATCAAACATTTAAATTTATTAACATAAATCCTAGCACCCCCGCCCCCCCCCCCCCAACATTGACCATCCCATCACATTACTAAACTTTTATCTAGTCTTTGTCAAATTGTGTGCTTTGCCTATGCACTTGCATCAACTCCTAAGGTGAAAAAGATTCATGGTCTCCTAACCATGTGCTAGTGAAGTGAATATTCCTCGATCCCAAAATTTATATTGTAGGTTGTTCTTCTCCTTGTCATGTCATTGTTCTAGTATTTTCTTCCTCATCCTTCCATGTTTCCATAGTTTACGATGTAGTCTTCCTCCTTTGATGATGAAAAATTTCTCTACCATCTGCAATATGTTTCCCTTTATTCTCCTTTGCCTTTCATACCTGTTCTATAGAGGTTTCTTCCACATAAGCTTCCTTATTTTCTCTATTTTCACCTCCAACCTATCCTCTAGTTGGGACATATTCTGCATATTTTTGTTTCTTTCTTGTTGATTTTTGTTTCTTCCTTTTTCAAATTTCTCCACTTTGATTTCATCCTTCATCTCAACAACACTGTGTTGCATGAGATCTTCTTCATATGGGTGAAATTTTTTGTTGATGTTTCCCACTATTTGTTTCATTCCTTCCTCTTCTATACCATTGTTGTGTGGTACTTTAATCTGCTCCTCCTCTTCAACTGAGTCTACAAAATTCTTGTGGTTTCCATTACCTAAATTCTTGTGTAGCCAGATTTCCAAAGATCCCAATTCTTCCTCAAAATTATTGAATATTAAACTTGATTTTTCATCCTATGTTTCTATCAATAACTTAGATTCAGAATTCCATGGAAAAATTTCCAGCAACAAGATTTCTTCATCAAATTTATTAAGCATTACATCTGAATGCTTCTCTTCATTTTTCCTTTGGTTTTTTGCACAAATCAATTCACTTTGTTTTCTGCTAAAACAAATTGCTGCAAATATCTCCTATAAATCACCTTTCATACATTCTCATGAAGACAGATAGCCCTTGGAACAATAATCAAGTTATGTTCATTCTCCTGCATCCTTTTGGTAGACTTAAATGGTTGTCTTTCTTTCTGAATTTTGCAACCTACAAACACACATAATTTTTCAGTTTCAAATCACAAGGCCTTGTAGCCTCATTCTATGCTTCTTGCACCGATTCTTCATATTGATCTTCATTTTCCAAATAATCTTAGAATACTCCCAGTGAGTCCCTCATCAACATATTCTTCTTCACTTCCATCCTCTCCAAGGATGGATCCTTTTTCTAGTGTACAAATGTACATTGTATCTTTTCCACTTTCTTTGGGCATCCTTTCCTCATGGAACCCTTAAGCTTCCAAGCTTCCCATCAGATATTCATCTGCTTCATCCACTATAATAGCTTCCTCATTAATATCCACACACATATGTTAATCACCCTCAGGTTGTTCTTCCATGGCTGCAGTTTCCCATGGCACATAGTCTTCATCTTGAATATCCTTTGTATTCATTCCAGACTATATAACAATACTTAGTGATTGTTCCTCCTCTCTACAAAAAACAAAATCAATGCTCTATCATTCATCTATAACAACTCCTACATTCATACACCGATTTTTAAAATCAAAATCATCATGGTCAATATCCTCCATTAACACTTCAACCATCATATGTTGATTGTCCACACTGCAAGTGAGACTCTCAAATAGTCTCTCATCAAAATTTTCTTAATGTTGGTCTTTAGTTTCCAAATGGCCTATGAGACTTTAAGCTAGTATCCTTTCAACATTATCATTATCTATTTTTTCAAGGTTTACTCCTTGTTTTAAGTTTACAAAGAACTTCTTCTTCAACAATTTTCCTTTGTTGCAGCTCAAATCCTTTGAGCTTTTCCTCCAACTGGGAATTTATGTTATGTTCAAACTCCTTGAGTTTCTCCATCAATAGACCATTTTATCTCTATCTCATCTTCACATTCCATTTTACTTTCTTACAAAGAGTCCACATGTAACCTTAGTATTCCTCATCTTTATGTTGTAGTCCTCTCATCATCTCCAACTGTAATTTAATTTTAGCTACTTCTTTATCAAATTTATCTTGACCTAATCTACTATGTGTTCTCTCTTAACATTTACTATGGCTTTCTGTAGTCACAAATATCCTACTCACGGTGATCTGAACACAAACCACTGCAATAAGTTTACTTTGCCAACTTCTTTATAAATACCATAATAAGATCTTCCATGCCTAGTATTCTCCTAGTATTTTTGTTGAATCCTTCCTTTGGAATCTTAATTTGAAAACTCTCTTCTCTTTTGGATTCTGCATGCAATTCACTCACCTTCAACCCATTAAGTGAATTTTGAAGTCTAAAAAGGGCCTCCTAAGAAAAATGTACAACCAAAATAAACTTTATAAGAACCAATAGGATTCAAGATGATGATGTAAACCATGGGGGATGATTCACCATTTTTTAAGTAAAAGGGTAAAAAGATTAAAAAATAATAAAATAATAAAATTACTTTTTCAACTCGTATTTTAACCTTATATCTCAAAGTTTTTACTCAAATTTCAAGTAGGAGTACTCGTTGGGAAAAAAAATTAATTCCCCATCCAAGCAGTACCCATGTTACATACTTTTAATAGACCCTGCTACATGAAAAATGAGAAATACATGAAAAAACATGATTCCAATCACATTTTTCATGTATTTCTCATTTTTCATGGAGTAGGATCCTTCAAAAGTATGCAACGTGGGCACTCCTTGGATGAGGAATTGAATTTTGCATCCAATGAGTACTCCCTCTTGAAATTTGAGTAAAACCTTTGGGAGATAAGTTGAAAATACAAGTTGAAAAAATAGTTTTTTCTTTTTTTCCTCCAAAATTTGATGATGTAATCAAATCTTATTTTATTATTTCCACTATTATTTTACAATTTCCTTAGGAGGCCCATTTTAGACCTCAAAATTCCCCTAATGCTCTGAGAATTTTTTGGGTCCTCCATCTCTGCTACAAGGTTCTTCACCATCATCATCAAGAACTCTCTTTGTTCTTGGTTACAACCATCAATTGTATACATCATCACTACTACCTGTAATCAGTAATTAATTAAAAAAAGACAATTACTTCACTATCCAAATATATGTTGAAAATGCATCACTATTGTTGCAATATTTTCTGTTGGCTCTACTTTCAATGTTACAGTCTTTTAGTGTCCTCAATAATATTTTCAAATTTTATTATGCTCCATGCTTCTACAGCAAACTCTAAACTTTAATGTCTTCCTTTATTTTTAGATTCCAATTATGTTTTGGTGTGGACTCATCTTCGTTAAAATTTTTATATTCCTCCTCTAAGAGTTGTCAAGCTAAAGAGATTTCCAGGATTTGATACCACTTGATACAGTAGGATTCACACCGGATTCCAATATCACTATTCTACCCCTCCATATAACAATGCATCTGACTGTTTACCATATTTAATGCCCAACAATGAAAAATAACCACACAACTCGGTAATACAAAAGTAGGCCAAAATGGGATTTCAAAATCGACACACAGTCTTTCAAACTTCATTTTTTTTTTATCATTTTCTCTGAAATAATTTCACAACATTTTCTTTCAAATAAACTGCGAAGTCGCTATAGAATAATTTCATAGTGTCATTCACTACAAAATAATTTCATAGTGCTCATTTAAAATTATGTATATCAATTTTTTGGAAGCCGAAACGACTCGACCCTTTTCCTAATCAAATCTCCGATACCTTAACTTTCTTCTTAAGATAATAAAAAAATTATTTTTCCTTTCTTCGCCTAGTTTGCAATGCTATTAGAGATTTTCCAATAATAAAAAATTAAAGAAAAAAAATCAGTAAAAAAGGACATGACATTATTCCCAAACAAGGTGCTCTATTCTACTATAACAACACTTGAATTGTTATAAGAACCATTCATTCCATGATCGTTCTATAATTTTAAGATTGGCAAGAATAATCATAAAATGACAACATCAAACCACTTTGGAGCCTAGGATCTAGCCCTCCTAAAATCATAGAGGGATCTTTCTGTAGGATTTATCTTTGTTTATAATGTTTTATGATATTAGGCTAGTTAAACTAATTGTGAAGGTTGCTTTTTGATTGACAATTTTGGTTGGATTATGGTATCTCTTAAACTATTTCCATTGGGCTATGGAGTAACAACAAGCTAGGTGGTTGAATCAATTTTCCTAGAGAAATTACAAGGCAAGCTAATTGTATTTACTAGATCTTTATAATAGAGTGAAATTATGGAATCAATAAAAGTGATTTTAGTAGTGGTTTAAAAGCAATTGAGTATTCTTAAACTAGACATCAAAAGAGAAATACTTATATTGTAAACACAACCAAAATTAAGGGAGCAGAAAATCTCAATCTTCATATTTATGTTTTACAACTAGAATTTAAATGATACATAGAAAGAAATAACAGTGGAAAACATTAAACATGGTAAAGAAAAGACATCACCAGGAAAATACAACACAAGAATCTTGAAAAATGGTATTTTATTATTGATGCTCCAGCTCCAAAATTACAATGCTCCAATAGAAAAAATCTTACAATCTAGGTTCCAACCCCTGATACTGAACAGAAATGAATTATTTAACTAATTCCTAGTGATAACTGTATCAAAATAGGAAATATGCTATTTATTACACTGAACTGAAAATTGACAAATGTGACCACTGCGTGGACACGTTAGAATAACTGTGGCATGTGGTTGTTATCTACATAAAGTCGTTACTTTGTTGTAGTATTTTGCTATGCTCGTAGATCTAAGGTTGATATGTTGAAATGATACACTATTTTGCGAAATTAATTAATGAGATGAGGTGGATGTTCCATTGTTGTGTTGAGTTGTCACCCTTCCTAGTAGACACATAACTTCTCCCATTCCTTTGGATTCAGAATCTTGATTCTAATTAGCTTCATGTAGATTTCATCAGTTTCTGTGTATTTCATGAAAGTTGGCCTTAACTGGAAAATATCCTTGATTTCATGTTGAATGTATAGATCATTATCCATAGTCTCTAAGAAGGCTCTTCCAGTCGTTGAACCTTTGGTTCCTGCAAATTTTGTAGTATCTTTGGCAATCTCCTTCAATTTTTTGACATAATTAGTCCTGTGCATGAGCTTGTCATTGATCACAAAAAGAGAAGGCAATCCACTTCTGATCAATGGTTCAAGTCTATTGAAGAATCTGTTGACACCAATCTGTAGTTGATGACATTTTTCTTCTACCTGTGTAACCAAACTCTTTTTGTTTAGTACTTTCTTGACCTCCAAGATGGTTTTTGTCCTGTCCTCCACTCCCAATGGTTCCAATTCAAAATTACTATTGGAATTCAATAATTTGATGATGTTGTTGGTAGTTTCAGGCATCCCTGTCATCTCTCTGTTGGCTTTGTCAATGGCAACACTCACTAATCCAATTACATCTCTCTGTTAAAAAAATATTTGGATGGAGGGCCATATCTCATTCATGGACTCAATAATACTAGTCCAAATAATTTCCTTGGCTTGGCCAATGGTCTGTCCAATAGTGGTTTCACTCTCTTCCTTGATCAATTTCTCAATCTGCTTCAGGGCCCTCTGTATCTCAATCTCATGGACATTATCTGATCTTTTCTTCAAATCCTTCAGATTTTTTATTTCTGCTTCAAGCTTTTTAATCTTTGTTGTTTGAAGGGTCATGTTCTCCATATATTTTTCTAATTGCTCTGCACCACTTGATGTGCCTATGGTTGATGGTGTTTTTGTAGGAATGGATGCAATTGGAACAACCTATAATGGAACAATGGCTATTTATGCACTCTCCTTATATTTCACTAGTTTTTCCATCTCTATCTCCATTTGTTTCAACTATTCAGACTACTCCATGATCAATTTCATCATCTCAGCATTTTGTGCTTCATTTTGTTCAATGTATTTTTTCAAGGGGTCTTCAGTTTCTAACAATTTGAGCTGTTTCTTGAGGGCTGCCATATCAACATTCTTTTTCTTCAATATTTCTTCTCCATAAAGATTTTATCCTTGAATTCTTAGCTAGACAAGAGTTCTTCTACATATTTAGTTGCAATTGGACATTGGCTAAAGATACATGTAGTTTAGAAACTCATGGCAGTGCTGGTCAAAGTGGAGGAAATCATTTCTCCAGGTTGCTTATGCATCTCCATATGATCTATTGGATGGATATCTTTTACATCGAACTCAAAAGCAGTGTGCTTGTAGTCTGTAGGTGTTTTGGGCTGGGAGATCTGTGATTGTAAGAATACCATTCTCATTTTCCCTTTCTCCAAATCAAAGGCTAATAAAAGCCTACTCTGTGTACTTCTTTTCTGTTTCCATAATTTATTGTAGGTGTTGGTTTTGAGAATTTCATTCTTCCTCTTGATCTCTTTGAATGTATCAAATATGTCTTCCTTATTTCCTCCTATAGTAGCAGTAGATGTGGGAATTTGAAATTTATGATGTTGGAATCGAATGGTGGCTGCAGATGTTGAAAATATTGTTTGGCCACCTTCTGGAGAAGATCTTGGAGAATCCCTAATTGTAATGACTATCTGCTACTCCTTTTCACTACTATGGTCAATGTTAGGTCCCTATATTACTAGTATAGTCCCTTATTGTTGTTAGTGTGACCCCCTTATTGTTATTATTGTACCCTTGTAACCCCCATATTGTTATTATTGTGCCCTTAAATTATTATTGTTAGGTCGGCTAGGATTACATTGTGGCCCCACTAGGATTACAATGTGGCCCCATGGACTCCTATATATAGAAAGGAGGTTTTGTAATTTGTATCATCCAAGAATTGTTCATTAATTTAATGTATTGGAGGTTTCCCCCTCGAAGTGGCTTATTTATATGGCGTTGATATCTCTTGTTTCACAACAATTGGTATCAGAGCTTTGAGATTCTAGGGTTTCACTGCTCCAAATAGGTCAGCGTGGAATTTTCACTATAACGTTTTTTATACGAAGGTTCAAAATCAGAAATTTTTAGAGTACAAAGCCAAAATCCTGAGGAACATCTTCACAAAATTTCACAGCTTGGTTCGCAATATTTTTGAAGTTATGATCTGTGCAAGTTAGGTCATTTTGCAGGCTCCTGAATTTAACCTAAATAGGTCATTGTGGTATTTTCGTAATAAATTATTTTCTACAAAGGTTCGGAAGCTGAAATTTTTAGAGTGAAAATGCCAAAATCCTGAGGAACATCATCACAAAATTTTAGATATTGGTTCACAATATTGACAGAGATATGATCTGTGGAAGTTAGGGATTTTTGAGGCTTCTGAATTTCATCTCAAAGAGGTGATCGTGGGAAAATATTCATAGCTCTCTCTCTGAGCATCGGATTGGAATGATGTAAAAAGTGGTCGCAATTACACAGACTGTAGTTTTAATTCTATCAATTTCAAAGCCAAAGGAGGAAACAATGACACGTGGTAAGTCGTACAAGTTCGATCTACTGAGCCAGTCCAAAATTGGGTCATTGTGGGAGATTGGATATAACTTTGCCTTGAAGAATCCAAATCAGATCAGACCTATGGAATTTGAAAGAAGCTTCAGAGGGCTACTACAGGGCTGAATTTTAGATATTTAGGATCTACAATTATAGAGATAATTCAATTTCAATATAGAGCTCCTCAAAAGCAAGTAAAAGGTGTGTATTTTTTTTTCATATTTCATAAGTCTTGTTTGAAGAATCAAGTTGAATTGATTCCAAGGGCATATTGTAGAATAGATATTAGTATTGGATTTTAAAATGGCCCCTAAGAAGAATTCAACACCCATTAAGCCTTTATAAGGCTCTACTATGACTCATGAAGACGAATAATGGCAACATGACATATGAAAATTACAAGAGCAAGTGCAACAAATTTCGCTCTTGCAAAGAACAAAAAAAAATGAAATGGAAGTTTTGAAGAAAGGCATGGAAACTAATATGGATGGTTTGAAGAAAGGCGTGGAAGATAAGATGAATGGTTTGGAAGCTAAGATGGATGACATGGAAGCTAAGATCGATGAAAAAATGAAAGACAACATGGAAAACATGAAGAAGGATCTAAAAGTAGACATCGAAGGTTTGGCAAAGTTTATACAAGAAATGTTTCCTAATGGTGAAAAGATAGTAGAGGAAACTCATGATAAGAACAAAATAAATGCTAATCGTGATTTCATGAAATTTACTGTTGGAGGGAAGAACCACCATATTCCAAAAATGGATATGAGGAAGTTTGATGGAAAGGATCTTGTAACATGGATACTATAGATGGAGCAATATTTTGATCTCAATAATGTGCAAAACACACAAAAGGTACGCATTGCAACTTTACATTTAGAAAAAAATAAATTTGTATGGTATCGATGGCTTTTCTCTCATAAAAAAATCGTCACTTGGTCAATTTTTACAGAGGAAATGATAGCACATTATGAGGATATTGAGAGCAACACCTTCTTTAGCCAATTGATAAATCTCAAACAAAAGGGTTTAGTGGGGGAGCATATTGAGGACTTCCAAAAATTGAATATAAGGGTAACTGATATTTCAGAGGAACACAGGATTGATCTCTTCATAGGTACTTTATGGATATCATCCACCATCCATCACATCATATTTAAGAGAAAATTTGAAAGTTCAAGCAGTGGAAGATCACATTGAGCATCAAAAAGAAGTTCTCCAACTCCTAAAGGATAACCTGAATTTGGCACAAAATTGAATGAAACAATAGGCAAATCAACATCGCAGCGAGATAATTTTTGATGTAGGAGACTGGGTATTTTTATGGCTACAACCATACAAACGAATGCCCCTCAAGCAAGCTAAGAAGGATAATAAATTATCACCAATGTATTATGGTACTTACAAGGTGTTGCAAAAGATTGGTACTATGGCATACAAATTGGAGCTTCCTGCATCTTCACGAGTGCATCCAATTTTCCATGTTTCATGCTTAAAGAAGGTTATAGGTGAAAATATTCCTGTTCAAACAATATTGCCAGAACTTGACGAGGAAGGAAAAATCATATTGGAACCTGAAGTGGTCATGGAAACAAGAACTTGAAAGCTACGAAATCGATCAATTTCAAAGTATCTCATCAAGTGGAAGAACTTACCTACTGAATATTCTACATGGGAGGATGAGAATTTTATACAGAAGCACCCAGATCTACTCAAGCGTTGAGGACAACACTTTTTTGAAGGAGAGGGGCATGTTAGGTCCCTATATTACTAGTATAGTCTCTTATTGTTGTTAGTGTAACCCCCTTATTGTTATTATTGTACCCCTATATCCCCCATATTGTTATTATTGTGCCCTTAAATTATTATTTTTAGGTCGGCTAGGATTAAATTGTGGCCCCACTAGGATTACAATGTGGCCGCATGGACCTCCCGGATGCGGGTGTTTAAGAAGCCCTGTACGTTGGCGCGTGGGGAGATATGGTGGGTTGGTGTGTGGACTGGTGCCACCGCCACCCAGCTCATTGCGCTTCTCTGTATTAATAATCCTGCTTTCAATTTTAATGCCGCATTAATGCCGCGCGTCCTCCCAAGACAGCCTCACTGCTTTACTAACATGGTGCCTCATTCTCCTTGCATTTCTGCACCTCCTCTGCGGGCTTGTTGTTCCAAGGTGGCAATTGAACCTTGGAATCGGTCTGGCTCTGGAAAGAGATGCGCTCTTGTTTGCTGCTTTGAGTTGGTGCCTGGTATCCATTTCACTCGCAGCCCTCTCTGCAACTTCCAGTTCATTTCGCATTTTTATTATGACTCTGCTCCTCTAGCTGATACTCCCTTGCCTTCTTCTGAGGTCCATGCTTCCCGCCTCTGCTCAGACGATTCGCACTGTGACTTGATTGCCAATTGCAATATGCCTAGACTCCGCCATCGTTTGAGGTCCAGAAGAGGTGCCAGTCATGGGTAGATTTCCCGTATGCCCTCATCCTCCAACTCTATATCGACCTCTCAATCCTCTAAGTTGCTCTCAGGACGTTATCCTGTTACTAGGAGTGGCCGAGGCCAGAGGTCTGAGCGTTCTCTTTCTGCCCGGGTCACCTCCCAAACCCTTCCTTCTCTTTCTTCCCCCCCTGCTCATTCTCACAGTGCTCAAGTCTGCATTCCTTGTGCTCACTGTAACTCCACCATGATTGCCAATATCACCTTTGATATTCATGTTGACACTGCGCATGAGAATTTCTAGGCTTTGGATAAGCCAAAGGAGATGAGATTTAACGATATTTGGTCCACACCTCTTTTCGTCAGCCTGAAGTGAGTGGATATCTGCAGTAGCGAGGTTCCTGGTAAAAGCAGCCCTGGTGGCCCGAGCAATTCTAAGGGTGGAGGTTCTACGGACAACAACGATCTCCAGAAGAAGGATGAAGACACCCATGACTATGGATGTCGTATCATTGAAGAAAAGTCTTCTGACTAACAGGATTCCTAAAATCACCTCCTCCTTCAGGTTTTTGACTGTTACTCGTCTGTTTGGGTTTGTTTTTTTGTGCTTCGGGTCTTATGTTTTATCATCTTTTATCTCTGTTCCTACGTCTCATAGCCAGTTTCCCCTACGTGGGCAGCTTTTCAATGCTTGTCAGTATTTATATAGGGTTATTGGTCTATTTTTTGAAAATTTTTGGTTAGTTATAAGTTTTTCAATGGACAGATTGCCGCTTCACTGGGCAAGAACTTCGAAGGCTGAGACCTCTCTGTAATTTTTGTATCAATAATAGGAGTAGACCAATTCATAAAAAAAAAATGTGGCCCCATGGACTCCTATATATAGAAAGGAGGTTTTGTAATTTGTATCATCCAAGAATTTCTCATTAATGTAATGTATTGGAGGTTTCCCCCTCAAAGTGGCTTATTTCTAAGGCGTTGATATCTCTTTTCTTCTATTTTTGGAGCTGGTTTCACAACAGTCAATGTCCATGTGGAATCTAGCTCTCTTTCTATGATTATTCTTAAATTCTTTGCTTGATGTATCAGTCTCCATATTAGACTTCTCATCTCTTGGCCTCTTCCCTACTTTCTATTTCTCTTGTTCCTTTCGCATGTCTTCTTTATCTTTTGTAGTCTTCTTTTCCTATGGAGTGGGGGTTTGAATGTTGGAGGTGGAGATCACCTTTTCTTCAGCTTCATGCAATGTATTTGCTGCCCACTCTGCTTGATTCATGTGTTTTTCTATCTCAGGCCCGTGTGTATTGATGTATGGTGTTGATTTGTTCTCCACCCTTTTCTTGGAGATGATCCCCAATTGGTCATAAGACCAAGTGAAACTATGACTAAATTTCATCTCCTTCAACATCTTATCAGCCTCTTCCCCTGCTGCTCTACTGTTGAAAATAAAAGGACCAATTTGGGACTTGATCCTAAATTGGGATTTCTTATTGGTAGAGACAAAGTGGACTTCATTTGCATTTATCATTTGTCTTATGTATTCCTAGGCAAAGATCCTCATTAGGAGGAACTTTGACAGCTTGTTGGGGGCCAATTCACATCCATAGATTATGATCTATATATAATTTTTGTACAAGTAAAAATCTCCTATTCTCACTTGATTTGACAACTTCATAATCTTCTTGATTTATTCACTAACCCTTGGCTCTGTTGCACTGTTGAGTACATTCATTGTTGGATGCACAAATGAATCCACAAAAGTCTTGTATGTATAATTATTCTGCTCCTTCATTAGTAAAGTGGTCCAAAAGATGAATGAATGAGGCTGAGAGTCATCATTAAGCTTTTTAATCTCAAATTGGAATTGGCTAGCCTGAAAATAAACAAACATATATACCAAAAATAAAGTCTATTTGAACACTTCCTCTGTGTGAAACTTTAATAATTGATCATGGATGTCATTAACAAGGAACTGGGAAAATTTGAACATGATTGAGGGCTTAGAATCTGAAGAAATAATGGACAGAAAAACAATTATGGCTTCATCTACCCACTAATATGTATGATACCCTAGAAAATATGAAAAGAAAGTAACAATATGTTGGGTCCTATCAGGGAAAGTAGTTTAAGTATATTGAGGATTCTTTTTAGGCATGGAGGAATTAATGGCCATGAAAAGCTCTAGAGTTTTAGCTCTGTTGGAAAAGTCCAGTTTCTGATATAGTTCTCTAAGAGATTCATAAGAGAAAGGGATAGTTTCTTCAATAGTAGGGGCCTGCATCATCTTTTGAATTGATTGGGCATTAATAGTAAACATAACCTCTCCTGTTGGGGTTACCACAACTCTTTGATTGATGTCATAACAAGCATGAAATTTCCTAATGAGCTCAGGATAGTTATGGGTCTTTGGGAAAATGTAATATGGAAGTTTGGTTTCCCATAATCCTATGTCATCAACCTCATCTAATAGTTTATCCTCAAGCCAATAGTAGACATCGAATAAATCAAAACCTGACACTGTCTCGTGGATCTTATAATCTCTATCAGCCAAAGCCACATGATCCAGGTCTACCTGAAGGTAGACCATAGAATTGAAGGGTTTTTTATCCTCCTTTGGGGGCATTTTGTCTTCTGTGAATAATCTGGTGTGCTTGTGACTATTGCAGAGAAGAATGGGAGAAAATAAATAGTGAATTTAGAAAGGGAAATGTTGTAGATCGGAAATGGGGAAGGGAAATATTGGAAAGGGAGTTCTGATCTATCTGTAGAGAAATGATAGCTTTCTGCTGATAATTGAACACTTTTTTGCATGTGTCTTTGCTATGAAAGATCTAAAATTGAACACCTGGAACAATAGAATGCAAATACAATCGTAAACCTTTCCACAGGTGAAGAATTTTGGTTTTATAGCATGATTGGGCGACCGTTTGACATGGCGCGGGCCCGTTGGATAACAACCTGAACCATTAATTGTCCAATAAGCTATTTTGCAGGAGCATATTTGATAGGATGGAGGGGAAATGCAGGTGGAGTCGTAGCGCAACAGTAATGGGCGATGGTCACAAAACGGTTATGGGCACAATGGTTTAGTTTGCAGCGAAAACAAATTTTCGAAGGGGGGTGCTCCTGGTAAGTGGTAATGAGTGGGGGGGGGTGTGAATTCATTGGCGGGTGACACGTAGCAGCGGAAGCAGTTTGGAATACCATTTATTTCGGACCCCAAACCCCCCCCCCCCTGCGACGTTAATGTTTGGAGGATGAGGGGGGGTCGAAAAGTGTCGTGGGTTGTCAAATGAATAGCTAAGTGTGGGGATGAGATGAAAGGTGAGTGGTGTTTAGTGAATATGTGACGTGTTATTAGATGGTCAGGTTGGGTGTGTTTAATGAAGAATATGGACAAAAACATAAGGTTTAGGGACTTAGGAGATGGGAGCATATGACATAAATATGTCAAAATATGGTTAGTCCCGAAACTTAGGTTTAAAACCTCTTTACCTTTCAATTTTTATCTTTTAATCAAGAACCCATGAACTCTTCTAGGATAAGCATTTGAAATATATTTCATCTTTCCTCCATTCTTCTTTCTTTTCTTCATACCTACCTACCCAGACTATAAATATAACCTCTTTTGTTCTTTTGCAGGGTGCATTTGGACTTGCAGACCCTAAATCATTTTTTTTATTTAAATCCTAACCTAACATCTACCCTTATTTCTCCCATTGACTTAGATTAAACTGTTGAGTTAATTTCATTTCTACCTATCTACTGATATGCCAAGATTCAAAAGTTTTCCAAATCTTTATTTTCTAACCTATTCAACAGAAATTTAAAATTGTAAAATCATGCTTAAAATTTATGATTGAACAAACCTATCTAATGAGTAGTGGAATTTTGATTTGTAGCACTTTAAGTATTATTTGTTTTGGGGTTTTATTTTCTTTTTATTTTTTTATTTTTCTCTTTTTATTTTTTCTTTATACCCTATTTTATTTTTCATATATTTATGGAAATCACTTGAATATTGAAAATCATTCTCAATATGAAATTGCAAAGAAGATAAAATATCCAATCACCTTGAGATCCTATGATTTATAGGATACTAAAATTGGCTTCATCTGATTCCTTTTTCTGTTTTATGACTACTCATCAAACTAGGCTTAGGGCCTTCTATTTGAGCTTCAACCTTGATTAATGAATTATTCAAAACATGAACTGTAAAACTGTGGTATTTACAATGATGAAAGGCCGACCTGAATTTTTAAGAGAAATAATGTTTCAACATCCTGTCATTGACAGGACCTCCAGGAAAATCTATACCATCCAACTCTTTAAGAAAGTATGCATTGTTTCCTCTGAAAGCATCAATGATGTATGGCCCTTGCCAAATATTGTCAAACTTTCCATGTTTTCCTTTTTCTTCTCTTCTGGAATCCCATTTCAGAACTTTGTCTCCTAAATTAAAATCATTAGCCTTTGTTTTCTTATCAGAAATCTTCTTGATATTCTCTTGAATCACTTGAGTTATGTTATACACTTCCTTTCTAGATTGCTGCAACTGAATGGTTTCATTGATCCTTCTCTGTATATCATTTGGTTCAGCTTGAATTTCCTGAATAATCTTCATGACTGGAACTACTAGAGAAGAAGGAAAAACTACATCCATTCCATAAACCAATTGGTATGGGGACATGCCAATTGAATTTTTGGTAGTAAGTCTATCAACCCAAATATCATTGATTAACTTTTTGTGCCATGATTTCTTGTTATCTTCCAAGAGTTTTTTTTATGATATTTACCAAAATTTTGTTTGAAGATTCAACCAATCCATTACCCTGAGCGTAATAGGCTGTTGAATGCCCAAAATTTATATGATACATGTTAGCACTGAAAATGTTAATGGTGTAATCACCATTGTGTCACTGTTTTCAATTTTTTTTTAATGTCCTAGTCCATGTCCAAGTTTGAGTCATTTCCAATAAAGGTAAAAAAGAGTCCTAACATCAAGGTATTTTTAAGTGAATAGGTGTATTTAGTGTTTTAGAGTCACAAAATAAGTTAAAATCAATATTTTGACTTATGTTAGTGTCGAAGGTCACTCGTTGTTTGGGTAATAAAGTTGCAGTCATATTGTCTAGAATAATAGCTACCTTTGTTGTGATTTCATTGTCAAAACAGTAATGCAATAAAGGGCAGCTATTTCTCAGAATTGAAAGTTATATATTTCACACAATGAAAAGCGTAGCTATTTCACTGAGATTTTGGTTATCTCAATTCAGAGGTAAAGACAGTTGTTCATCAAGCATATAAGAGTAGCAGAGAATGTTTAGAGGCAAGGACTATTCATATTTGAATATCATTGAAAACCCTTATGCTATGAATATAATTATTCTTTTAATTAAGATTAATTATTATTCGATCAAGGGGATTATTATTAATGAATGGTTAATTTACCTAGGTTGCTAACCTGTAGCTATTTCACCTAAGACAAGAAGAAATCATAGTATGAGGAATACGGCATTTAATGATAATGTGGAGTGTGAAGCTTAGTGGGATGATTTGGAACTTGTTTTTGAATTATTTAAAAACATGTCATTAATCCTCACCATAATTTCAGACGCAAAATTAGAGAAGAGAGCTCGGTGTTCACTCAACTTAAGTCCTCTGTGCAGGCTACAAGTAAATAGAGACCACTCCTCCAGCAAGCAGTTTTAGTTTCCAAAGCAGGAAAATCAAGGCTTCATGGACAGTATTGGAACCAAAGTTCAAAAGTTGTGTTTGTGAGTAGTTTAGCTATTGGAAAAATGGGGAAGGAAGGAAATGTCAATAGGTTAGAGCTAGCTAATACAATATTCGTGGATGATAGGGCTAAATCACAGTACAAATCTACTGGTTGGTATAAATTCCTGCAAAAATTTTCTAGGGAGAATGTGGCTCTAACTCAGGATTTTTCCAACACTTTTGATGGTGAAAAGGTCAAGTGAGGCAAAAAAATTCAACATTTTTGAGGCCATCATAGCTTGTGAAACTCAAACTTCTACAACCGATGAACGAAGGTTTAAAAGCAAAGCACTGCCTGAAGAAGTAAGTTCTTACCTTAAGCCCGAATATGCTAATATTAAGTGGAATCCAACTACTCACATATCTTGTTTTAAGGCTGAATGGCAGCATTTTATTACCTTAGTATAAAAATACATCACATGCGAAGGGATTTTTTTTCTATTCATCGTTATCAAATAATATTCCTTTCTCACATCTTAGGACATAAACCTCTGAATATACCCTATTTTTTGTATAAATATCTGCTCAAAATGTCCCTAAATCTACAAAAAATTCCAAACTACTCCTTGCACAATTTGTATCACAGAGGGTTGATTAAAATTTTAATTGTTTATCATCTCAGAAAAAATAAATTACTTGGGATATGTTTTTCAGAGAGGAAGGGTTTGGTAGCATTAATTCCAGAAGAAGGGTAGGGAGGCCAAAGAAAAAAGACATCCATGAGAAAACCAATGTTGCCCTTGTTTCACATAGTTCACCATCTAAATTTGTACATTCATCAGTCTTCTCTCAAATGAACCCTACCTCTATCTCAGCCAAAAGGCTAACCAGAAGCTAAAGTATAAAGTCTGCAAATCCTATTCCAATGCCATAAGTATCACCAGTTGATAAAGTTCATGTTAGTAGCTCACCTAGGGAACCCCAAACCCTAAGGTCTTTCATGGATGAATATAAGAAGAAACTACAACAGAAAAATGAAAAGTCTCCTAAGAAGCCTATATCAAAGGACAAAGAAAAAATTTCCTCCTCTTCACGAAGCCATCCTAAGAAGAAACTTTTCATGGCAGAAGAACCAGTGGAAGTCAACCCTGGTATGAAAATTTCAAGCCATGTTCCTGAGTCATCTCATCAAGTACAACCAAGTAGTGGTACTTCTCTCATAGAGTCCACTCTCTCACATGTTTTTATTTCTCTCAAGAAAGAAAAACAAAAAATTTCAGACCCTGTCATAGAAGAAGATCCCACTTTGGCTAAATTAGTTCCTCCATTTTTTCTTCAATCAAGAAGAGGAAGAAAAATGAGATACACTCCTATTCCTCCTATGAAGACATCAATGACCCTGAGTACATAGAATCAGAAGATGAGGAGGCAGAGTCTAGTAAATTCATACATGGAGGTAAGAGGTCCATATTCATCCCCAATCCCTATGTCAAGGGACCTCATACTAGACCCAAAAATAAACTCAGGATGAGCAAAAGGTTGATTGCCAATCCTAAATTAAGATATGAAATTATCAACATTGAAGAGAGCCCAGAAGATAAAATTGAAAGGAAGAAAAAGACTTAGTCAAAGAGTAAAGCACAAAGAAATAGGTCTGATAAGAGGGTGACTAAATCAGAGGCCATCATTATTTTTTCCTCTATCCCGGACCTCTGATAAATGAATAAGTACATGGCTACTTTGGAGAAATTTTTTGGGTTAATGTTCCATGTTTTCCGGATATAGCTACCTTTTCTGCGAAGGTAGAAATTATTTTGAAATATCAGCATGTAATGGAAAGGGGATACTTTTTGGTTTGAATCATGATGGCGACATTAAACAAGTGAAGTGGAGGAGTTTTTTCAGTTGCAATGGATGTTGCCAGGTGTCATGTATCAAGTCTTCTTCGAAATACCATGGTTCTATTTTACACATTTGAAGGAGACTTCCACATGTCATTCCCACTGTTTTTACACTTTTTTATGAAGATTGGTTGCACCAGAACAGGAGAGTGGTCTTCAAATAGGCTTCCACCTCATACAACCATTTTGGAGTGATAGCCTTCATGATGCCTTCATGATGTTTATCTTGTTTTTAATATAGAACTTTGTATTTAAGATTAGGGATAAGCCTCACCTCTTGCACGAGGTTGTAATGAATTTTAAAATAGATTTACCTTTTTCTTTAGAGATGACAGTATCATATTTTGTATATATATGCCAAACTGATATGAAGAAAATTTTGGTGGTTTTATAACTTTTGACTCATATGATCTGCAATATTTTTTTTGAATGAAATGGAATGATACTATTGAGGGCTTATTACCAATTTGTTGTGTGTATTGTCAACTTTACATGTGTTTCCATTTCTCCTTTCTTTTAGTTACAATTTTCAAATCATTATGCTATTATGTGTTCCTATCAGTCTCTTAAACATGTTCTGTGTTTTATCAGTTTTTTTTAGTCTCACACAGTGAGAATTCCCGGTAAAATAAATGTTATAACATTGGAGGAGCATCACTCATGATAGCTATTCTTCATGACATTTCAGTGAGAATCTTGTTAGACTAGAAATAGCTTTCTCTTAATGGAATATTGTCAAACTGCTACTTTTGTGAATTTCTTCCAAATGCAGTAGATTTATGTTTTACATACCTACTATTTCCTCTCTCATCTTAAAATTTCCTCTCCTCATAGGCTACAAACTTTCACTATGCTACCACGTCAAGTTACAATACCCTCATTAGTAGAACTATGGATTTGAATGAAATATCTTTTCAGTGAATCAGAGTTTATACCACCTACCAATCTCATAAAACAAATCATTAAATTTCCTTAGAGTTTAGGATGTGTCTGGTCAGGTGCTTGCTGTAGTTTAAGTGTTGATTCCAGCACCAACATATTTTGGTGCATCTGTCGGGAGACGAAGGCCTTGTAATAAAGTATTCTCCCGAGTCTATTGTTATGAAGTGCTGATAATCAGTTCTTGATGGTGAACAAGAATTGGTGACCTGAATAAGACTGCAATTTTTTCCACCTGGTGACTCCACAAAGAGGAAGAGGGGTTTCAAGACCTCCTTCTACAAGGAGGAATTAGAGATCTCCAACTGTGACTCTAGTTGCTGACCCAGAGATGATCACTGAAGATGAAAAAGGAAAAAAGAAACTAGTTGAAGCCACATCTTAGTCAGTGAAGGTGGTACACAGAAAGTACGTTCCAAAGAAAAAGGTACCTTAATCTACTTTAGAATCAAAAGAGGTTTTAGTTTCAAAAGATTCTGCTAAAAAATCTCAAGTTGAAGCTACTCCCCTAGAAAATAAAGTGGATGTTGTTAACCTAGGCTCAGCTGAATTTTTTTCTTACTCGTCACCTAGTAAATTTGAAATAAGTATTGTTCTAGTCAAAGAGGAAGAAACTAAATTTCTAAGTGTTGATAAGAAATCAGAAGAGTTTGTGCAAACTGAAGGGGAATTTGAACAATTATTGGCTATTGCACCTTTTCTTGATAGGGATTTTTTGACTGAAGAAGACTTGAAGACTATTTTAAATTTCCTTCAAAATCATCCTAAATACCAGTCTCTTATCACCCCTCAGCAAGAGTATTTTCATTTTTCTCCAAATCCAGCGGTTGGGTCATCTTCCTCTCATCCACTTGAAGAGATTGTACCTGAAGGTGTTACTTTTAACTTATTGGATTTCCTTGCTTAGCAAAATAAAGCTGAATTAACTCCATCCCCTCAAGAAAAAAATTTAGATACTGATTCTCCTACTGAAGGATAATTCAATACATCCTCTGTTCATCTTTTTGAAAACCCACTCTTTTCAGTTCCAAAGCCTGAAAAATTAGCTCAAGATCCCCAATTTTCTGCTGTCCTAAATCAGAATCAGAATTCACCAATTGTAATTCCTATTTCCCAAACACCTACATTAGTTGTCCATCAGCAAAATATGGCCCAACCTGCCCTTACAAGGATGCAGAAAATAGTGGTTGCGAGATATGCGCCACTTGTTGACTCCCTCAACCCTTGCATCCACTTCCCCAAGGAGATTACTTGAAATGTCTTCCAAAATACACTAGGGAGGGAGAAGGAGTTTCTGTCGAGGAAAATTTAGTGGATTTGTATAGTTATGATGATAATCAAAATATTGAACATGAAGATTTCTGGTCAAGACTCTTTGCTCAGAGCTTGGATGGTGAATCTCGTAAATGGTTTAGAATTTTGGCTCCAAATTCAATAATAGGAATTGATGAATTAGAAGAGATATTTGTGAAGCATTGGGGTGATAAGAAAGAATATGTCTATTATCTTACAGATTTTGGAACCCTGAAGAATAAGGCAGATGAGTCATTAGCTTATTTTAATAAGAGGTTTAATAAGATTTATCAGAAAATTCCTGAAGAAATTAAACCGACTAAGACTACAGATATGATAGATTTTGAAAATGATTTAGATTTTGAGTTTGATTTATGGTTGAGGGATGAAAAATCACATACATTGACAAGTATGCAAGATGCTCCAATTGGAGTGCAGTCTAATCTCGTGGCTTCTAATAAATTAAAAATGGAGGAAGAAAAGGTAGCAAAATACAAAAAGAAGATGAAAGAATAAAAACCTTCTTCTTCTAAGTCTCTTACAACATAAGAAAAGATCGATAAAATGTCTAATTTGATCAAGGAACTTGCCTCTAAGATGTCAAAATTAGAGGTAAAAAATAAACCAGCTGCTAGAGCCAATCAAAATGAAGCCAATAGAAATCAGGCTCCCTTCAGGAGGCCTTTTCAACCTCAAAAAATCCTACAGTGCCCAAGAAGGAATGATGATGATCAAAATGTTCAGCCTCCTTTGAATAATTTTTATGAAGAAGAAAATCAAGGAAATAAATAAGAAAATTAAGAAATAAACCTTGTGGGAGAGACTTCATAGTCAACATGTTTGACATTGTAGGAATATGAAGATCGATCAAGGATTTGTTTGTTTTCAGATGATGTGAATGCTCAAATTTGTGCACAGAATGATAAAAAACAACAAGAAGTTCAAAACAGAAATTACCCTTTGAGGTCCAAAGGTCCTGTTCAGTAGCCTCAACAAAAATTAGATTCAGATAAGCAAGCTGCTAAACAAAAGGCTAAGGTCAATGAGGTTCCTCCACCTCAAAATTCTGCCCCAATTGTTAAAATTACTACATAAAAGGAATTAGTTCCAATTTATTTCAGTTTCAAATCTGAATTGAATAAAATCAAAATTTCGGTCCCACTCCTGGAATTATTGAAAAATCTAGCATAAAAAGAGTCTTTTAAAAGTATGTTATAGCCTCCTCTCGCTCCTGATTTAGTCAACTTTGAGGATGAGCATCGCACTATTTATATAGGCTGTCATGTCTAAGACAAAAATGATGATAACTCACTGCCTTTCTACCTGTCACTCAATATACATGACAAATTGTTGCATAATTGTCTATTAGATTCTAGAACTTCCCACGATCCCATGCCAAAGAAAGTGATTGATGAATTGGGATTAGAGATCACCAAGAAATAGCATGACCTCTAAAATTTTGACTCCAAAAAATTCAAGTGTCTAGGAGTGATTAAGGACTTGGTTGTTTCCCTTACCCAGTTGCCTATGAAGAGCTTAGTGATGGAAATTATGGTTTCCGGCATTCCTTCTAGATTTGGGATGTTACTTTCTAGATATTGGTCGAAGAAATTGGGAGGTACCCTTTAGATGGACATGTCATATGCTACCATCCCAGTATTTGGAGGGGAATTCAGAAGGCTGTATAAGGAAACCCAAATGGTCTACATCATTAGTGATCAACACAATTCATCAAACCATCCCATATATGCTGAAGAAAAGGAATTGGGGTCATCAATTATGCACCTTGCTGCTGATGATAATGATTTCCAGCCTCAAATAAGTGAAAACAACACTTTCAAGGTACAGATGGGTAGCATTTAGAAGGAGGACAGATCTATAAATTGTACCTTGATGGAGCTTCGTCAAGAGAAGGATCAGGAGCTGGTGTAGTCCTGATTTCTCCTACTCAGTAGAAGGTAATCATATCATACAAACTGCAATTTTCTACCACTAACAACACTGCTGAGTATGAAGAACTTGTGTTGGGTATGAAGGCAGTGAAAGATCTAGGAGCATAACAGCTAATTGCTTTTTGTGATTTAGAGTTGGTGATTAAGAAGGCGAGAAACAATTACCAAGTTAAAAATTCCAAATTGAAGAATTATAGGAATGATGTCTGGGATTTGATTGAGCATTAATTTTCAGCATTTAATATAAATTTTATCACTAGAGAAGAAAACTAAATTGCTGAATCACTAGCTACTACAGCTAGTAATTTCAAAGTTCCTCTAGATGTCAAGGTAGCCTATGGTATTCAAATAAAAAACAGACCTTCAATTCCTGATAACATCAAACACTGGCAAGTATTTGAGGATGACAAGGAAATTCAGAAATTTTTAGAGTGTGCTGAAGAGTTTGTAGACATACAAATTGATTATGAGCAGGACATTGTTGAAAACCAAAATAACAGCCCTTTTAAGAAAACTATGGCTGGGAAGAAAATTATAGGTCTGAAAACTAACTCCTAAGGTTTTAGTTCCTTTAGAAGGACTATTTGATAATAATGATGTTTTTCTCAAGCTTGAAAGCAAATTTGATGGAGAGAGTACAATAGAATGTAACATTGGTATGGAAGATCAACCAAAATTAGTCATGGTGTCCAAATTCCTTTCTCTTGAAACCAAAACAAAATATATCAAACTGCTGAAAGAATTTGCTAATATTTTTGCATGGTCTTATAGTGAGTTGAAAACTTATGATACGAGCATAATGGAGCACAATATTCCTTTGAAAACAGATGCAAAGCTTGTAGCACAAAAAATCAGACACATCAATCCCATGATGCCCCCAGTCATTGAGAAAGCAATCAAAAAATTATGGGAAGAAAAGATAACTTTGACTTTGAGATTTTCTAACTGGGTAGCTAATATAGTCCCAGTCTGGAAAAAGAATGGAGAGATAATAATTCGTGTCAATTTTCGCAACCTGAATCAATGTTCATTGAAAGATAACTATCCACTACCCAAGATGGATTATATCTTGCAGAAGGTTGTAGGATCCAAAAGATTGTCAATGATTGATGGCTTTTTAGGCTATAATAAGATTTCAGTTGATAGGAAAGACAGAGAAAAGACAACATTTACCACACCCTGGGGAACATTCATGTACAACAAAATTCCATTTGGTCTGATGAATGCAAGAGCAACCTTTCAGCGGGAAATGGATATTTCCTTTGCGGAAGAAAAAGACAAATTTGTAGTCATCTATTTGAATGACATCATATTCTATTCAAAATCTGATGAAGACCACTTGAAACATTTGAAGCAAGTTTTTGAGAAATGAAAAAAAAATTGTTTGTCCTTAGACCCAAAAAAGTCATCTTTTGTTGTCCAAGAAGGTAAGTTATTGGGAAATATTGTAACATAAAGTGGCATATGTATTGATCCAGGAAGAGTAGAGGCTATTCATAAGATTTGTTTTCCAAGGAACAAAAAATAATTGCAGTCAGGGAAAATCAAATTTTTGAGGCGTTTTGTTCCTAACTTTGCAGAGTTGATCAAACACATAAATGTCTTGCTGAGAAAAGATGCAGAATTTAGGTGGCGAGATGAAGAAAATAATTCTTTTTCAACAATTAAATATGCTTTGACTGAAGCTCCAGTTTTTATTAGTCCTAAATTTGAAATCTATTTTCTGATTTTTTCATATGCTTCAAAAGAAACAATTGCAGTTGTCTTACTACAAAAGAACAAGGAAGGTTTAGAGCAGCCAATTTCGTTTTTTAGTCATGGTTTAAGGGATGCTGAATCAAAGTACAGCTTGACTGAAAAACAAGCATATGCACTAGTTAAGGATTTGAAGTCTTTTCGAATTTATGTGCTACATTCAAAAATAGTTTCTTTTGTGCCGATATCACTGTTAAAGATGTGTTGTTGTAGCTAGATACAAATGGCAGAAGGGGATGATGGCTGACCAAAATTCTAGAATTTGTTGTCGAAATCAAACCAACTAAATTGATAAAAGGTCAGGGCTTGGCTCGCTTGATGGTTGAATCTAACTGTAAAGCTTTAAATATGAATGTAGAGGCAATTGAAGGAGAATATGGATAAGGTATTGCTAATTATCCTAAAATATTTAATTCAGATTGGTACAAGGATATAGTATACTTTTTGTTAAATTTCAACTGTCCACCTGAAATGGAAAAGTCTAAAATGAGAGCTTTTAAATTGTTAGCTGTGAATTATTTCATTTTGGAAGAGCATATTTACTGGAAGGATCCTATTGGAGTATTATTAAGATTTGTAGATGAAGCAGAATCCCAGGAGATTATGACAGAGATACATGCAGGAGTGTGTGGAGGGAATTTGTATTGGAGATCCACTGCAAACAAAATCTTAAGAGTTGGCTACTATTGGCCAACTCTTTTCTTTGATGTTTTTTCAAAAGTTGGGAGTTATGTCAAATGTCATAAATTTGCTGGTAAATAGAAATTTCTACCATTACCTTTTATTCCTATTTCAGCAGATGTTCCTTTCCAGCAGTGGGGGCTAGACTTCATCGGTGAAATTCATCCACCTTCATCAGGAAAGAATACATGGATTCTCACAACTACAGACTATTTCACTAAATGGATTGAAGCTATACCAACTAGGAATAATATTGATACGGTAATTATCAAATTTCTGTTGGAAAAAATTATGTCAAGATTTGGTTGTCCACAAAAATTAGTAGCTGATAATGCAATGGAATTTTATTCCACCAAGATGTACAACTTCTTCTAGAAATATGGGATTGAATTGACTCATTCCATGCCTTATTACCCTCAAGGTAATGGATTAGCCGAGTAATCTAGTAAAATTTTGGTGAGGATCATTAAGAAAATGCTGCCTAAAAATAAGAGAAATTGGGACACTCAACTGATACATGCTCCATGGGAAGATAGAGTAAGTGGTAAAAAATCAGTTGGAATGTCTCCATTTCATCTTGTATATGGTACTGATGTTGTAATGCATTTGCAATTAGCTCTTCCTATGATGAAGTTACTTCAAGATGAAGTTTATAATGAAAATTCAGTCCAAAGGAGAATGCTACAGTTGATAGAGGCACACTAAATCAGAGAATCATTGCTGGAAAAAGTACATAAGTATCAGGCTAAAGTCAAATATGTTTTTGACAAAATATAAAATCAGTAGTTGTTTTAGGAGAATGATTTGGTGCTGCATTGGGATGGTAGGAGATAATACCATGGAAATCATGGTAAGTTTGAAAATTTGTGGGTTGTGCCATTTAGAAATGATGAAGTTTTGGAGAACAATACTTTCCTGCTCAAACATCTGGATGACGATCAACTGACTAGAGGCCTAGTCAATGGTCATTTCCTTAAGTATTTCTTTATTTAGTAAGTCAGTTGAGTCACTCCATTGTAAATATCCGATGTGATATGTCAATAAACTCCATGCCTAATTGTACTTATGTATGTATATGTGGTCAGTCTTGAGTCCAGTATGTCAATGGTCAATCCTAGTCTTTATTTTCAAGAAGTCTTTTGAGTTTCAAGAGTTTTTGAGGCACTGATTCTATAGTCCTTGAAGCCTCACAGGGAGGACTTCATCCCCAATAGGATTCATTGTTAGCATTGAAAATTTTAATAGTGTAATCACCATTGTGTCACTATTTTCAATTTTTTTGAAATGTTCTAGTCCATGTCCAATTTTGAGTCATTTCCAATAAAGGTAAAAAAGAGTCCCAACATCAAGGTATTTTTAAGTGAATGGGTGTCATTAGTGTTTTAGAGTCATAAAATAAGTTAAAATCACAATTTTGACTTATGTTAGTGCCAAAGGTCAGTCGTTGTTTGGGTAATAAAGTTGCAGTCATCTTGTCTGGAATAATAGCTACCTTTGTTGTGATTTCATTGTCAAAACAGTAATGCAATAAAGGGTAGCTATTTCTCAGAATTTAAAGTTATATATTTCACACAGTGAAAAGTGCAACTATTTCACTGAGATTTTGGTTATCTCATTTCAGAGGTAAAGAAAATTGTTCATCAAGCATATAGGAGCATCAAAGAATGTTTAAAGACAAGGAGCTTTCATATTTGAATATAATTGAAAACCCTTATGCTATGAATATAATTATTCTTTTAATTAAGATTAATTATTATTTGATCCAAGGGGATTATTATTAATGAATGGTTAATTTACCTAGGTTGCTAACTTGTAGCTATTTCACCTAATACAATCAGAAATCATAGTATGAGGAATATGACATTTAATGATAATGTGGAGTGTGAAGCTTAGTGGGATGACTTGGCACTTGTTTTTGAATTATTTCAAAACATGTCATTACTCCTTGCCATAATTGCAAGCACGAAATTAAATAAGAGAGCTCGGTGTTCACTCAACCTAATTCCTCTGTGCAGGCTACAGGTAAACAGAGACCACTCCTCCAGCAAGCAGTTTCAGTTTTCAAAGAAGGAAAATTAAGGCTTCGTGGACAAAATTGAAACCAGAGTTTAACAGTTGTGTTTGTGACCATTTTAGCTGTCAGAAAAATAGGGAAGTGAGGAAATGTCAATAGATCAGATCCAGCTAATACAAGATTCATGGATGCTAGGGCTAAATCACAGTTCAAATATGTTGGTTGGTATAAATTCCTGCAAAATTTCTAGGGAGAACGTGGCTCTAGTTTAGGCTTTCCTTGATACTTTCAATGGTGAAAAGGTCAAGTTAGGCAGCAAAACATTCAACATTTCCGAGGCCATCATAGCCTGTGCAACCCAAAAATTTGCAACTGGTGAACTTTGGTTTAAAATAAAAGCACTGCATGAAGAAGTAATTTCTTACCGTAAGCCCGAATATGCTAATATTAAGTGGAATCAAACTGCTCACAACTATTGTTTTAAGGCCGAGTGACAGCATATTATTACCTCAGTCCAAAAATACATCACATGCGAAGGGATGTTCTCTTCTTTTCATCATTATCAGTTAAGATTCCTTTCTCACATCTCAGGAGATAAACCTCTAAACCTACCCTATTTTTTGTATAAATCTCTACTCAAAATTTCCCTCAAGCTACAAAAAATTCCAAACTACTCCTTGCATAATTTTTATCACAGAGGGATGATTAAAATTTTAATTGTCTATTATATCAGAAAGAAGAAAATTACTTGGGATAGGCTTTTAAGAGAGGAAGGGTTTGGTAGCACTAATTCCAGAAGAAGGGTAGGGAGGCCAAAGAAAAATGACATCCATGAGAAAACCAGTGCTGCCCCTGTTTCACATAGTTCACCATATAACTATGTACTTTCATCAGTCTTCTGTCAAATTAACCCTGCCTCTATATCATCCAAAAGGATAACCAGAAGCTCAAGTAGAAAGGCTGCAAATCCTATTCCTACACCAACAATATCACCAGTTTATGAAGTTCATGTCAGTAGCTCACTTAGGGAACCCCAAACCCTAAGGCCTTCCATGGATGAATACAAGAAGGAAATGGAACAGAAAAATTAAAAGTCTCCTAAGAAGCCTATATCAAAGGAAAAAGAACAAATTGCCTCCTCGTCAAAAATTTAGCCTAAGAATAAACTTTTCATGGCAGAAGAACTAGTGGAAGTCAACTTTGGTATGAAAATTTCAAGCCATGTTCCTGATTCATCTCATCAAGTACAGCCAAGTAGTGGTACTTCTCTCATAGAGTCTACTCTCTCATTTGTTTTTCTTTCTCTCAAGAAAGGAAAACAGAAAATTTTAGACCCTGCCATAGAAGAAGAACCCAGTTTGGCTAAATTAGTTTCCTCCATTTGTTCTTCGATCAAGAAGAGGAAGAAAAATGAGATACACTCCTATTCCTCTTATGAAGACAGCAGTGACCCTGAGTACAAAGAATCAGAAGATGAGGAGGAAGATTCTAGTAAATTCATACATGGAGGTAAGAGGTCCAAATTCATCCCTAATCCCTATGTCAATAGACCTCATACTAGACCGAAAAATAAACTTAGGTTGAGCAGCAAGTTGATTGCCAATCCTAAATTAAGAGATGAAATTATCAAAATTGAAGAGAGCCCGAAAGAAAAAATTGAAAGGAATAAAAACACTAACTAAAAGAATCAAGCATAGAGAAAGAGGTCTGGTAAGAGAGTGACTAAAGCAGAGGCCATCGTGATTTTTGCCTCTATCCTAGACCTCTGATAACTGAAAAACAGGGATGATTTGGAGAAATTTGTTGGGTTAATGTTCCATGTTTTCCGGATATAGCTACCTTTTCTGCGAAGGTAGAAATTATTTTGAAATATCATCATGTGATTTTGAAAGGGGCTACTTTTTTGTTTGAATCATGATGGTGACATTAAACAGCTGAAGTGTAGGAGTTTTTTCAGTTGCAATGGATGATGCCAGGTGTCATGTATAAAGTCTTCTTCAAAATACCATGCTTCTATTTTACACATTTGAAGGAGATTGCCACATGTCACTCCCACTGTTTTTACACTTTTTGTTGAAGATTGGTTGCACCAGAACAGGAGAGTGGTCTTCAAATAGGCGGGCACCTCATACAACCATTTCAAAGTGACAGCCTTCATGATGCCTTCATGATGTTTATCTTGTTTTTAATATAGCACTTTGTATTTAAGATTAGGGATAAGCCTCACCTCTTGCATGATAGTATCATATTTTTTATATATATGCCAAACTGATATGAAGAAAATGTTGGTGGTTTTAGAATTTTTGACTCACATGATCTGTAATTTTTTTTTGAATGAAATGGAATGATACTACTTAGGACCTATTACCAATTTTGCTGTGTGTATTGTCAACTTTACTTTTGTTTCCATATCTCCTTTCTTTCAGTTACAGTTTGCAAACCATTATGCTATTCTGTGTTCCTATCAGTCTCTTAAACATGTTATGTGTTTTTTCAGTTTTTGTTAGTCTCACACAGTGAGCATTCCTGGTAAAATAAATGTTATAACAGTGGAAGAGCATCACTCATGATAGTTATTCTTCATGATATTTCAGTGAGAATCTTGTTAGACTAGAAATAGCTTTCTCTTAATGGAATATTTTCAAACTGCTACTTTTGTGAATTTATACCAAATGCAGTAGATTTTTCTTTTACAGACCTACTGTTTCATCTCTCATCTTACAATTTCATCTCCTCATAGGCTACAAACTTCCACTCTGGTACCACATCAAGTTACAATGCCCTCATTAGTAGAAATGTGGATTTGACTGAAATCTCTTTTCAGTGAATCAAATTTTATACCACCTACCCATGTCATAAAACAAATCATTAAATTTCCTTAGAATTTAGGATGTGTCTAGGCAAGTGCTTTTTTCAGTCCAAGT
Source organism: Pinus albicaulis (assembly GCA_034641835.2). NCBI lineage: Eukaryota > Viridiplantae > Streptophyta > Pinopsida > Pinales > Pinaceae > Pinus > Pinus albicaulis. Next base: position 643,475,574 of record CM076584.1, on the reverse strand, counting down.
GCTGATCCCAACGCCAAAAATCCTTATGATAGAAATCAACCATTTTCTTGGACTTAAAGGCTACAACATTATCTGTGATGATTTTTCTAGGACAACCAAATATAGAAAGGATATTAGTTTCAAGGAATTTTATGATGACAGATTCAGAGGCATTTCTAGAAGGAGTGGCTTCTATCCATTTGGTAAAGTAATCTATGGCAGTGAGGATCCATTTATGCTGGGCAGAGGATGGGGGATGAATTTCTCCAATGAAGTTTAATCCCCATTGCTGGAAAGGGCTCTCAATAGAAATAGGCTTTAAGGGTAAGGGCAGTAGTTTTCTCTTTCCTTCAAAAATTTGACATTTGTGACAGGTAGTGACCATCTTGTGGATGTCAGGGAAAAGGGTAGGCTAGTAAAATCCAGCTCTCATGATATTGTTAGCAGTGGTTTTCCAATAAATATGGCCACCATAGTAACCTCCATGGAATTCATGCATAACTTTATTTGCATCATCCTTTAGCAAAAATTTAAGTAAAATACCTCCAATATCTTTCCAATACAAAACATTTTCCAAAATGCAAAATTTGACAGCTTTCAATTTTACAAATCTTACTTTATTTTTGGAAAAACCAGGAGGAGCATTCAAATTAAACAAAACATAAAATATATGTGCATACCAGGGATAATTTAGGAATGCTTCATCAATCAGTGGAGTCTCCAGTTCCTCTTGATCATCCAATGAATGTACCATGTTAATGTCTAGTGCATGAAAGTTTGATTAAGCCATCAATTTTTCTAATCCATGGCCTTTAATAAATTTGTTAGGTTTGATTTACACATAATATTCCAAGATCGCAGATATCCATTTACCTATTTTCCCATCAGGACCATGATTCTGTGTTAATTTGTCTTTTACAACTACATTGGGCACAAAAGCAATGATATGTGAATGTATAATGTGAACTCTGAAGTCCTTTAATGCTTTGACCAAATCAAAAGCTTCTTTTTCCATGATATTATATTTCAATGATACATCTCTTAATTCCTTGCTAAAAAATGCTAATGGTCGTTCATGTCCTTCACTTTTTTCTGCAATAAAACAGTAACAATATTATGTTCAGAAGAAAAAGAAAAAACTCTGAAATATTTATTAAAATATTGGCTAATTAGTACCAGAGCTTTTGTCAATGATTGCTTGACTAAATCAAAAGGTTTTTTAGCTTCAATGTTCCATTTAATTTCTGAATCTTTCTTGAGCATGTCGGTTATATTTCTCAAAAATTTTGCAAGGTTGGGTATAAATCTCCTCAAAAAGTTGATTTTACCAATGAAAGATTTAAGTTCTTTGAGATTCCTTGGATGAATAATGTTGAGTATTCCTTCAATTATTCTAGGGTCAATTCTAATTCCACCTTGAGAGATAGTGTGACCTAGAAATTTTCCTTTTTCAAGTCCAAACAATTTTTTCCTGGGATTCAGGGAAATTCCAAATTTTTTGCATTTCTCAAAAAATCTTCTCAAATGTGCTAGGTGTTCTTCATCATTTTTTCAATATACAGTAATATAATAAAGATAAATCACAATGAAATGGCCAATTTAATCTCCAAATGAAATTTCCATGGCCATTTTAAAAGTAGCTCCAACATTCATTAATCCAAAAGGAATTTTGACATACATAAAATTTCCCCAAGGAGTAGTAAAGGTTGTTTTGTATTGATCATCAGGATGTACTAAAACTTGATTATAACCTAAAAATACATCTAACATAGATATTGTACTGGAACCTACTACCCTCTACAATATGTGGTCCATTTTTGGTAAAGGGTAATTGCCCTTAAGAGATACTTTGTTCAAATTCCTAAAATCAATGCAAAATTTGATTTCAGCTATTTTATTTCTTGTAGGCACAATGTTGGATACCCATTTGGAATATCTGAGTGGAAATATGATTTTGGATTCATACATTTTCTTGATTTCCTTCTCAACCAAAGGCATCAAAACAATATTTATCCTATGAATTTTATGTTTGAAAGGCTTTTGATCCTCCTTGATTGGAATCTTGTGTTGTGTGATGCTAGTATAATAATATTTTAAGTCCACATAGCTCCAAGAAAATACATCTATGGATTCTTTAAACAGGGCTATATATCTTCTTTTTGTAATGATAGGCAGTGATTTTGACAATTTTGTGATTTTGGGATATTTTTCAGTGCCTATGTTACATTCTTCAATGTTTGTACCTGTTGATTCCATTTTTGGTTTCTTAGCCACATCGTTAATGTCAAATAGTTCTTCTAAAGGGACCAACCCTCTAGGTAGGTTATTATATTTGAGTTTCAATACTTCGAATTCCTCTTTTTAAGGGTCTTTATGAATTTTTGTTTTATGTACAGTTTTATTGGATGGAATATTTACATCAATATTTACATAAAAAACAACAAAATATTTTTCTACAGTAATTTATACATCGGTATGATTGTCTTCCTCACAATATATGTCTATATTGCTATCTTCAAATTCATCCTTAGATTGTAAGAAACTTTCAATTTTTTTGTCACAACTGAAAACTTTCCAATATCTCATGTTATCTGGCACCGAAGGATGATGTTTAACCTCTATTATGTATTGTTTGTTTGGGTGGGGTAATTTACATGTACTTGCTGAAAAGAATAAACCATTTGCTAGGACATTTTGATTTATGGGTATAACTGCTAGATCATATTCATCAAATTTTCTTAAGAAATCAAGTACACCATTTTTGTAAGCTCTTAACTTGGGATGTTTTGCTGCATATTGTCCCTTTATTTTTTTTATGACTAACTCAGAATCACCATGTACATAAATCCTCTTTGCTCCTAATATTTTCAACAACTGTAATCCTAAGAGTAGGGCTTCATATTCTGCTATGTTGTTTGTGCACTGAAAATTTAACTTGTATAAGTGACCTTGTGCACTGTTGTTTCCTACATTATACACCCAGATACCTGCTCCTTAGCCTGATTTGCCACATGAGACATCAAAGCTCATATTCGAAAGGGGTTCATTTTCAAAATATGGTTGTACTATTTGCATTTGATTGTCATCCTTTTCTTTAAGATCATTTTCTGCATGGGTAACCTATGAATAAATGCCTTCAACATTATACAGAATGAAAGAGTCAAGATAAGTGTGAATAGAGTATAGAGGGTAATTGTGTGGTTTTTCTTGACTTCTTACCATGTACTTCATTAATTTTTCCATATACAGTCTTTTTGGTTGACCAAACACTAGTATTCTAACATATGCCATGTCCATTTGCAAGGTCCCTTGTAATTTTTCTCCCCATGAGCAAGATAAAAGCATTCCATACTTAGGAGGGATGTCAAATACTACTATATCCATCACTAAACTCATTGCTGGTATCTGAGCTAGAGTGACACAAAGATATTAGATAAGACCTAGACATATAACTTTGTTGGAATCAAAAGTCTACAAATCTTTTTAGGTTCTAGTGATTTCAAGGCCAAGCTTCTCCATTATAGCCTTGGGCATAATATTATGTGATGCACCTAAATCCAACATCGCATTATGGATAATTTTTTCATGAACATTAAGACTGACATAAAAGGGATGGACACCTCCTTGTTGGGGTTTACCATCAACTTCTGGCCGAAACAAGAGTTTAGGTTGATTATCATTTAAATTAACAGTATCAGTAATCTCCCCTGTACTTATTACCTTTAGGACCTAAGACTTATACACATTTTTGTTGATCAATTCAATGAGAGGAATGGATATTTTCAATTTATCAAGTTTATTCTCAATACTGAAAGGTTTTTGAACTTTGAGTAGATTTGAAAAATCAGATCCTTTAGCCACTACTTTTTGGGTGAACTCAGTTTGTTTACTTATACTAAGAATATCAGTCTGATCAATTTTGGCTAGGATATCCACTATTTTCTTAGTATTTTTTTTCTTTTTTTCTTTTATGAATTATTTACATTTTTATTTTAATTTTCTACTGTTTTATTGAGATCCTTTTCAGGGACTTTTTGTAGTATTATCTGAATTATTTTGATTGGAATTATCTATGTTTTTCTTACTTCTTAGATTACATTATCTGTGAACTTCCATGATAGAATTCTCAAATCTCTGTTTATAATCATCAGACTCTTCAAATTCTAACTCGGTTTCATTCAGTGAAAATAATCCTTGTTCTTTTTTAGTGAAAAAAACAGAGTCTTCTTCATTAATCCCCATTAAATTTATCTAGTTTTCTTCTACTTCCTCAACTACTCCTTCATCTTCATTAGCATAATACTCTTGGAATGGAGGCCTAATTTGCTAATCAGGATCTCTTTTCTCTCTTTGTCTAATTTGAGGAGGTTTTCTTCTAGGATTTTGATTTCTATTTTGGGGAGCTGGTTGATTTTCTCTAGGAATAGCTCTCTCATTCAGATTAATCCTCTCCATCATTCTCTCCATAGTTCTTACCAAATTTTCAATTTTAGCATCAGATGTAGAAGGCGTAGGTTCATCTCTTATAGTAACTCTTCTCTCATTTCTCATCCTAGATCTTTTTGCTAACAATTTTTCTTCTACACTCACGGAATCCCTCTGCATTTCTTCTAAATTTGATGAATTTCTCTCCCTAAGTCAATAGGCCATGTCTAGGTCAAAACCATCAGGGAATTTAACTAGGAATAACTCTTGTGTTCATTTCATGTGACTAGGAAGTGTGTTGTATACACTATTGAATCTAGTGAAATAATCTTGAACACTCTCTCCTGGGGACCTCTTGATACTTTCATATTCAGATAAAATCTGAAGAGGAATTTTATTATTTTCCCATTTTTTAATGAATGTTTGATGAAATGTAGGGAGATCATGAATACTATTAGCAGTTAAACCCTTGAACCATTTTCTGACTTCACCACCTAAACTACGAGCAAACATTCTTAATTTGACACTATCTTCATCAATTTCTTGGAGGTCAAAACAATCATTCATTTTTTCAACATGTTGTTGGGAAGTTACAGGACTAGTCCCATCAAATTATGGAATTTTATATTGGTAATGCTAGGGCATAGGGGTAAAAGGTGCTAGCAACACCAATGGAGCACATTTGGCTATCATGATTGGTGGAGGTGGAGGAGGAAGGTGAATAGTGGATGAAGTAGGATGGGTAGTGAGAGAAGATGTTTCTGTAAAGGTTTTAGTATGGGGATGAAAAAAGAGGTGGGAGGGATTGTGGAAGCAATAGGACTAGATGACTTAAGGTGGAAATATTGAGAGGTAATTGAAGAAGCTCCTATAGTCAATTCAGTTAATTCTACATATTGTTTGAGGTAGGCATTATCAGAAGTTGAAGTAACCTTTATTACCAAATCTTGGAGAATATCAAAATCCTGGACATTCTGTATATCAGATTGAATTTGTGGGTAAACTTCTCTCACTAGAATTTGTTGCAAGACATATGGATCAAATACTGTATGGTAAGTCCAATTCTCAGATTTGGTCATGAATAGACCTTGTTCAAAATGTAAATCACATTGACTGTCTTGTAAAGTGACAAATTTTTCAGGGAGCGAATTTGACCTATGAAGAACTCTGCTACTTGTTTGACTTTAAGTTCTAGGAGTCTTTCTTAAAATCTTCTTAGGATTTTCCACTATAGGAGGAGGATTTGGTTCAGGATGGGATCTAGTAGACATTATTTTACGAGCCAGAATTTAGATCAGAAGCACATACAAACTGATTATTTTCAAAAACAGAAAGAGACCAATCTTAAAGAGTATTTCTATCATACAGTGCCTTTTAAATGGGGTTTCTGAATTCGAACAAAAAGACAATTTTTCCAATTTAGTCCCCAGTATGATCGCCCCTATGTTATCGTTCTATAATTTTAATATTAGCAAGAATAATCATAAAATGACAACATCAAACCAATTTGGAGCCTAGGATCTAGTGCTACTAGACTCAAAGAGGGATCTCTCTACAAGATTTAGCTTTGTTTATAATGTTTTATGATATTAGGCTAGTTAAACTAATTATGAAGGTTGCTTTTTGATTGATAGTTTTGGTTGGATTAACAGATCTCTTAAACTATTTCCATTGGGCTATGGAGTCACAACAATATTGGTGGTTGCATCAATTTTTCCAGAGAAATTACAAAGCAAGATAACTATATTTAATGGATATTTATAACAAAGTGAAATTATGGAATGAAGAAAACTGATTTGAGTAGTGGTTTAAAAACAATTAAGTATTCTTAAACCAGACATCAAAAGAGAAACACTTATATTCTAAACACAACCATAATTAAGGTTCTCTAAGAAACAATTCTCAATCTTCAGATTTATGTTTTACAACTAGAATTGAAATGATACATAGAAAGAAATAACAGTGGAAAACATTACACGTGGTAATGAAAATACATCACTAGGAAAATACAACACAAGAATCTTGCAAAATGGTCTTTTATTATTAATGCTCCAGCTCCAAAATTACAATGCTCCAACAAAAAAAAGCTTACAATCTAGGGTCCAACCCCTGATACTGAACAAAAATGAAGTATTTAACTAATTCCTAGTGATTATCATATCAACATAGGCAATATGCTATTTGTTACATTGATAACTAAAAATTGACAAATGTGACCACTGTGTGGACACATTAGAGTAGTTGTGACATGTGTTTGTTATCTCCATAAATTTGTTACTGTGTTATAGTCCTTTTCTGTGCTGGAAGATATGAGGCGGATATGCTGAAATGATACACTAGTCTACAGAATTAATTAATGAGCTGAGGTGGTTGTTCCGTTATTGTGATGACTTGTCACCCTTACTAGTAGTCACATAACTTCTCCCATTCCTTTGGATTCAGATTCTTGATTCTAATTAGCTTCCTGTAGATTTCATCAGTTTTTGTGTATTTCATGAATGTTGGCCTTAACTGGAAAATATGCTTGATTTCATGTTGAATATATATATCATTATCCATAGCCTCTAAGAAGGCTCTTCCAGTCATTGAAACTTTGATTTTGGAATATTTTATAGTATCTTTGGCAATCTCCTTCAATTTTTTGACATAAACAGACTTGTGCATGAGCTTGTCATTGATCAAAAAAAGAGAAGGCATTCCTCTTTTGATCAATGGTTCGAGTCCATTGAAGAATCTTCTGACACCAATCAGTAGTTGATGCCATTTTTCTTTTACATGTGTAGCCAAACTCTTTTTGTTTAGTACTTTCTTGACCTCCAAGATGGTTGTTGCCCTGTCCTCCACTCCCAATGGTTCCAATTCAAAATTAATCTTGGAATTCAAGAATTTTATGATGTTTTTGGCAGTTTCAGGCATCCTATCAGCTCTCTGTTGTCTTTGTCAATGGCAACATTCATTAATCCAATATCTCATTCATGGACTCAATAATACTAGTCCAAATAATTTCCTTGGCCTGGCCACTGGTCTTTCCAATAGTGGTTTCACTCTTTGCCTTGATAAATTTCTCAATATGCTTTTGGGCCCTCTGTATCTCAATCTCATGGGCATCGTCTAATATTTTCTTCAAATCCTTCAGATTGTTGATTTTTGCTTTAAGCTTTTTAATCTCTGATGTTTGAAGTGTCATGTTCTCCATGGCTTTTTCTAACTGCTCTGCACCACCTGATGTGCCTATGGTTGATGGTTTTTATTTTGGAATGGATGTAATTGGAACAACCTCTAATGGAAAAATGGCTATTTCGGCACTCTCCTTCTCTTTCACTAGTTTTTCCATCTCTATCTCCGTCTGTTTCAACTGTGCAGACTACTCCATGATCAATTTCATCACCTCATCCTTCTGTGCTTCATTTTATTCAAATTCCTTTATCAAGGGGTCTTCAGTTGCTAACATTTTGAGTTGTTTCCTGAGGGTTTCCATATCAGCATTCTTTTTCTTCAATATTGCTTCTACAACATCCACATTGGTTGGGACATACCCAATATTTATCACTAAGTCCTATAAATATTTGATCCTTGAATCCTTGGCTAGAGAAGAGATCTTATCCATATTTAGCTGAGTTAGGAAGTTGGCTAAAGATACCTGCAGTTTGGATAAAATCATGGCAGTGCTAGTCAAAGTGGAGGAAATCATTTCTCCATTTTTCTTATGCATATCCATCTGATCTATTGGATGGATACATTTTACTTCAAACTCAAAAGTAGTGTGCTTGTATTGTGCAGGTATTTTGAGCTGAGAGATATGTGATTGTAAGAAGGCCATTCTCATTTTCCCTTTCTCCGAATCAAAGGTTGTTAAAAGCCTAGCCTGTGTACTACTTGCCTATTTCTAGAATTGATTTTAGGTGTTGGTTTTGAGAATTTCATTCTTCCTCTTGATCTCTCTAAATGTATAAAATATGTCTTCCTTCTTTCCTCCTTTAGTAGCAATAGATGTGGGATTTTGAAATTTTTTCTGTTGGAATGGAATGGTGGCTGAAGATGTTGAAAATGTTGTTTGGCCACCTGCTGGAGAAGAGCCTGGAGAATCCCTTATTGTAATGATTGTTTGCTACTCCTTTTCACTTCTCTAGTCAATTTCCATGTGGACTCTAGATCTCTTTTTGTACTTCATCTTAAATTATTTGCTTGTTGTGTCAATCTCCATATCAGACCGCTCATCTCTTGGCCTCTTCCCTACTACCTCTTTCTCTGGTTCCTTTCTCTTATCTTCTTTATATTTGGTAGTCTTATTTTCCTATGGAGTGGGGGTTTTAATTCTGGAGGTGGAGATAAGCTATTCTTAAACTTCTTGCAGTGTATTTTATGCCCACTCTGCATGATGCATGTATTGTTCTATCTCGGGCCTGTGTGTATGATGTATGGTCTTGATTTTTTCTCCACCATTTTCTTGGATATGATCCCTAATGGGTCATAAGAATAGGTGAAATTGTGGCTGAATTTCATCTCCTTCAATGTCTTATCGGCCTCTTCCCCTGCTGCTCTGTTGTTTCAAATAAAAGGACCAATTTGGGACTTGATCCTAAATTGGGATTTCTTCTTGGCAGAGACAAAGTGGACTTCATCGGCATTTATCATTTGTCTTATGTATTCCAAGGAAAATATCCTCATGGGGAGGAAATTTGGAAGCTTGTAGGGGGCCAATTCACATCCATAGATTCTAATCTCTGAGAGTCATCATTAAGCTTTGTCATCTCAAATTAGAATTTACTAGCCTGAAAATAAAAATATATATATACCAAAACTGAAGTGTATTTGAACACTTCCTCTATGTGAAACTTTAACAATTGATTATGGATGACATCAGAAAGGAACTGAGAAAAATTGAGCATGATTGAGGTCTTAGAATCTGAAGAAAGAATTGACAAAAAACTAATTATGGCTTAATCTACCCCCCGATCTCTATGATACCCTGGAAAATATGACAAGAGAGTAAGAATATGTTGGGTCCTATTAGGGAAAGTAGATGAAGTATATGGAGGATTATTTTTGGGAATTGGGGCATCAGTGGCCATGAAAATCTCTAAAGTTTCAGCTCTGCTGGAAAAGTCCAATTTTTGATATAGTTCTCTAAGAGATTCATAAGAGAAAGGGATAGTTTCTTCAATAGTGGGGGCTTGCATCATTTTCTGAATTGATTGGGAATTAATAGTAAACAAAACCTCTCCTATTGGGGTTACCACAACTCTTCAATTAATTTCATAACATGCATGATATTTCCTAATGAACTCAGGACAACTATGGATCTTTGGGAAAATGTAATATGGAAGTTTGGTTTCCCATAATCTTATGTAATCAACCTCATCTAATATTTTATCCTCAAGCCAATAGTAGACATCGAATAAATTGAAGTCTAACTCTGTATCGTGCATATTATAATCTCTATCATCCAAAGCCACATGATCCAGGTCCACCTGAGGGTAGACCATAGGATTGAAGGGCTGTTGGTCCTTCTTAGGAGGCATTTTGTCTTCTGTGAATAATTTGGTATGCCTATTACTATTGTAGAGAAGAATGGGAGCAAAGAAATAGGGAATTTAGAAAGGGAAATATTGGAAAGGGAGTTTTGATTGATCTGTAGAGAATTGATAGCTTTATATTGATAATTGAACACTTTTTTAAACTTGTCTTTGTTTTGAAAGCTTTGAAATTGAATACCTGCAACAATAGAATTCAAATACAATCGTAAACCTTGCCATAGGTGAAGAATTTTGGCTTTATAGCATGATTGGGCGACCGTTTGATATGGTGTTGTCATGTTGGATAACGACCTGAGCCATTAATTGTCCAATGGGCTCTATGGCTAGAGCGCATTTGATAGGATGGAGGGGAGAGGCAGGTGGAGTCATGGCGCAATGGTAATAGGCAATTTTCATGAAACGGTTATGGGAAGAGTGGTTTATTTTGAAGCAGAAACAACTTTTCAGAGGGGGTGCACCCAGTAAGTGGTAATGAGTGGGGGGGGGGGGGTGCGAATTCACTAGAAGATGACACGCAGCGGCGGAAGCGGTTTGGAATACCATTTATTTCGAGCACCCCCCTCGCCCCCTTCCCCCCCGACGTTAATGTTCAGAGGATGAGGAGGGGCCGAAAAGTGTCGTGGGTTGTCAAATGAATAGATAAGTGCGGGGATGAGATGAAAGGTGACTGGTGTTTAGTGGAGATGTTGGCTTGAGGGGTCCTAACCCAGGTTTGGGGGTTAAGGCTGGCAACAAAACCCTATAATACTATTCCTTTCGGCAATGACCTACTTGCGCAGGCCAAGGTCTCACCCGAAGTAGTATGGGACGGTGCTGGAACCAAGTTTTTGCACCATGGGAGAGAGTAGTTAATTTAAGGCAAATATGTGCTGCAGCTTAGTAGGTTCGCACATAATGATTTTATTCACAGATATTTAATAGTATAATCAACACATAACCATAGCAGAGCTATTATTACTAACAGATCTAGTCAATACATTCGCATCCACGTGTGCATTAGTAAATACAATCACAGAACATTATAATCACAGCCAATTCCCAATCACAGATACATTCACGACTTTAATCAATATCACAAATGTGCTTCAACAGTAAACAAAATCAATCCAGATAACACAAAGTTATTTCAAGTATATTCCGCATTCATTAGCATCATAAATTCACTTACAACCCAAACACAGCCCGCACACACAGCCTAGTGGGGTCCGCACACAATAGGACTAAGGATCTCCACGCACACAGCCAACATGATTCCTTACCCAAAACAACCCAGATGGATCTTAACAATTCGCATGTAGCATCAATCTATTGACCTTTTTTTTACTTACTAGACCCAACTATCTATATATTTATAGTATCTTATCCTTTGTTATTCGATGGTCCATAAACCATGGTTTGTGGACCCTAGAGCTACCCTTTAACCCATTACAAAACATTGGGGGCTTTGACCCACCCCAAAACTGCTACGTAGGACCGACTAATACAAAATTATACAGAAACGTAGGTTAGGGAACCCTCTTCCAATAGGCCCCCAAAATAATCTTGTGACTTGTCACGAGTCACTGCGGTTGTGGGATTTGCATCTTCGCCTGCAGCTGCTTGATCATATCAACCAGCGGGGGCAACACTCTTTTGCTCTGTGCAACAGCATTTTGAGCAATATTTACCAACTTCTGTGAATTTTGACCTTCTGTGGCAGCCGTGACACTTTCCAATGTTTGTTTCAGTTGTTTGACCGTAGCATCCACTTCCTGGGAGAGCTTGAGGGCTTCATCAGACCAAGGCTTAAGGTGGTCACTGAGAACCTTCTTCTTGTGATGGAGCTCTTCAATGTCATCCCAAATTCTGTGGCTAGTACATAGTCATGCCAAGCACTGAGTTGGAACCAAAGTGGACATAGTAGCTTCGAGCTGTTCAAACTCTTCCTCCTTCTAGCACAGCTCTTGAGTAAAATCACGGAGGAGAGGGTCGCATTGTACCTTGGACTATAGTTGCATGGCTGTCTCCAACATCTCTGTACCTTGAGCAATCTGAATGGTGATAGTATTGGTGGCCTCTGTGACCAGCATGGCGTTCTAGGCTCTGACCTCGAGGGGAATCTCTGGCTACAATTTAGCCTGTAAGGCAACAATCCATTGTTCCATCTCTGTCTTGACAGTCTGAATTTCATTCCTTGAAGCCCTTAGTGCTGTGACAAGCCCCTCAATCTTAGCCTGGGGGGTAGCAGATCTGGGATATCCTTAGTGAGATATGTGCAGAGGCTACTGATTAGGTGTTCTAGCTTGGTCTGATGCATGGTAGCAAGGGTGCATGCAACCTGCGCCTGGGACACCTCAAAAATTTTCTCCACAATCGTCTTCTTAGCTGTACTGAGCTGCTGGTGCACTCAAAGGTCCCTATTTTGAATCTCCTCAAACAAGGATGCATGGAGGACATATAGTGGTTCGTGCGGCAGTCCGGCTAAATCCAACTATACCTCTGCGCAGGCCTGGACTTGCACTCCTGAGGCAGGTGGGCTTAAGACAAATGTTGCGCCTGGCAAGGGGTAGAGGTGGCCTTCCATTGTGCTAATAAATTCACTTCTTGACGCTAAGGGCGGCCTTGTCTGAATCATACTCATCTACAGGGTGTTGGTTTTGAGATACAGAGCTTGGAGCTCATACTAGAGCGTAGTGACCGTGGCCTTCTGTTGCTCTTCCAAAGCCAACCATTTATCCTCTGAGGCCAGGGTGATTGCATCTGCGATATTCTCCAAATCCTCCTCTGTCAGAGTATTCCTAGTCTCCCAATCTAGTCTTGTAGCTCGTTTTTTATTCCTTTGGCCCTTAACAGGGTCACCATTCTATTTCGTACCTCGAGGGGAGTCAGCACCCCTCGCATCCAAACCTTCTGCGTCCAGATCCTACTGCAATTCCTTCTATGATTCCGGCTCCGCTTCCTTTTTAGCATTATTTCCCTGTCCCTCGGTCTCTTTGGTAGTGTTGGGCGGGGTGACCTTCTTGGTGATCGTACTTGCAGTGTCCTGCATACCTGATTTAAAACCTATTTTCCAGTGTGGAGGCCAAGTAACAATAAGGCGGTCAATATCCTTGTCAGAAACCATATATGATAGTGATACCCACGCTGGATCCTTACGGCCCCGGATCTGCACATTGTGCATTGTGACTTGAAATTTTGTGATGCTCTTGTACTTGTCATAGATCGCTGGTGACAAGCGCGACCGAGAGTGGATGGCAGCTGCGAGCCCACTTTGAAATAGGACCCAGAAGAGCTTATTGTCTTCAATGCACTTTTCATCCTTCGAATCCCATAGATTCGCATACCATTACCCTTCGCGCATATCCAGCTCTACCTGAGGGAAGACCGAATCTTCCGGGGCTCCCCATGTGACCAACACGAAGAGGAGCAGTAACCAGGAGTAGCAGAATGCCCTTCCATGATCTTGGGCATCGCGCATGTTCCCTAGAAATTCATCGCACAGGAAATGGGACCAGTTGAAGCAGACCTCTTTCTTGCAGTGGCCAGCCAATTGAATTACGTATGCAAGGACCGTGGCAACCTGGAATTTGTGCATCATTTTGCATGCTAACAACAAGGTGCCCATGCATGCACCAAGATCACTGATAGTGTTGATTTTTGGGCCCAAATTAAGGTATGTTCTCACCCTGTAATTACTTCAACCTATGTTACAATTTTGGGGGAATTCCTCTTCATATTAACAATAAAGAGAAAAAATATTATGAAAACTAGAAAAATTTGACTAATGATGAAAAGGATGTTTTTGTAACAAAAAATTGACTTCTCTTATCTCCCCATGCAGGAAGGCATAGTGGCTAGACCAATAGGAAACGGAAGATAACCAATGGACGCAAACATATGAGATATCGGTAACTCCTAGCAGCTGACAGAAGGTAGACAGATGAATTCGAGTCCAAGAACTCAAACGACAGCCACGCGCAGTAGGCTGTTGTTTGGGAAATACTTTCTCATTTTTGAAATCACCTTTAAAAGGGCGAAGGACGAACGAGAAGGGGAGTCGGAGAAAGTATACGAAATTAATTCTACAATCAACACATCAGAACCAACCTGTCTAATTGTATTTTTGTAACATCACTGGATGTAATATAGAGATTTGAACAATAATATTTTGAAGCTTTTACTGCGTTAGAGCTTCTGGTGGTCTGGGCCCAACCCTTGGAAGTTCCTCGCCAGTTTTCATACTTTGTGTAGTTGCAAAACCCATGCTTAAGTATCTGATGCAATTGTAAATTATATTTCCATTCAATGAAGTTACGATTTCTCTTTCTTTAGGATTGTTAGAAATCACGTTCTTGAATTAGGATAATTGCAATCGTTTTTTCTGACTTATGACAATGCTTCATTATCAGTAGATAGTTCCAATTATTTTAATACCATTGCAATTGAGTATAGATCATAGAATAAGCTAATTTCGACGTTATCTACCTTTAAGGATTACATTACTCTTTTAGCACAATTAGCGTTCAACCGTCGATCAATGTCAATTAATTAATTCATAAAGAGAATTCCATTGCAAAATTACATAAATAATTGTTGTACAATTCATTTAAATTGCTTCAGTTATATTGTTGTTCCATTAATTCTCAGTTAGTTATACTGTTGTTCCATTACTGCTCAGTTAGCTAGACTATTGTTCAATTCAATTCCATTACTACTCAGTTAGTTATATTTTTGTTTCATTATTGCTCAGTTAGCTAGACTATTGTTCAATTCAATTCCATTTATGTTCAGTTTATTTAGACTGTTATTTAATTCAATTCAATTGCTGCTTGATTTCTCTAGATTTTTGTTTAGTTCAGTTAGACTGTTGTTTAATTCAATTAGATAGCTGCTCAATCTTATGTTAAAAATCAATCCAAGCCACCCCTCGTTAGGATAAATGAACTTAGGAAGTCAGCAAATTCTTCCTCATAAGTGACAAGGAGTAACTACTAGACAACCTGACTCACATATATTGTGCCAACACTCTTGAAATAAGAATACTTACCTCGAGTTGATAATTAAATGAGAAAGCACTAGATTTGTCAATAATAAGCCACCTCTGTGAGCACCAACACTGATCATGAACCCCCTAGTGTTCTGTTTAACGTGGTAATCCTCGTGCACCCTATCAACGATCTTTTGTTCATATTTCTTACCGATGAGTTCCATGGGGTTCAACCCCTTCATGGGGAGACTCTTAATATGGTGGATGAGCGATGAATCAATGAGAATGCAGTCCTGGATCCATAAGCAGCCATCATGAACTAGAGCTAGCAGCTAGCGCACGAGTCGGTCGGTGACATTGTAGTGGCAAAAATGAGGCATCCACAATAGGTTTAATAATCTGTATCCAGCCAATCTGCTTGCCCATGGCATAGGGACTACCTTTAGTACATAATTCTCCAATACCCTTTCCAAATATAATTTCAGTGCCAATTCTAGAAAGACCTTCAAGTTGGCCAAGTCATGATCGTCGAATTTGACAGTGTGGAGCTTGCCAAAGGACTCTCCAATGATAGTGACCTCACTTGGAATTAGAGGCATCTGCAAATAGGCACGCATTCCATCGAGATTTTTTGGCTGTGTGCACTAAGGGCCTACGAGGCCAAACATATGGTGGTATCCATCGTATTGGTTTAGCGATCCGGGCCTCTTCTTGAGTAGACAGAGGTCTCTTTGAAGGGTTAGGCGAACATGCCTGGGGCACAGTTCGCAAGGATTTCACGTTTCATGGGGAGGTACATGGCTTCACCCCGGCCCATTTCGTAGTCCCCCCCGGCCCTTGCTCCTAGCCTTTTCCCTTCCCCTTCTTCTTCTTTGCCTACTTTCCCTTGCTTGGTGTGGAGACAACATCCTCAAACTCAGGGGTGACTTCTTCAACCTCATCAGTAGAGACCGTGGTTTGCAAAGACTCAGCCAGATTAGTTGCCATCATTCTCACTCAGAAGATGAATTCAGGTTTGCTACTATCAGAAGGAGTAACTCGCATAGACATTAACAAAGTGAAATAGTCACATATTTTCACAAAGCGCAAACTATTCAAGATGCACGGAACCCCCTTCTGATCTACTCCTTCTGCTTTTATAGCCTTGGAAATCAACCAACCCTTGGATGAAGCTTATTAGAAACTTAGCATCAATTAAATGGTAAGAAATCTTCAGAAATCACCTCATTAATTGCCGACTTCCCGCTCCTTTCAACGATAAAATTTTCTTTTTACCCAGTTTTATTATTCCAATGGCTAGTTTTTGTAGTTGTATATTAGCCTTGCACTCCCAGTGCACCTCCTTCGCTTCTATTGCACCCCTGCTCTCCCATCACACCTCTCTGAGCTTCCAGAATTGCGAATAATCCATGTGCGTACCATGGTCCCTCCTGCATTTGTCCCCCTGCCTATGTGTATTCTGCCCCATACAACTACGCCGACCATATAGTCATTAGATCCGGTATGGTTTGAGTCAGCTACCATTTACATATCCTAGTACCATATCACCACGTAGTGTGGCTAGCCGGACAACTCCTCCATTAGTAATTTATTTTACCATATAAGGACCTAGCCAGCGCTAACGAAACTTCCCTGGGTGCTTTGAAAACTGGCTATCGTATAGCTGGACCAATTCTCCATTCGTAAAGATCTTTTACCAAATATGTCGATCATGCCATGATTTTTCCCAGGCCTTCTGAACTTTGCTGATGGAAGTTAGCAATGAAACGATATTCCTCCAAGGCCATGAGTTGCGCTAACCATGCCTCCATGATATCAAGCTCTTCCATGTTTGTAAAGGTTGTGATGCACAGGCTAGGAAAGATATACTCCATAGGCATAATGGCCTCCTTTCCATAAACCATCCGAAATGGTGTTTTCCTAGTCAGTTTCTTGCAAGTGGTTCAATAGGCCCAAAGGACTGATGAGATGCGCACGTCCCAGTCATTGTGATTGAATTTTTTTTAGACATGGTTCATACTTGCGCTATCTTCACTAAGGATCATACCACAAACCAGTGTCCTTCACTTCCTGGGCTGAAAGCCATCTACAAGGATGCAGAGGAAGAAACAGAGCCAGTTTATTTAATGAATCAGCGTCAGAAATGGCAAGCACGACCCATCATACTGCAAGACCTGCCTCAATACTTTCCTTCGCCGCAGTTTAGCCAAAAAAACCATGCAACAACTTGGCAGACTCAAAAATCCTTCCCAACCTAGCCAAACCAAGTGTTTCCTATGCCACCCTAGCCTACACAACCTCCATCAGGGAATAATTGGAAAAAAATTCCTTGCTCTCCCCCTTATTGGCAAAATGTCTCGTATCAAAGCTAGTGGCCAAACCCCCCTACTCAAAACACCAATTGGAATTGGCAGCGACCCATGGGAATGGCCAATCTACCGATAGGAGCAGGAACCCATGGGAATGGCCAATCTACCGATAGGAGCAGGGACCCAAAATCAACCTACGTTGCCAACTCCCTACCCAATTCAGCATAACCAAAAACCTACCATACGCCCTCAATTTCCAACCCAACCCAATCCTAATCCCAATAATAGACCGGTTCAACTAATTCATATCATAGAAAAACCAAAACCCAATGCTGAACAGAAACAGTGCAACGAACTGAGGTTAAGATCAGGACGTACCATCTTACCTATAGAAGCCATAACTCCACCTCAGTCCTGAATTGAAGCCTCAACATAACCTAGTTTAACGAATATAATAGAAACAGGTAAAGATAAGGAAACAATTGATCAACAAATAACTAAAGAACTTAGGGTGATTCTGCCTCCATTTCCTAAAAGATTAAATCTACCCAAGCCTATAATCGCTCCCGATTTTGACATCCTGGGGAACTAAAAAACCTTTGTGTCAAAATTCATCTTCTCTAGGCCATCTACGACATTCCCATCTATGCAAATACAATCAAAGAACTATGTGGAAAAAAACAAGTCAATAAAATAAAGGCTGCACCCACCGTTCATGTGGTAAGAACGCTATCTGACTTGTTGTTAGGTAGGGAATCAGCTGTGAAATATGAAGACCCGAGAAACCCCATTGTAACTGTGAAAATCTCTCGCCACTCATTTCCAAACACTTTGGTTGACCTGGGGGCAGCCATTAACATCCTAACTACTAGATATTGCAAAAAATTGGGCATATCAGCTTTAGAACCTACAGCCACACTTCTGGAACTAGATGACAGGTCTGTTATCAGACTGAAAGGAATAGTGCAAGACATCATGGTCTCTGTGGACTCATGGGAATACCCAGCTAATTTTTTAGTCATTAATCCAAAAAATAGGATGGAAGGGCACCCATTTATTCCTAGGTGACCTTGGCTGGCCACGGCAGATGCTTACATAGGCTGCCGAGCAGGTAGCATGACTATCGTGAGAGGAGATTCTATAAAAAATATCATTATTTATCCACCTGCCAAACCAAGCTTACCCATGGTAAAAATTCACAAACATCCAGATACATATTGGGAGAAAAACATCCATCCACCTCTAACACTAGTGGAAGTTCTCTAATTCAAGGATCAAACTGAAGATGATGTAATCAATAATTTTATGAATCAGTCACCCACGCCTGAAAATCTAAAATGCCAAATGTTGAAAACAGTCCTCGAACATGAAGATCAAGAGGATCCTATGACAGAATTCAAGACTCAACATATCTCCACAACCACTGTTCGTAACATCATACCTATTGAGATCGAGCCAGGAAAGGTTCTGAATATTAATGGAAATTTGGATGACGACCAAAAACAGAAACTCATAAAAGTCATCCGGAAGCACCAAGGGGAATTTGCGTGGGACTACCAAGACATGAAGGGTTTAGACCCACAACTATGCACACACCACATCTATACCGATAGGGAAACATGCCACATTAGACAACCCCAACAAAGATTAAATCCGCACTTAAAAGATATTTTAAAAGAGGGGTTGCAAAAACTGTTAGATGTAAATTTCATTTATCCTATTTTAGACAACAAATGGGTCTCCCCTCTGATAGTCGTCCCTAAAAAGAATGGGAAGTGGATAATCTGCATATATTGCAGAGAATTAAATAAGGCAACACAAAAGGACCATTTCCCCCTCCCCTTCATTGACCAAGTTCTTGATACATTGGCTGGGAAATGGTTCTTCTCCTTTCTTGACGGATTCAACGGCTACAATCAAATCCAAATAGCTCTCAAAGACCAGGATAAGACCACCTTTACTTGCCCATGGGGCACTTTTTCTTACAGAGTTTTACCATTTGGATTATGTAATGCCCCAACAACATTTCAGAGAGCCATACTTAGTATTTTTTCTGACTTAATAAATGAAGGGCTTGAAATCTACATGGATGATATTACACCCTATGAGGAAGACTTTGATCAAGCTCTAGAAATGCTAGAAAAAGTGTTAGAACGATGTATTGCTACTAGATTATGTCTAAGCAACGAAAAATTTCACATGATGATGACTGAGGGGGTAATCCTAGGTCACTAAATTTCTGCAGCTGGAATACAGGTAGATCTGGCTAAGATAGAGGTAATCATTCTGTTGGCCACACCTTGTACATAGACAAAGGTGCGCAGTTTTCTGGGATATGTAGGATATTATCGCAGATTTATATAAAAAAAAATTCACAGATAGCTGCACCTCTGTATGCATTGACTAGAAATGTTGAATTCCATTGGACTTACAAATGTGACACCACTTTTATAGACTTGAAGAGACTAGGCTCAACAACACCAATTCCGCGAGGTCCTAACTGGAAACTGCCCTTTCACATCTCTTCCAATACATCTAATACAAAAATAGGAGCAGTGCTTGGCCAAGAAGAAGACCGAAAGCCTTATGATATTTATTATATTAGAAAAAACCTTACTCCTTCTGAATTAAATTATACCGTGACCGAAAAAGAGTTCCTGGCTATCATTTATGCTATCAATATATTCAGGCACTATATAACTAGATATCAAGTGTTCCTGTATACTGACCACTCTGCTATTAGATATTTAGATAATAAACCAATCACGAATGGGAGAATAAC